>PKRV01001109.1:706435-747091 GCA_003709505.1 Hyphantria cunea | reverse complement strand
AGAATGATAATGGGTTGTTCATGATTGTTTTGAAATTTAAAACTGTCATTGTCTATATACCAGGTGTTCACTCATAGTATGCATAACAACATCCACTTTACTTAAGGGCTTCAAATTTATAGTTCTTAGTAATAAGCATAATCGCTTTTGGATAAAAGGTAAAAACCAAGATCGATAACCTTTTTCTTTGGAAACAAAAATAAAGCACTAAACAGCTTTCGGAATCAACTTTCATATGATTGTCATTATTATTGGTATACATTATAAAGCGCACATTTGTATCTTTTGCGAGTTTTTATTTATGTGTATAAATTTATAATTTGTACAGGTTTTAGAGTATGATACGTTTATATATTATGTTTATTTAATATATGATAAATAAATAAATAATAAATATTTCGGACATCTAACACACAACGCCATCTAGTCCCAAACTAAGCAGAGCTTGTATTATGGATACTAGACAACTGATATGAATACATAAATACTTTTTTTTGTAAATACATACACATTATACATAGAGAACACCCAAACTCCGAAACGAATATTTGCAGATCATACAAACATTTGGTCCGACCCAGGATTCGAACCCGAGACCTCATGGACAGCAGTCGCGTACGCTACTACTGAGCCACCGAGGCAGTATATAACGATGTACATAGTTTGTTAATTTCGATACCCATTTTAACTAAAATACACCTACTACTTTTCTCTGCTTCACCTAATGGTTGACGTGTAGAGAATGCCGTAGGCGTCAAGTCTACATATGTAACAAATGATGTGGATTTGATGTTAATATAAATAAGAAATAACAAAGTACTTTAAATTTACTTTTCAAAATTCTAATTAGATTTTCATTAAACATATGGACAAAAAAGTGGAGTTCACAAGTTTTTATTTAACTCACAATGTTCATTTGTATGAGTATACTGCGTTTGGCGTAGTGATAGCGTATGCGACTACTATGCTAGAGCTCGGGTTCGATGCTCGGACTAAATGTTTGTATGATCTTCAAATATTTGTTTCGGAATTTGGGTGTTTTCTATGTATATTATGTATGTATTTACAAAAATTTATATATATGTAATAATGTCAGTTGCCTAGTACTCATAGTACAAGCTTTGCTTAGTTTGGGACTAGATGGCGATGTGTTTTAAAAAATGTGCGAAATGTGCGAAAATATACGAATATTGGATGCAATAGCTTGATAGCTATTGCATCCAATATTATTAGTAATGAATACTTTTTTGTAAAATTGGACATCGGAAAGTGATTCTACATTGATAATGTAGAATCACTTTCCGATGTCCAATTTTACAAAAAAGTGTATGTATTGTAAATCACAAATACGATAATATCTCATTCGCAATGAGTATGGTGACCACCACTATTGGATTCTGCTTAATCTTTTCATCAAGCAGATAGAGTCATTCTGGCAGGGCTATACATAAAAAGAGAGAGAAACCAATAAGCCAATCAAGTTTAGCTCATTAGACGTTTCTGTTATGTTTACATAATTAACTCGTTTATAATCATGTCACACATTCAGGAACCATTATAATGTTAGATCCTTGGTCGAAAATTAGTAACGCTTTTCCTACTAAGCAATAATTCGATTAGAATTTGTTAAATGCATATACATCCTTATTTGGCTGTCGTTGGTCTAGTGGTTGAAGTATGCGACTGCCAATCAAGAGGTCTCGGGTTCAAATCCCGGGTCGGGCCAAAAGTGTCATTGAGTTTTTCTGATTATATAAATATTTAATAACAGCTCGGAGTTTGGAAGTTGAGGTCTGAATCCACATGCCTCGGAGAGCACGTAAAGCTGTCGGTCCTGCGCCTTATCTCTCCCCGGTCGTGTCGGTTAACCGTCCCATCGGATTATGAGAGAGAGGGATCAGAGAGTGCACCTGTGTTTGCGCACACACTTGTGCACTATAATATCTCCTGAGACTGGTCGCCGTGGCCGAAATCAGCTAGGAGAACATCAATACATCCTTATTTCATTACTAATAATTTATTAACTGCTGCACCTATTATGATTAATAGATATTTAATATTAGAGGTAGTGTGATAATCGACACATACACGGACAAAACCGCTGTTAAAAGCTAGTAATATTAAAAACAAAAGCTACATCCTTTATTATTCATAGAATATATTATATTTCATTGATTAAAACTCCATTAAATCATAGTTACTAGACTGGTGAGTCTTAAAAAAGTGTTATTAAAAATAAGGTATACTTATGTTATACATGTATTAGTATAATACTTGTATTAATAACCTTTCAGTATTAACTTAGGTGGTTTTAGTCGTTATTATATTAAATGGTCCTTATTATAGCAAGATCATAATGTAAGTATGTGTAATCAGCCGCTCCCAATACTGATATCATTAATATCATCAGGAATCTACTAATATATTGGGGAAAATTTTACTAGTTAGAAAGCAATCGTGAGGCTTGAACTATAACCGTTTTCGAATTTTATGTTTATAAAGTTTTTAATTGAAATATGCAGTGTCAGTTATTGTGATCTATATATATCTCTCACCCAGTCAATCTATATATATATGTGAAAGCGAAATACTACTCACTGATCAATCACGAAATCTAAGAAACTATAACACCTACAAACCTGAAATTTGGTATGTAGGTTCCTTATAGGGACATCCGCTAAAATCGGATTTTTTTTTTTTGAAGTATACCCCCCCACTCCCTACCGGGGTAAAACAAGGGTTGGAAATTTGTATAAAATTCCTATGTTTTCGAAGTAAGAGACTTGAAATTTAAAATCTATGTTCTATACATATGTTGAGAATTAATTATGAGTAGATATTCTCACTGAAGGACACACTCTCAATGTGAGAATCATGCAGCACATCTGCTAAAAGTGAAAGCACTAATTGCAGATAAAAAAAAACATGTTCTATAGATGGTGTGGAGGTGTGGTAACAACGTATCTTTAGGAACAAACACCCTTTTCGCATTAAGACGGGGATGGTAATTTGTACATAAGTTCAATGTTAGTGAAGTTAAAGTAATTATGGCAGAAAGATTTTTAATGGTATTTAAGAATAAGATTTATTGAAAACAACTGCTTACGATTATAAAACGGGATGTTTTATTTAAAAACTAGCTGAGCCCCACGGTGTTACACGCGGTACAAAGATATTTTGTGAATTGTATCTTTATAAAATGTAGCCTATGTGATATTCTGATATATAAGCCATATTATTGTAAAGTTTCATTAAAATCCATTCAGTAGTTTTTAGATCTATCCATACTTAAAATCTTTCACGTTTATAATATTAGTAGGATTATGTGCAAATAACAAACTGAGCTGTTACCGATGAAGTTCTCAATCAATTGATACATCATAAAAAGTAAGGACTTTTATCATTTTTTTTAAAAAGACTACTCCCGTATTATCAATATACATCCTGGGTCACGGTGAACTTTACAAACATATTTGAAAAAAACAACAATTTATGGATCACATAAAGCGTTGTCCCGTGTTAGTATTTGAACCCACAACACTTAGCGCAGTAGGAAGCGGTATGGCGACCACTTAAACCACTACGCCAATCGTGCATTCGGACCAGTGCGAGGACTGGTGTATATAATGTTCTATTTTACATCAAACTGTGACTAAGTTTATTCTTAAGTCTCTTACCTTTCCTAATCGGGAAAACTCTAAGGTACTAACGAGCTTGTTATTGGACTCCTGTGTTGCTACGTCATGACATTGACCACCAAGTCTATTACAAATGTGTATATTTAATTCAAATACCCATGTACACACAGGGAGCTTATATACTATGCATTATATTATTGGTTTAAAATACTTAAAAATCGATCGATCAATATCTGTAAATGAGAATACACTAACGGTTTCTTCATCAATATTATATAATTAACCTGAGGTTGACTGAAGTAGTCATCGATTTTTTACAAGATAAACTTGTAAATAAAATTGTTTTTTTTTTAGTTTCCATTGAATTAGGACTATTACTTTTGGACTGGCATTTTCTAAAAGGATTTCTCTGACTGTTTTAATTTATATGTATAGGTATGTATTAACGTTTATCTTATAAAATTACCCGAACTAAGATAAAATGTTTTACAAGGTTTTCTTTATTTAATCGTTCCGAATAAGTAAATATTGCATATTTCCCCATTGAAAAATTCAAACAAAATGTTGATATTTGGAATCTAGGATGTAGGGCTGTCACAATATTTGCTATAGCTAGTTACTTACACTTAAATTAGCAGAAGAAATAGATATAACATGTCCACAGCATCATACGTATTGCATCAGTATGTTACAGTACATAATAATCTCTTGTGTGTTGATGCAACTGATGATTGCATAATTGTTGGTTTACAATGAAACTTCTTACGTCAATCGTAGCTAGAGAATGGGATAACTTCAACTGCTGACCAATAGAGAAGGTTAGGAACATTGATAATCTCGGTTTACGGTCAAAAGTGCAATTAAAACTTCTGATTATTTCATTAATATGATTAGCGGTTCGCTAAACAATACACTTGTAATTGTTTTCATATCTTACACAACGCGTATGTAACGGTTGACTCATCTGTTTGCATTTTCAATTTGATAGTTTTGTTGCTTTTCGACGTTCATCTATGACTTCCAAAGTTCATTTTGTATAGTTTTTTTACAACTCCCGCATTAGGAATAGACATTCCTGTGTCACGGGGATCTTTACCAATATATATGAAACGAACTCAAAGTACACCCAGAGTTAGAACAACAATTTATGGATCACACAAAGTGTTGTATCACGTAGAATTTAAACCCACAACACTTCGCGCAGTAAGAAGCGGTGTGGCGACCACAGAAACCACTATGCCAACCGAGTAGCCAAGTTTAGCAGTGCATAGCTTTATCATTTATTGAGAGAAGATATTTAGATAGAATATTTTTTTACATACTTAGTATTTAGGCACGCAAAATTATAAAGAAAGTTTTTGAATCCTCTGCGGTCTATCTATATATTATATTCTGTATCAAAGAATATTATTCAGCAAAGATAAATGCGGGCAGAAAAGAAAAGAGGAAGAAGAAAAAGAGTATACGCATTAGACCTATAACATAAGCTTTCTAGTAACGGTGCTGTCAGTGTTTTAGAAATGTTTCAATTACGTAGTTTTAATTGTGTTTAAACGAGCAATGTTTTTATGAAAATATGATCAGAATCTCGGAAACGGCTCTAACGGTTTTAATGAAATTTTATAGGAAGAGGGTATCGGAGGCGATAAATCAATCTAGCTAGGATTAATCTTTAGAAGATTTAACAAAAAAAACTAAAGTCTGTCATCCAGGTACTTACCATCATTATATGTGATAACATCTATGCCAAACGCAATTTCTAAGTAGGAGAACATTATAACCACCCACGTGTAATCCAACTCAGTATTGCTTTATTATAAAATATTTTCTTGCTTCAAATAACGATGTATAGATTACAGAGTTTTACAATTTTTTTTATATTTTTAAAATGTACGACACTTAAAATGTTCATTTCTCAGTGCTCTCAATAAATGGTTATACACATATTAAAACTGTTATTATTGTTTTTAAGAAAGTGATCTTTAGTAAAACTTAAAAGTAACTTTAATTTGAGGTAAATTGAGACAAATTAAAATGATGTCGGCACAATGTGAAACAATGAAGTTTGGGGTTGGTCGATTTTTTTCATGATCAACTGCTGTGCCTGTTTAGCTGATATGATTGATATCAATGGTCAATTAGGAACCATAATGATTTGTGTCCGCAGTGCACGGCTGTGTAATAAGGTGTACGTCTGTTTATTACTTCATTTTCGTCTCTAAACTTTTGTAAGCGGATTTGTTATAATTCCAACTCTTCCAGTTTAGTTCTGATTAATTTGGGAGTGTAGAACAAGACATTTAATTTTTTTCTGGAACTACCTGTGTCATAACTTATTACATCAGTGTATCACTACTGCTTCTGTTGATACTTGTCCACTTAATTACTCTTGTGCACTAGAAGAGTATTGATATAATTCACACAAAGTCCTCTCCTTCAGTAAAAGCATGAAGAAAAGCTAAAGTGCCATTAGCATATTAGTTCAACTGACAATTGGAAATAAAGGTTTATCTTATATATATTTTAATTATTAAAGTTATATTTAAATAGGTTATTTAACTGCATGAAATCATTCTTAGAGTGATATACCTGAATTGCAGCAAGTAAACATTAGATATCAAAGACGATAAATTGTTGGCAACTGCAGCGATCTATCTAAGATGAGCGAAATGGTTATAATTTTTAACAGGTATGATGAAAAACTGTTTTTGTTCAAAAGTATCTCTTGTTATCAAAAATAGTTATATTTCTATAAAAAATAAAGATTTAGTAGAAACAAAATTCGATTTAAATTTTAAGTTTAAAATCCACGCCAAAACGCTCGGTGGTGCCATGGCATCTGTTTGTGACGTCTCGTCGCATATGCGACGGCACCATCTGTCAATCAGTGTCAATTATAGCTCTTAAAAACAGGAAAGTAATCGTTGATTATATGCGAACCATGGTATAACAATATTCTTCGCCAGTGATCACGTGGGTGAATCATGCCTGCGTGATCATCGCTGTTGTTGGTTCTCAAGCTTTACAGTTTTGAGGCAATTTTATAACCTACTTTATTTCGTCAACAACTACTGTCATTAAGTAAACTATTTGTATTAATAGTTTATAAAATACTATAGAAATTTAATTTATATTAATTCATTTATTTTTTTATTGTATTAATTTTATTATTGTTAAGATTTGAGACAGCACTTAGCAGTATTTTATAATTATCTAAATAATTATCTTACTACTGTTGAACCAATCTTCGAAAGCCTTGTAAGGCTACATGGCGTCCATAGGCGTCCGCGAACGGCATGTTCGCGGACGCCTATATACTCTAAAATATCGGTAGTGTTAAGAAATAGGAGTTCATTGTCCTTTGCCTTTTTTCAATCGTGACGCTATTAAAATTGCATCTTATATTTTTATTTGAATTTTTAGCCAATAACCATCCCCAGCCCTGAACAGTCATCATGCCTATTGCAGATACTTTGATAAAAGAATTTTCCTATATACGTATGTAATTAAAATCATGGTTTTCATTCGTATATATTTATTTAACAGTTAAATAAGGAACGGATGATCGTACATCTGAACATTAACTAATTCTAAAAGCCTTTGAAACCTCTAATAACTTAATCTGTTAATAAATAAATTATATAAGTTTATCACATTTCCTTCACATGTCATTTAATATATGCATTCCCTGTACCTTCTGGTCTATGGATAAATGTTTTATATCATATCTGCTCATTCAATTTTCTCTGAGCTTAGAATATTTGTTGTACTTTCATCCTCTATGCAAACTTCTCGATCTTCGCCCCACACTGGGTGGGTACCGTCACCTGTTCTTTTCACTCTTTTCTGAATTACGTCAGTAGAAACCGTTTTTAGATCATAAGCCCAACCAATTTTGGCCATTAAATCGATGAACATCTTTGTGGTATTTAATGAATATCCCCCGAGCTCAGCAGTCTTGTAATCCCAAGGGAAGGTATGGTGATAATTATGAAATCCCTCTCCGAGTACTACAAGAGACACAGATTTGATTTCTACCGGATTGATATGTTTGTCATAAGGTTTTATTCCCCACAAGTGAGCCGCTGAGTTAACAAGCCAAGTAATGTTGAGAACCCAAACGTAACGGAATATGGCGCACACAAAGTATCCGTTCCAAAGTGACTCGCCCCAAAAAGTGGGTATATAGCTGGGTAGGATGAAACAGGCTAATGGCATCAGAATCATGTAATGTCTGAAACGAAAAACATTAAAGATATGAATAACGCATCTGTAGCATATTATCAAAATTAGATAAAAAATATTCCACTATAAAGATATTAATATCACCCTAACGACTTTATTTTAGTCAAACAGCGCTTGACTAGAACACTAATGATGTGTAAAATATTTTGAAGTTTATGTTACTTAATATTCTAAACTAGCTGACCCGGCGAACTTTGCACCATCACTTTTTTTTCTCGTTTCCTTTGATTTTCTTCTATATAAATCTTGTCTTGACGATAAAAAATTATGCACACAAAACAGTTATGTGCTTACATACATTTTAGTGATTCATTTTTATTGATATAGATAAAGAGCTAGTTTGTGAATTTGTAGGAATTAATACCTGGATTAATTGAATCGATTTTGAAAATTCTTTGAACAATAAAAAGTCACTATATTTGTGAGTGTCACAGGCTAAACATTAACCCGAAAAAATTCGGTAGCTCTGCATTTCTTATACAAAGTTAGAAAATACGAAGACATAATCAAATGAGCGAAGTTGCGTGCCAGACCTATTAGAAAGGATGGTACATCTTATCTTGTTGCAATGCTGTTGATTAAAGTCAAGGTAAGGATCAAAAACTTTGGAAAGGTATTTTAAAAAGGGATATAAGTAAAACATATTCAAAGCACTTACTTCTTTTGGAAGCGCAGAATAGGGTCAGATTTAAGGTCGCTCAAATCGATGGTGTGCCCTTTAGCTTTGATTTGAGGATGTTTCCTAACGAGAAGCCAACCGACATGAGAGAAAAAGAATCCTCGAGTAGCATTGTGGGGGTCAGCATCTGTCTCGGAGTACTTATGATGCATGCGATGGTCTCTTGCCCAATCTACAGCAGCGTCCTAGAATGTAATGTTTTAATGTTAAAAAATATCAATTTGTTTTCCTATGGAGACTGTGATAAAATCCAAAGTAGTCATGACTTTTAAATTTAAATTCAATTTAAGTCAGATTTAAGTAGCTTGTCATTTTTTAACAGTAGCATTTGTAATTACAAAATAGAAAAAGAAATAGGAATCGCAGTCCCCAAAATAAGCATTATCTTACTTTACAGAAACTTTTTAAGACTGTGTCTTTGGTTTACATATATAATAAATCTAGATGAGAATTTTATATATGTGTATAGATATTCTTCCATATAAACTAGTAGTAATAATAAATATCTAGTGACAATAAGGAAACTTGACATTATGTCATCTTGAATTAATATAGGCAATAGATAATATTACATGAATAAGATATAGTAATTTATCACTTATCGCTCTCAATTACAGAGCGTTTGTCAAAAGTCAAGTGCTAGGCCACATTTTCAAAGTCAGCGGAGAGCGGAGCGGTAGCGGGAATGCTAACCCGTTTTCGAAGCCAGCGGGTTAGATAGCGGACGCTAGAGCAGTTTAGTGATGTGTTATAAAAAACAATACCTCATAAAATATAGCTTGATACAGATGACAGATTTCACAAAGGATGATAAGAGATTTCAAATAATGAGTGAAAACGATCGATGTTTGATAGTACATTAACAACCCATAATGTACCACTGTTGGGCTTGGGTCTCCTCTCAGGAGAGTGTAAAGGCCAAACGTCCCCACGCTGTGCAGCGAGTGTGGATTGGCAATACAACGTTGTAGCTACGTTATCTTGCCACCCAAAGGCCACTACTGTTATCCTATGACAACAACCGAGACCAACTACTTAACGTGACCTCCAAATTACGGTGACGCTCATGGTATCATGCCACCAGCGGTCACCCATCCTGGACTGATTGCACCGTCATTGCTTACCCTCGGCGACTGTTTCTAATCACCGACTGCGACTGAGCTATGAGAGCATCAATGCTTGATGATAACAGTAATAATAAATTAGTAATCACCGTTGATTGCTATTTAATTCCATCCCTATCTGTCACCGCTACCCTAAAGCACACCGCCCGTATGCCGCTCGTCACCTACTTGTCACCCGCTCTCCGCTCCGCTGTATTCGTGAACACTCCCATGTAAAATTCTATACATTTGAACGTGCTGCTCCGCTGACGCTGAGTTCGTGTACGCGGCTTTAGTGCAGGCACAATTAAAATTATTAGTATACTTATATTTTTGCAGGTTAATCATCTATTTTAACTATCAATTAATTTCAATATGTTTTATAACACTACTAGAATTTTTGTAAAGATAATAAGTATCTTAGATTATGAGTTGGCTATCATTATAGAAATATTGATTTTAATTTATTATATGTATTGTTATATTAATTATATACATATTAATCAATGATCTTTTCACAGGAGAAAAGATTAGGATTGAGATAAATGTGAAATAATGTCCACCATCGTTTTTTTCACTGCATGTTTATTTGTGACCTGTAAAAATGTAATTGTGAAAAACAAACGAAGTATTAAAGTTCCACTATGTTAGTCATTCCGGCTAGGACAATAATAAATTGTAAATGCTTGAACACAACAGAACTCTAACTAAAGCAGAAAGCTTTATTTCTGAATCTTAGGCGTTAAAGGTTCTAGACATCCTTCAATATTATAAATGTGAATTTAAGTTTGCTTGTTATGCATTCAGGCGAAAACTAGTAGCTTTTTTTGGGTCTTCTCAATAGTGAAGAAACTATTTGAACATTGATATACTAGGTGCCTGGAGGTCAAGGTTGCCTGGAAGAGATTGCTTTTGGCAATAAGGCCGCCCTTTGTACACTCCGTCTCACATTTTATGTACTCTTTTCTAACTGTAATATTATAGTGTGCAAATAAAGAGTTTTCTATCTATCTATCTATCTAGGTGGGTTTACTAAAAAACAGTAAAGTTAATTGTGAAGGGTTATATTTTTTTCGAAAAATGAGGGTGACCAAGACTTTTGTACTATTAAGTAGGTATATACATATGTATCTGTGTTCTAATGTTTCAATTATATAAAGATAGTTAATAAGTTGCATGTTTATTCCTGAAACAATTCCAACAACTCATTTTCCACGTAACTTCAACCGATTAAAAACTAAATCAACCAAAAACAAAAAGTTATGAAAATTTTGAAAGTTATGATCGAAAGCGTCCGTCGGAATGATTGGGTATATAAACCTATATCCAATGCTTTCAATTTCTAGCTTCTTTATTAGCATTTTGTTTTGGAAAGATAACCTGGTCATCAATCACGTAGTCACTTATGCAAGGTTAATATCAGTTAAAGGTTATTTATTAATAGTTGTGTGAAATTATGCGTGGGTATCACATGCACGTTCTTGACACATGTTGTATACATAACAGGTTGATAGATAAGAAGTGATTTGTCATAATTTTTTAGTTATGGTTTACATGATAAGTAAACACGGAATGCCCTGGCAACAGTCTCTTAAGTTTTGTAGGGAGAATAAGATATTAGGACCCTAAGACGGAAAATTAAACACTTTACGGTACGTCGTGTGCCATGGTGTTAAAATAGGTATGATTATGTTGATTTGTTAAATTTAAATTACGCGTGTCATGAATTAATTATGTAACTCGTGTCTCATAAATGATACTTAATAAAAGATGAAGTCGTTCACCAGTCTAAATGAATAAATTTAAATATTTTAAATCAATTGTAGGTGACATGGCTAGTCATAACAAAAGTGCGTTAGTTAAATAGTTTACAAGAAAAAATTGCCTAATTTTGTAAAAGAGGGAATATAATGAAATCATCATTATCATCATCAGCCTATCGCAGTCCACTGCTGGACATAGGCCTCTGCAATTTCGCGCCACTTAGTTCGATTTTCTGAGCTACTGCCAGCGAATTTGCGCAGATCCTTACACCACCTGGGCTGTAGACGTCCTACACTACGTTTGCCGAGGCGCAGTCTTCACTCAAGAACTCGTTTACCCCAACAGTAATCAGCATAATGTAAAACCGATAAAAAGAAATATACAAAAAGTTGCTATCTCCTTAACGTATGTAAGATAATTTTTGTTTACATGTGCTCTGTCCAGTGTTAACGTGTAATAGAGGTAAGAATGTTACTTATTTGTCTGGTGTGTGGCAAGCCCATTGCACAATACAAATATCTTCAATTTCATGTGTTTTATTCTATTAAATTTCTGCATAAATAAGGTACCATATTTCGGCATACTCCGGTCATTCTTATAAAAATTAAGAGACAAATTATCACACCCGTTCTTGCACAATATCATTTAATGAACAATTTCATGTATAGCTTCGGAAACTCTCTTTAAGAAAAATTATAATGGAAATTTAATTTCCAACAGACGAAAATGGTATTTACGTCTGTTGGACGAAAATTTACGTGAAGAAAACGATATTAAATAAGGTTAATTATAGCTAAAGTTGGTAACCTAAAATTAATCTTATTTAAAATCGTTTCTCATGAAACGAATAACATTCACACGTTTTTTCTTGAAGTAAAATAATATTGAATGTTTATACTTATTATTTCGAATATGAGTTATACTACAAGTGTAACTTTATTGTTCAAGATTTAAGTACACTGTTTCATCTATAATATATAATCCAATGAATGATATTTCGTCTTCATTTTTTAATATCATAAAAACAAAATCAATCAGAGTGGCGAAAGGGCTATCTCCAGTAGTGAACTGCAATAGGCTGATGATGATGATGTAATCTTGTTAAAGCATAGATTTTGTTCAGTCATTTATACAGCTGAATACCTTGAAAACATTATCTGTTTTCATAGCATCAGACTATAGTGTTTCATTTTACGCATATTATTTAAATGTTAAAATTGACTGACTGTTGTTGTTGTGTACTGAACGTTAAAATTTATTGTTACTCTGTGCTGTCACGCCTCACACCTTTCGACACAGTAAGAGGCAGAACACCGACCTTTCCCGGGAGAGGGAAAGGTATGGTCTCTTAAGGGGGAGAGGTATCTCTCTCGACGGAGTATCAGTTTCAGGTCGTTTGCAGCGGTGACTTCTCCCCAAAATGGGGCCGCTTGTAAACCTTAAGCCACAATTAGGGAGCTAGCGACCGTCTATTATTTTACCTGGTAATTTGAATGCATCTACGGTTTCTAGTTGTGTTTTATTATATGATGTGTCAATGTTAATGAGTGTGTTTTAATATTATCGAAATTGAATAGTTTTTGTTGAAAGGAAGACTTCTTTAGGCGCATTGATCACTTTAAGGGTGAACAAAAATCCTGGAAATTGCGTCATCGTCACCGCACTCTTCCTCGACGAAACAATGGACAAGGTACTCAGTTTTTACTTCTATCTGCAGTCCCAGAAACGGTCCCTCATTTTTTTATTGTAGTCTCATCACTCAACAACAATTTGAACGAATATATTTTTTGTTCGAACGCGCATTACGGGAAAACTTCTGGACTAATTAGATGAATTTTTTGCCCGATTGCACAAAGAGGTGGTCATACTACTCATTTATTATAACGATGATGATAGCTCATGATATTTCATGTCTGCATTGGCAAAATTTAAAACCGATCTCGTTTTCGTTGTCAGCGGCTAAAAATCTTAAAAACGATACCCATATTTCTTTAAAGACTTTGTTGCCCCAATTATCCCCTAGAGGGTCGATTTATAAAACAACCTAAAGCAGGAATTTGCTTAATTAGTTTAAGCGTAAACTTCGTGAAGTTTTAAAACGAAAAACCTACATTATCT
This sequence comes from Hyphantria cunea, assembly GCA_003709505.1. NCBI lineage: Eukaryota > Metazoa > Arthropoda > Insecta > Lepidoptera > Erebidae > Hyphantria > Hyphantria cunea. The sequence goes on along the minus strand of PKRV01001109.1, from coordinate 733,544 downwards.
TAGTGCTCCATACTTACTTTGAACCCCTTTTTCACCTCCTTAAGGGTTTAGTTTTAAAAACTTCTTTCTTAGCGCACGCCTACATCATAACAGCTGTATGTATGCCAAATTTCAAAGCTATCCGTTTAGTGGTTTGAGTTGTGCGTTAATAGATCAGTCAGTAAAGGTTGCCATTTGTATGTATATAGATTATTTTAATTCTAATGAACGTAAAGATAATAATATTGTTAAGTATAAAGTTCGTGTACATGATTATTTATATATTTTAGATTAACTAATAGACAGTAAAAATAAAATATCACTACATCAATTACATACCTGAAATGCTAGTGTATTGAAAACAGTCAACATCAGTCGTAGTGGTAAACGTGCCTTGTATGACTTGTGTGCCCAGAGTCTATGTGCTCCCGCCGTTATTCCAAGACCAGAACATATATAAAGCACAAACGCTGTAAATAAAAATATATAACAATATCATTATTTTGTTGGAAAGTCTTTATTATATATTAATACAATCGTTTCTGTGGAAACTTGTTAGTTATATTCATGAAAAGTTATTTTCAAACCATGGTAATATACTTTTGAGAAAGTAGTACCAAATAGATATGTTTGGTAAAACCATCAATTATGGATCGTGTTATAGTCATAAGTTTGAGTGTGAAAGTGGATTTTTCCAAAATCTATGTGGAAATGACTTTATCAATTCGACTGCCTCGGTGGCGCAGTGGTAGCGTACGCGACTGCTGTCCATGAGGTCTCGGGTTCGAATCCTGGGTCGGACCAAATGTTTGTATGATCTGCAAATATTTGTTTCGGAGTTTGGGTGTTTTCTATGTATAATATGTATGTATTTACAAAAAAAAGTATTTATGTAGTAATATCAGTTATCTAGTACCCATAATACAAGTTCTGCTTAGTTTGGGACTAGATGGCGTTGTGTGTTAGATGTCCGAAATATATACTTATTTATTTATTATCAATATTATATCATACTAGCTAAGCCCCACGGTGTAACTCGCGTACGACATAAGCTGACTAAAAAAAATCAAAGTTACTCCTTATATCATCAACTAATTATTTTAGCCAATTGTGATTAGCTGGAACAAACAGACAGATAGACAGGCAAAAAATGAAAAAATCAATTTTTTTATGTAAGTACCGTAAATAATTTCACTTGTATTTAGTGAAAAGCTTTTAATTTGAAATTACAAACAGACTACTACTACTAGATAGAACTTCAATTTTATTTATTTATGTATAGATATGCTTGTTTACCACTTCACTTATATAATTTAGTAAATTTGTAGAAATACATTCATGTATGCTAGTCCTCCTCTTTAAATTAACTCTGACAGTGTTACTACAAACATCAAACTATTTATTTATGGATTATTTGCATTATTTTGTAGTAGCTTAATGCTTTTTTGAATAAAAAGATAAAATGAAAGGTTTAACTAATTTACTTCCACTAAAATATTATTACATATACACTTTACAATGATATATACACGCGTTACAAAAAACTTATTTCCCAAGTGGCGTCATAGATTGCCAGGGCTATTGTTCAGGAAAACAACCTACCAAAAATATGTTTTCCATTTCGTTTCCTTACAAAATATATATATAAGAACAGGTACAAAATAAAAGTGTGTTTGAAATATTTGTCTTAATTGAAAAAAAAGGAATGTTCAAAAAGTTTCGATCGAATAGACAGCACCATCTGTCTTACATATTTATTGAGGATAGGAAAAGGTTTTCTAAAACCACATTGTTAACCAATATAACAGTAGCCGCAATTATTGCAGGCAAATATAACAGTAACTATATACTCCTTGGAGAGGCCCCTTGGAGAGGCCAGCAGTGGACTGTAATAGGCTGATAATGAACTACATACTCGAAAACTTTTTGTGAGCAACAATTACAATAATAACGTAATGTTTGTCAATTGCCACTTTATTTTTCTGGTTCAGCAATATTGTGGCAGTGATTTTAAACTAAAGTAATCTTCATATGATACAAGCTAAGGCACGCTATTCGTCTACGTCTTTTTTTAATCATGCTTGGTTCGAATTACTCTAAGTGTGATGTTAACTATCTTATTTTTTTAGTAAAACACACAGTTCATTGTGATCAACGAGACACGAGAATCAATTAGATATTATATGAAAAAGTCTAAATATGTAAGATACTGAAATATCTAATTGACTTATTTTCGCTCTTAGACCAGTACCAGGAAAAAATAATAGTTGGGTGAAACACATTAGAAAAGGAGAGGAATATAATTAAAATGAAAGAAAAATAAATTACGGGCGATCCCAATTCGGGAAGTGGAATAGTGACGCGTTTTGTAAGTTTGAATTTCCCTCCCTAAATTTTGACTTTTTATTTAATATTTTTTGGGTTTAAATATTTACTAAAAAACGATTTTTTTTAATATATTGTAAAGAAAATAAAGAATCTGGAAAAGTATATTTGAGACAAATGAAAATTATATGCATATTCCCCATTACTCACAAGGCAATTACGTTTGACAAGTGACAAATTATAAAGTACCTTAGATATAACATTATAGTATGACACAAATCATCAAATATTTTACCATATTGCAAATATAAATTATGAAAACACGAAGTAGTAATAAACTTCTATGGACAGAATTAAATTTTTTATATATTTGCTAAATTAACGTCTGGTAAGTTTGTCAAACTTAATTCAATGTAACATTAACATTTGTATATTCCCATATACTAAACCGCACGCGATGACCACAAAATCTTGTTTTTGTTAGATGCAACAGATTGTAATTATAAAGTGGAATTAGAATATAGCATGTTTCTTCCCAACATAATCTTTATTTCCATGAAGATAAAGTTTTTTTCAAATATTTTAACATGCGATCATCATTAAAATTATGTATTTTTAATTTCTTTTAATTTCTGTCTTAGCGTATATTTGTCATCATTTTAGCGTAGTTCCCGGTTGCTTCCATTCTGAAGCTCAGGGCCTGCTTTTTCTTTTCCACTTTTTCGATTCCACTTTCCCGTTCTTCGGCATCCTTGGGTGCGAGACTATTAGCACGCATGTCACCCTTCACGACGTCAAACCAGCATTTCTTGGGACTACCCTTTCTACCGGGACCCGGAGTAGGCAGTATGGTCAGACATTAGTTTCCCACGTAGGAAGGCAATTGCCGTAAAGCATGGCCGAACCAGCGCAGGCGACTCTCCTGTAGTTTGTCAGTGAGTGTGCGGGAGTTTCTCACACGATCCTTTCGCATGACTCCACACATCCGCCGCAGCATATTCATCTCCGTGACCTGATTTATAGACCTGCCCCTGAAGGTTGAAACCTAGCTGGTATTTTGGAATCACAAAACCTCTAATATCAGACAAAACAGAAACGGACTAAGGACGGACCCTTGGTGTATACCGACGGTGATAGGACAAGGTTTCCTGTCGATAGCAGCGGTCCGAACCATGGAGTCGGATTAGTGGTGCATATCTCGAATCATCAATATTGGTCTTTGAAATCCCTTTGGATTGCATTGCCCACCAGATTACCGAACGAAGAACAAGATATCACACAAAAGCCTTCTGGATATTCAGGAACAGGCAGTGCAGAGGCATATTCTTCATCCTAAATTTCTCTACCCCAATTTTTTTAGGGCAAAAATAGGGTCCATAGCTCCGTGATAGGGGTGAAACCCATATTGACATTCCGAGAGTGTGCACTGCTGTCGGATCCAGGAATCAATTATCCTCTCAAGGACCTTCATGGTGTGGGACATTTCTTTTATACCGCGGTATTTGCCACACTCCTGCACTAAACCCTTTTCTTTGAAGACTGGAGTAATAATACTCAGTCTTCATTGCCTTGGGATTTTGCCATTGCGATTTTTGTAAGGAGTGCGCGGTTGAAGATATTAGTTAGGACGCTTACACCACGGGCACCCATCGCCTTCCAGACCACGATGGGGACTCCGATGGCTCTGACAGCTTTCCTATTTTTCGTGCAACGAAGAGCAGCCTGGACCTCGGCAGGCGTTATGGGTGACACTAGTCAGAGATTTGGAGGGAGATCCGGTGGCTGCACCACTTTGTCTCACTCTGTCTTAACGTATAATGATTATCTTGATTATTTTTTTTAATTTACAGCAAAATTATGAATCAACGTTCATCATTTTTTTACTGCAATTGTTTTAAAAATACATCAATTTATAAAAAAAAACAAAGGAAACTTTATTACAAAACTTTTAATACCTGTTTCTATATATATTTGCGCTGTTTAATGAATATCAAGGTCTAATGTTAAAAAAATATTTTACTGACACATTAATGTAAGTTATATAAAATATGTTCAGATATAAATATGTTCAGACATTTATATCTGAACATATTTTATATAACTTACATTAAAAAACTTTATTACAAAACTTTTAATACCTGTTTCTATATATATATATATATATTTGCGCTGTTTAATGAATATCAAGGTCTAATGTTAAAAAAATATTTTACTGACACATTAATGTAAGTTATATAAAAACACTTGACGATTGTTTTTGAATAATGGATTATGAATTTCAACTAATTAGTTATTGTGCTACACGCGTATGTTACGCATTCCAAAACACATATATGATCCATCTATGTAAATACGTATCGCATATATTATATAGATACGTGCTCTTTTCATAGATGTTGATAGGATATGCAAATGGTCTATTGTATTTTACTCTATAATTACTTATATACTTCAAATAAGAAGCTTTGTTATAGGTACGTGATTACAAAACAAAGCCGTATTTGTTATTACTATTATTTGTGTCTACTCTTTTATCTCGATGTTTCGTATCGGGATTTTCTGTATTCGACAATTATCATGATGACTTATTTTGAAAAGCGGTTTTATGATGTTTGCAAGTATCTCCTATTGTCAAATTGTCCTAGTATTAGTCATATACTTTCAAAAATTAAAGGTTAATAGAAAAAAGTTGCGATTTGAATTTTAAGTTTAAAATTCACGCCAGACGCTCGGGGGTTTCGAGGCGTCCGTATGTGATGTTACGTCGCAGCCGTCACCATTTGTCAACCAGTGTCAATGCTAGCTCTTAAAAAAGTAAAGTAATCGTTGAATATCGCCGAATAATGTGTGTGACCTTTATACTTTATACTCAACATGGCTGATAGCTGTATTTTGTAGTTTTGTTTTTGTTAATCAACTAATAATCTAGCTCTAAATATGAAAATAAATAAGATATGTATACTCTATGAACTCCATTTCATCAGACAAATACATAATTTTAGTGGTTCTTGGTTACTGTCATCGTGCCTATTACAATGCGACCGACAATTTGCTGCGCGTAAAACTGCTTTCGCCGCCGGCCATGGAGCGTATGACGGCCGGCAGCGAGAGATCTCCTCCGATGACTGCAGTGAGGCGCGCTGCGGCGCCCAAGCAGATCACACTGCCAGCGTGTACTGGGCCGAGTCCTCACTGCAGCCGCAGTGGTGGCAGCCGGGACTCAATTCCCTCCCCGCGACCGAGTGCAGGTACTTCCGGAAGCAACCGTGCCCTGAAGCACCTGCGTCAGTCAGAAGGAAAGCGTCCCGTGCTGCCACCCAGCTCACTCGAGGATGACCGGCTGGAGCGTCTCTACGGTGGCGAAGCCAGCATGTGGAGCCTCCAGCCGCGACAACCACCGAACCATAGTGGCTCGACGGGTTGCTTCACGCCACTCGCGTACCTCTTCGGGCGGAGGGCGAATGCCACTCTCAGGAGTTCAGCCACCCGTCGATAAATTTCGGTGAGCACTTCCGCCTCCAAATCCCACGGGGGTGTTGCGGCCAAGGCGCATGTCACCTCGGTCGACACCGTGTGGTACCCGCGTATGGCTCTGACCGCCAATACGTCTGAAGCCGCCAGAGGCACGCTTTATTCTGGGCGGTCAGAGCCGAATAAATTTGAAACCTAACCTAACGTAAAAAATGCATACTTATATCTATACCTATTATGCTGTTCCCTTTCCTAAACTGCACGTTTAGTTATAAGATTTTAAGTTGATTGAAATGCTCTATGGAGCTGAAGAAAGAAGAGATCACAAATGATATTAAAAGAACTGTTGCCACTTACCAAATAGTCTGGTAAACCACATTGCTTCAAAAATGAAGAGGTAAGCTCCGTAAATTCCTCCCAAGTGAAGCGAACCCATCAATATGACGTTTCTCCAGACGATCTTCCATTCTCGGTTTTCTGCTGAAGGAGGAACAATGGAAGGAGGTGCATTGCTATCTTCATTTGGTACGTCTGTTTCATACAACACCCATGACCCTTTTGTTTGGCCCTGAGGAGGCATCGTGGCTGAAAATAAAACCACCTTTTAGAAGTAGAATTAATCATCCCCACATATTTCGTTTTAAGTCATGTTTGTTTCTTACTTTTTTTCGTACCTTACTGCCGAGCTCTCCTTAAACTTAAAAAATAAAATTAAATAGATTACCCATATCTTTTTTTTTTTTTACGTGTTTGAATGCCTTTACGCACTTCGCTCCCCCCCGCGGGGACAGGGGGTCCGCTTTGTGTGGGACTCCTGACTGACTCGCCAGACTACCCACTAAACCACCACGGTGTGCCACTCTGCGCCTGAGACGGGAGAGATCCGGGAACCGCTGTCTTACGCCATCCGGACCCCTCCCAGCGCCTGCCCGCACTGAAGCGAGCTCCGTCGTCTGATGGTAAACTCTTAATTAAGGCGACGTACGGCACACGCGTAGCGCCGCCCCCATCGCGGGTGGCCTGTGAAGCGGATGAGGGGGAAAACCCGTCCCACCCAACCGCGGCCACACTCAGGGCGGCATGAGGCGCTGGTAGGCGCGCCTCGGCCGCCCGGTTCGCCGGCAGATTACCCATTTCTATATTAACCTGCTGGTTGGCTGTAACTACAGTCAAGATTAGGTATGTGTGTTAGAAATTCGTCTATCTAGAGTGGTGTAATATGACTACTTTTTTATGGAATAGGGGGGCAAACGAGCAGACGTATCGCCTGATGGTAAGCTATTACCGCCGCCCATGGACACCCGCAACACCAGAGGCGTCACAAGTGGATTGCCGGCCTTGGGGATGGGAAGGGGGATGAGGGGAGGATTATATATATATATTTATTTATTTATTTATTTATTTATCTTAATTGTATATATATAGTACGAAATGGTACAACAGGAACAATCACACAATATGTATAACAATTGGCGGTCTTATCGCTCTCGGTGATTTCTTCCAGATTATATATATTATTATTATATATTTTAAAATATCTACTTCAGGATAAAATAATAAATCTATTTCAAATTACGAATTCGGACACACAATGAAAATAACTAAACAAATCAAATAAATTCATCCCAAGCTGTTTTCAGTCCCTCTTAATTTACTATATATATCTATATATATATATATAAATTTATGATAATCGTTTAAGTGTTACAACTGTAAGACAGCTACGCTTATATGTTTTGAAAGTATTCGAAAATACATGTGTTGTGTGTACTAACTACACTTGGTTGATATTTTTGTAGATGCATGCATGATTTTCCTACGATCTAGTAAATCTACAGGTAATGAATTTCAAAGAACTTTGTTCTCTATCATACCTAAAACATCACATTTACATTTAGCTTGTTAAAAAGTTCATTAATATTAAACTCTTTTTATTAGTTATACATTGCCGGCTTATTTACATATTACTTATGTTCACAAATACATATGATAAGAAACGTTTGGATACTGTATTAATTCATTGTATGGGATAATTAAGTACCCGCAATTATACAAATACACTTTGATTTATCTTTAGTTAGTAGATTAAATTATTGACACTTTGAAAATGTATACATAAGCATACATTTTAAAAGTATTTCGATTAAGTATTCGTATGTTTAAATAATACCAATTATTTTTAATTACAATAGTCGGAAATAGGTTGGCTTGATATTTAGGTCGGAATAATGTTTCATTAGTGTCTAATTTCGTGTTTTTGGTCCAACACTTTTGATAAAAGGTGTAAAAAAAATTTGTAAGAGATCGCCATGAGCGATAAGACCGCCAATTGTCACATTTGTATGTTGTGATTTTTTTTTCTATCTGTTAAGTGTGTACAGTAAAGATAAATAAATAAAAAATAAATAAAAATAAAAAAGGCCAAGGTCAAGTGGTCCTATTAAACTTTGCTATCCAGGAATAAAATCCTTTTTAATTGGTTCAATTTCAGCGTAATTGACACTTTATTGTTTCTAGGTTAAAAATCATTTTTAACGTCTGATAAAACGTTAAAAATGATTATTAACCTAAAACCAATAAAGTGTTACGTCTATTTCAGAAAATCTTTAAAAAAATCAAGTTATTATGGATTGTAATTAAAGTGATACAATCATTGTTTTAAATGTAAATTTTATTAATTAGCGCGTTTGATACTTACAAATTCGTATTCGCACGACTTTACGCATATTGGTCTGGTCAAGTACAAGGACGAATAGTTGACATTTATTTTTGAAATCCTACTTATACACCGAAAGAAAGATTCTCTATATAGTTTTACAAATAAATTCAAAGTGAATTCAAGGGATTGTATACAAGAAATATCTACTCGTAGTTGGCCATATCCTACTTGAACTGTTTCTACATAAATCGGGATCGGAAATCTCAAAAGCTAGATAAAACGTTTGAGAATGTACAACATTTGCACTGTAAATTTGTGATCTAGAAATACAGATTTCGACTGAATTCAGTTGACTTAAACAATTTCTTCCAGTAGTCTCATTAAAAACCGGAATTGCAGTGAGCTTATAGATAGTGAGTTTGATCCATAATGCAACAACACTTACAAATCAACGTAGTAGAGACCGGAGCAGTTTAAAACCAGCAGACCAGCTTAAAATGACAGCATTCGTGCTGTCGTGTTTCGTTGGTCGGTGCGAGACCGGAGGCCCAATGATGCAGAAATATCTCAATAGCCCGCTATAGTGTGGGTCACAATGCTGCATTATTGCATTATCTGCATTCGCAATGAGTAGTGTGACCAGCACTCTTGTATTCTGTTCATGCTTTCCATCAGGCAAAGTATGCTTTTGGCAGGCTCATACAAAAAAAAACAGCCTATCGTCATCCACTACTTAACATAGGTTTCAATATCATCATCATTAGCCCGTTGCAGTCCACTGCTGAACATAGGCCTAAAGAGAAACAAAGCCAGTCCTTCTATGCAAGTTTGCCCAGACGCGGTCTCCACTCCAGAACACTTTTACTCTAGCTGTTTTCAGTTCTGCAACATAAATGACCAGCCCATTGCTACTTCATCCTACTAACTTCCAGTGCTATGTCAGTCACCTAGATCCCATATGAGCAACACTTAATATCAAGTAAGTATAGCTTATTTTTTGGTAATTAAGTGATATCTTAAGAAACCAACGAGACTCGAAGTAAAATAATTTTATTTTTATTAACGTGCCTTCTTTTTCTACACATGAAAATTTTGAAATGATTTATAGAAGTCAGTTCATAAACAACGACGATGATATGTATAAAAAATGTGCAATTGAAATAGAAATGATTGTCTTTATTACCCGACCACGGCGAAACCAGCATGTAACGTAATAACGTAGTCGGTTTAAAGTTTACTTTTTTGTAGAAATAATCCAATCAGTCCACTTCCTCTGTATGTTAAACTAAAATATATAGATATATACAAAACATTTATTGCATAGTAATATACGAATGACGATTATTTTATGCAAATCGTACATAATTTATTTTAAACAAAAGTAACTTCTTTGTTTTAACTGGATGTTGGCAAAAGAATTTTTACGTGGCCTTGTTAGGTCTAAAAGTACAATCTTAAAGAATAGTAGTGTATAACACTAATTTTCATTATGTGGATTTTAAATAAACCGCAAGGACTCACATGAGTACTTGTGGTCTATATAATATTGCCGTTATAGTTAGAAGAAATCGGACGAATAGGTAAATTAATTTCTATCTAACATGCATCAAATTTTAATATCATTTAGATATACTTTTAGCGACACAGTCATCCCAAAAATCCCATCAATGTATGTTGTAATTTTTCCCGTATACACAAATATATTTTATTTAGAAAAAATAATAAGTCCTGTTTCCATTTTTTAATAAACATATTTAAATTAGGTACACTCTTAGTAACCAATATTTATTTAATTTAATAACTGCCTATTTATTCATTTTTTACATTACATTCATACATTAATGAAATGCACACTACGTGTATTTTATTAATGTAATACAACAACTTAGTCGTTTTATTTTAAATCATTTTCTTACATAAATATGTATGAAATCAACTCGTGATTCTTCGTGTTTATAATGTTTGAACAGTAGAATTTTATTTAATGAATAAATAAACAATATTATGTAATCATCATCACCAGCCTACCGCAGTTCACTAATGGACATAGGACTCTTCAAATGCGCGCCACTTGATCCTCGGCATCTCGCATACAGCTCCTGCAAGCCATCCTTTATTTTTATTTTATTTTTACGAGCAGATGTATCGCCTGATAGTAAGCGATTACCGCCGCCATGGACACCCGTAACATCAGAGGCCGCAAAAGTGCGTTGCCGGCCCTGGGGGATGGGGAGGGGGATGAAGGGAAGGGTTGGATTATGGGCTTCCGGTATCCTCATTCACGCGATGAAATACAGCCCAGGCGCTATTTGACACCGGTTTTCTGTGAGGCTGTGATCATTCCGGTCGAGCTGGCCCATACATGACGAAGCGTGGCTCTCCCATGGTTGAATGACGTATCCTCATCCATCTTGCGCAAATCATCACTCAACCATCATTAATACTATGTGATTGCGTAAAAATGCACGTTTACCGATAGTAGCAATCGCGGTTGCTTTGATGACGTTTTTTGAAGAGTTTCGCTGTCTTAATACGAAAATCACCATCAGATTTTAAGCTTATCCAAACTCTCTTTGAACGAAAAAATAACTTTGCGCAGTCGTGTATAAATATTTAGTTAGTTTGGTTAATTTAATACATGAATGTGAAGTTTGTAGGTATGTGTTATGTATGTTTGGAATAATCTACGGTACTATTGATTAAATTTTTTATTTTAGAAATAAACGTTTTTGATATTTGATCACAATGAATAAAATTAATATGGTGCCTTGGAAAGGCTTACGTCCAGCTGTAAACTGCGATAGGCTGATGATCAAATGTAATTTTGCGAAGCTGAGGTGGGTCTATAGTATAAGCTATCTGAGCCCCGCGGGTATTCCGTGGTACAAAGATATTGTGTGAATTGTATCTTTTTAAATTGTAGCCTATATGTAATAATAAGATGTGTAATGAGCTATATTATTGTAAAGTTTAATTAATTATATACTATACTATACTATTATATATATACTATATTATTGTAAAGGTTTCGATTCCCGGGTCGGGTCGAAAGTATGGTGGTTCACACCCGTGTTTCGGAGAGCACGTTAAGCCGGCACTCAGTTAAACAGCTGAATTAGAAGCCGACCCCAAATCATTTTTATTGGGAATGGTAATACCTAATGGAGCATGATTTATATCATTACAAACCGGAAGAAAAAACAATGAAATTGATGTCATTTGTTAGTATTTTGCGGTTATTTGATAACAAATGATTTACCTATTAGAGATAATTCACTAAAGAGAAGTATTTTTTTTTTTTTTCTATCAATTCGACTGTATTTTATATGTTTCAATCAATCAATCAACAACCCATAACGTCCTACTGCTGGGCTCGGGTCTCCTCTCAGGAGAGGGTTAAGGCCATACGTCCCCACACTGGACAAGTGCGGAGTGCAATTTAATATGCTTATTATCTCAGAACTTTCGATTGGGTAAACCGATTTTGATGATTTTTTTTTATTTGAAAGCTGGTACGTTCTTGAAGTAAAGTTTTTTTTTATTTTGTAATTTCATTTCAATTAAGCTTAATAAGTTTTTTGCAAACTATTTGTCAGTTAAATGGTATTATTTGCACACGAGTATTAAGTATATAAAACCGGCAAGATCATGATTAAATATCAATTTAATTTTGTTTAATATCCTCAAATTCGGTTTAATATTCTCCTAACTAATTTAACTTTAGGAGCTACGGTGGAACATACATGGACTGCCAAAAAACAGTTATTGATAATGACCTAGTAAACTAGTAGGTATATAAAAATAGATGCTGGCTGATTGTCAGACTTAACCCGGTTTGCACATAAAATTAATAAAAATCGGTATAAATTTCGGAGGAGTTAAGTAACAAACACCGCGACACGAGAATTGTTTAACTTAGATATTAACTATATTGAACTATAAATACGTTATTTCCTTTTTTTAATATTTTCAACTTTAATTAAGGATTAATTGACAGCATTAATTCAATTATTTGAAATTGTGTGACCCATAAGGTCTGAATACAACAAACGCCTTGAAGTTTTGATGGTGAGAAAGCTAGTTAAGGACCTTTTAATCTTTTGATTGACCACGATGACTTAGCTCGAATATTACTGTTTAAAATATTGACAATAAGATTAGCGATGTAAATAACACTTGTGTGAAGAAAATTTTACTGGTTTCACAAATTTTAAATATTAAATATTCATCACTTTCATTGTCAGGTCATTGTTTTTTTTTCGTGTCACTCATGTCACCAACATTATATTATGCAAGCAGTAGTATAAAGTATTAACGTGTCTGTCTAACTGTCTGAAACCTTTAAGATGCTTTTGACTTTGATGTTAATTATTTCGTTGTTTGCTCTTTGAGGTATTGTTATTGTCGTCGATTCCATGTTTTAAATAGATTGATGTTTACATATAAAGTAAATAAAAACTAACGAATCCAAGTATTTCAAGTTACAATTACTCAAAATTTTGTGCCTATAGAATATAAGTTTAAACAATGCTGTAATTTTAGCGAGGTTACTACCGCCCTGGTTGAGAAGGCCCAGTCTTGCAGAAATCAGCGTGGCTCTACTTCCTCTTACAAAGTGATTTTATTAATATTTTACGAAGTGAGGATTCTAGATTGATACTGTGAGTTCCAAGTGTGAATGATAATGAGGGACTTTAAAAATCACATTAAGACCTAGTCTGTATGTTAAATTGTCATAGCACACATAGTCTATGATACCTACAATGAGAGACCGTGTTATGCTGAATATTATTGAAACTAAAACTTCTTGAGCCGCATTGAGTACTTTTTGGTAGGGAAGAATCTATGGGGTTCGCGTCATCGATATGCGATTGTTAATTCAATATATATAGTATATCTATTTCAAAGTGAAGACGAAGAAGAAATTTAAATTTTTGGCACTCAAATTCTAAGTAATAACTTTTCACTGCTATCGGCAGTCTCTATCACTGCCCATTTCTTTAAAATATTGAAAACTTATAAATTATAGTAGAAATTTTAACTCCAAAACAGTGTTAAATTATAAACCAAAATTTAATAAACTAATTCAAATCCAATTTACCAAACTATAAAAGCTATTACAACGATATATTTCCTCATTTATTTCCTACATGTATTATTTGAGTGGCCAATTTTCTAATTACCTACGTACATTGGGTAAGAATAGGTATTTTGCTACTATTTTAATACCATTTGCGTACATAACAAGGGTCACGTCTCTTGCTTTTGAGATCGTATGGTAAGACAATGTTAAGTATTGTATTTACTGTATCATTATACAAAAGTGATGTCACGATCACACAATTGTTTCCGTTCTCATCACATCAGAAAATCGATTTTTTTGAAGTGTGTTTTGTTTTGTTTTTATTAACTAAACTAAAAATATTATTTCAAAGCAGAAATATCTAACGTAATAAGATAATTTAGATTTTTTTCAATGACATTCACGACCCAGTGACGTCTGTAAAATTCATCTTTTTTACAAGCTTTTAATTAACTTACAATATGTGGAACGTATACAAATATTTTTGTTCGGTTGGAATCTTGCAACTGAAATTTATAACAGATATCTTCAACCGATTGAGTTAAAAAGGAATAAAATAAATTTTACTTTTGAACACTTTTACTATCAACTTACAACATCAATACACAAGGTTTACAATTACGGTCGTCGCTAAATATACAGGTGTAGGAAAACAAGTAGGAACTAATTAATTAGATATGATTGATTTGAATTTTAATTTTTTAAACCACATATAGCTTTTTTAAGTATTATTATAAAGACAAATTCCGCATTGGTAATCCATTCCCATGTCTTAACAAAACTTCCATGAAACAGACACAAAGAACGCCAAGACTCACAAACTTATGGATCACAAGTAGTTTTGTCCCACCACTAAGGCTTTTTTCCCGTGCCGAAATCCCCTCAGACACCACCCCTAGTGGAATATCGGACTCGAACCGTATAAACCGCACGTCGTCTCTGGTACCAGGAGCCGGGGAACCAGGTGCACCCTAGAAAGGAAAACTCTGGAACCCAGACGTACCTCGGGCCACTACCCTATCCGTGCAGTAAAAAATCAAGTTGACAATAAGCATTTTCAATGAAAGTGCTATTTTATTATTTCTAACGCGTTGAATAAAAACTTGCTTTTATAAGCACTTATTTAGTTTCATTTGTCCCGATGTTTGTAATCAAATCTTTCAAGTTAAATTTGATCCAATTTCCGATTTCCGATCAACTGAAATGTTAAATATTCCTTTAGTCATGATGACAATACAATTGTATATAATCAGTATTATTATTAATCCAAAAAGGGCGCCGTAATAAAATGATGGGTATTAAATGAAAGGGCTTAAAGTTGTTTTTTTGTTCACAGGCAATAAAAACTTATTTAAAAAAACCTTATTAAATAAATCACTTGTTAAAGAATTTGTTTTTAATTGTGAAATGTCGTCTCTATGATCAACAATTTATTATATTTATTGCTTTCCTTCGATGTCTGCTTCTTAATGAATCATCTTGATTTACTTGATTCGGTAACGTTCATAAATGTCACTTGGTGTCTTAATTGAATAAATGATTTTGAATTTGAATTGAACTAAGAAAATATCTTTTTGCTGTCATTGTTTTTCCTTGAAATTTCCTTTTCATTTTTGCTAAATTATTATGACAAGAACAGTAGAGTAAACGAAATTCATAAACATTTATTTTAAATTACACAAATAAATTTGCATTAAAGTATGTTAATTTGTTTTCTAAAACTCAACATACAAGCTATTTAAATGGCTCTAGAATTTTAAATAGCGTTGGGTAATGTTTCTAATAATATTAAGTACCTGGATGTTAGAGCTTAATCGATTGACCAATTTTAATCCACTCACGAGGAAAATATTATTATAGCAAAAGTAGACAGCATAATTTACTATAAGTTACAATAGTCGAGTCGTTGTAATGATTCCTGATTACGCAAAACGTATCAAATATTTAAAGGAAAACAAAATAATACGAGTTCAAGGAATTTTCCAGAGACCAAAGAGAAAATAACGAGGTTTATAGCTTCAAGTCTTTTAATTTGTAAATGATTATTGCCTCAGATTAGTACACGGTAATGTTTTACATTTATAAAAGGGTACTGGCAAGCAATAGCCCTAAAAGCCTATGTATATACACAATGGTTGTAGCTTTGCAAGTAGTTCTAGTTCTAGTGTCTTTTAGTCATCGGTCTGATATTTATTATTTTTAGTTTAAGAATTCTTCTGGGTTTCTTTAGGAATTTGTCAATATAACTAGAAAAGACTGTGTATCTTTTAATTTAGCTATTAAATTTACACTTATGCCTCTTATTCATGTGATTCAACTTTAAGCAACGGTTTTTGTTATTTTTAATTTTTACTCATCTATAAGTTTAAAATTAAAAATAACGCAGAATCGTAGTTTAAAGTTAAATAAGGTTTACAATTAAGACTGGAAAAGATTTAATAGTATGAGATAAAAAAATAATTTTGTTTAAGTATTTAAGAAGCATCGTTCCTATAAGCTTATCGGATGCTAAAACATTAAAATTAGATATAAATTCCAAAAAAATCAATAAAAGACATATCATTAAATCTATTACATGCATTTTAACAGTAAACTGTGGGTACAGTTTTTAATAAATATTATTATGAGCCTATGCAAGATGTAATACTCACATGAATGAAGAAAATCAAGTCCTCTCTTTTATCTTCGACGTCAGTACGTAAAAGTCAAACGTTCAAGATCTTACTGGAATGATTCTATTATGATTTGCACCGCATGTAGAGAAGGTAGTACAATCTACGTACAATATAGTAATTTGACTGCGATGACGAGTGCGCGGGAGTGGCAGTGGCGTGATCTCAATGTGATACGATGACAATCAACCGGCGATCACGAGATAGATGATGCCTTGTGCCTTGTATACAATGAAGAGGTGACAGTTCGCAGACTCACGTTTTCATACACCCGAATGCATTATATTTATAACGGTTCGTTATCGGAACGACATTACTGCGACCGACACCTTGCCTATCTGTTATTGATAAGTTTAATTAGCATTTGTGAAATTAATATCTTTATAATGTTAAATATTTAAATTCCATAAGAACCATTTATTTTGCATCTATAAATTACACTACAATATTGGCAAAAAATGAATACCTCGTTCCTTCTTCCGGTTAGCAAATTATACATAAGTTGTTATATTCCTAGTTTTTTTTCATAAATTATATTATCATTTATGTAATTAAGCCAATAATTTATGCCTGACTATTTTGAAAACAACAAACCCAACTTTAGTATATATTTTGTACCTACTGGCACGGAAGGTACTAAGTGCGAAGGTACAGAGAGAAGAGACAGTACGAAATAATTTAGAAAAACAAATAGCGACTCTAGCACTGACACATGAAGATACAATTTATATCGCACATAGGTAATATTTATTTATAACTTTATGCACAAATACTTGCACCGACGGACTTAATGCTCGAGGTATTTTCTGCCAGTCGACCGATCGGGCGATGCAGCGAAAACATGCGGTAGGTGCACCTAATGGGCTAATATTAAATGATAGAGGTTTTATTACAAGTAAACTATTTGATCTTACTTATACAAGTACCTACACTAGTACACATATATACACACATTTATATATATTACCTATAAATATCCAAACATGCGTTCATATACTACAATAATATGCCTACTCTTATATATTATTCATTGATTCTTCTAGATGTTCCTCTCGTTCTACGAATACATTACATACAATTATTCGTAGCTCTTATTCTAAAGCGTTACGTAGATATGCTGTGACGTAATTTACGTTAGGGTTACATTTTTCAAGAGTAAATAACATTTAAATCATACCAGGGTCTGCTATTTTTTAGAAATCCCCTTTATACTACACACTGGCGCAGAGATAGTGTCGGTCTCAAACCGAGTACAAACTGCAGTCTCGTCGGTACGTAGTCGGGTAACCAGCTGTTCCTTGGAAGGCAATTTAAGACGGACCACGGGCATGCATTGGAACCACAGTGGTTCCATTCTACGGCTTATGTAGTGTAGTATGTAGTACTTAAAGATGGCCTCATCCTTCACGCATAAGTCAGCGCTTATGACAGAGTGCACCTGAGTTGCCTGGCCCGTTTCTTGGCTTGGCATACTAAGAACGAGTTTTAAACCTCTGTCGGTCTTACTCCGTCGTCTCCTTCATAAATTACTTGCTCACAGAAGGAGATGGAGGAGTTTCGCGTCCTCTCGCTCCGTACCATCGCACAAACACTCGGATGGCTGCCACCGCCAGAGAGTATTACTTATGTCTATGAAGTAAAGCATGTATCTTAAAAAAAATTAGCTCTTTTTAACGTCTGAGTGCGTATTTTATTTATTTTTATTTACTTATTTATCTTTATTGTACACACTTAACAGATAGAAAAAAAAAGAATTACAACATACAAATGTGACAATTGGCGGTCTTATCGCTCATGGCGATCTCTTACAGACAACCTTTATACGGATAATTTGGTGACATTAATAAGGGTACCTGTAGTAGGGTGCACAAATCTCAGATCTGTTCAAATGTAAATATTTACAAAAAAAACACCAATTACCAAACTCCTTGTTAATTTACAGTTTGTAATTTGAGTCGATTAATCTTTATCTTAGCAACTAACAATAAAATTAGAAATTTATTAGAAATTAAAAATTATACTCTTAATGGGGAAATCTCACAGAAACTAATTGAGGAACTTACTTGCAATAAATTTAACTGAAGTATGTCGCATTTCACTTGATATTATAAATTGACCATAATTTAAATATGCTTAACATAACTTAGAAAATTCACTCCTTTAAGTGTTTCAAGCATTGTGTTTACGATTTTTTTCTTCTGTAGCTCTATTAACGCAGTCAAACACGAAATATAACTGTTGTTTGAAATAAATTTACCTACCACTTTGTACCATAGACTTATCAGTATACTAATATACGATAACACTGGCCATAAATATAGGTGCTATAAAAAGTAAGAAATATTTTATTTGAATTAAGAACTTATTTTTATCATATTCTTCATTCTTTTCTTTCATTTCCCCGCCAATTTTAGCTAAAATAGTCCAGACATATTTTTATTAGAAATAAAGTGTAACAATGAATGGTAGTACTATTACAATAATCATATTTGATTTATTTAGTTAGTTGTTTAGTTAGTTGATTTATTCAAATTGATTCGTGCATCGAGCGCTTCTATGCTGTAAAAATGACGAATGAAAAAGGAGTATCATCGAGGCCGAAAAAGAACAAGATTCCCGAAATAAACACGTAAGTGAAAATATTCCTTATAAATTTAAAAAAACAACATTCAAAACAAGACTGTACAAATATGGAGTGTATAGATAAACCAAAGATATATTGAAGCGCGCAATTATTTGAACGAGAGTCGTAAACCACTAAAAGCCAATTAATTTCCTTTTACTTTTCGTACATTGTTAAAATACTTAACAAAGAATATTTAAATCTAGCATTGACCTTATTATAAAAGGTACGTTTAAGTATGAAGAGTTGCATTAATTTTAGAATCGGAATCTATACATGCAAAAACTATTGTAAAAAGCAGAATTTAAAATTTTAAATAAATTTTGAAGTGAATGCATTTAGTGCAATAAAATCGTTCGAAATAAACTGCCATTGAATTAAATTATTCCTGTTCTGAAAAGATTTGTATAGCTTAACCCCGGATATAGGTATACAAACGACCTTTTGAAGTGCAAATATTTGTTATGATTATGTAACATAGAAACATTATAAAATTACATGAACCAATATTTTTTTTAACAGAGCAATCGTAATATCTTTCTACATCTTGACTGCTTGTCTGACAACTGAGTACTCGAGTACTCAGGAGCTTTCTTCAAATACTCATTGCCCTATCTGGACAAATACTATCTAGCCTAGATATAGGTCCCTGATTTAAATTACTAGTATAAAACGTATTTAGGGCGCCTTTACTTACGGGCCGGCTTGATGCTGGTTGTAATTTAGAAAGTTTTTTTTTCAAATATCGTCGTAACTAAACGAGTACTATCTATAAACACAGAGTGCAGATTCACCAAAAATATTAATTATTAAAAATAAAATTTATTTTATGATTACTTTTCATAATTGTGAAACATGTATAATATGGAATCAATCAATGAATGAACAACCCATAATGTCCTACTGCTGGGCTCAGGTCTCCTCTCAGGAAAGGGGTTAAGGCCATTCGTCCCCACGCTGGCCAAATGCAGATTGGGGACTGGCAAGAATACGTTGTGGCTACGTATCTTGCCGTTGGATGTTTTTAAGCCGCCGAAGGCCTCCAGCTTCACGACTGTTATTGTATGATAACAACCGGGACCGACTGCTTAACGTGACCTCCGAATTACGGAGGAATATGGAAACTTATTAAATATTTTACTCCTGGCGATAATAAAGGAAAATAATAAGAATATAATTGTGAAAATTTAATCAAAATAGTTATTGTAGATAATATGAGATGAAGAATCTTTGTTTCAAATAAGGATAATAATACTAATCGTGGCATAGTAGGCCTAAACCTTCTTTCTACGTATAGGCCTATATTCAACAGTAAAATGTTAATAAACTGTTGACCTTGTGCAAAAACATTAGTGTCTATTACGACTTATTGTTTTTTACATAATACAGCAAATCCAAGAGGAAGAATGTTTTATACCACCTACATATACTATTGAACAGATTTTGATGAATGAAGGGTCAATAGATTCGTATGTTAAGTATTTAATAGATTCGTATATTAATTAAATATCGCTATATTAAATTTTAACAAAAGTTTTTACGTAGTCGATTTATATTTCTTTTCTTTAATAGTAATCTTAACAGTAAAATTAGGGAAAGTAATATATTCAAAATAAATGGGATCGTAATGGCACTATTGCCATTGCGCTCTGTGGCTCGATTCGTTCTAAATTTGTAATGCATTTTGTGTAAATAATTAGACAATAAAATTATAAAAATTACATTTAATTTGAGAATGAAATTAAAATTGAAATTAACATAGGATTGGAATATTTAATTTAATTAAATCAAATTAATTTGCCATTCAACATGGCAATGCTACCAGTGTTTTGGGAACGCTACCAGTAGGCGGTTGGCGGATGTGGAGGAGTTTTTTGACGCTATTGAGTAAGTTTTTTTTTTTAATGATTATTTCCTAGTATTTTAATGTGTTTTTGTGTTGATAACTTTATAAAGATACTGGAATAATAATTAATTAAAATAATTAAATATAGTTTATATTAGTTCAAAGAAAAACGTAAAATAATTACTGTTGTTTTAAAATAATGATGGCTTGTTTTTTATTTTGTGTCTTCTTTTGACAGAGTAACGAACGTCAGATTTTTAAAACTATAATTTAACACTTCACCTCGGTAGCAGAACATATTTGTTCAGTAACTTCCCTTCTTGTGTGTTTATTTTAGACAATAGACACAATAGCAATCCTATATTGGAATAGATCAGTTTGAAGAGGTAGGTACATTAGGTTATCTAGGTTATTAAGATAAAGGTAAAGCTTAAATCTAAAAGAAAAAAGTAGTATCATTTCTTTCATTTAGAGTTAAGTAAACTTTAGGGCCAGTTTCATCAGTTTCTAATAAAGTTTCTAACATGTAACATTATTGGACAGATTAAGATTACTGATATGTGATACAATTACATTAATTTTATTTTTTTTATTGTAATAACACTGCTTAAAATTAAAACCCTAGTTTAACTATTTGAGTAGATTTTTGTGTGCTACTCTAGGTTCGAATTTGAAACCTTCGAGATAAAGTCAATAATGAAGGGAATTTGATCTACAAAAAAAAAACCTTGTGTTATAGGGAGAATACGGAATTCGATCACGCCGTGGATGCCGTAATAGCCGATTAAGGGAGCAAATTAGTCAGGACAACAGTTATGGAAATATAAAAAAAAAAACAAATCCAATACCAATCAGTCTACGTCAGCGTGGTTATAGCAGGTCAAAATCTCCTTGTTCAGGATGTCGTAATAAAGCGGTTCCCGGATCCCTCACGTCTTAGGCGCAGAGTGGCACATCGTGTTGCTTAAGTCGGTTCGATTTCGACACACAGTCCCACCGCAAGCCCCGGTGGGGTAAAGGCCCGAGGGGGCTTTCCACACGTAAAAAAGGCCAAAAGTCCTTACCACAAAATTCCTTAAGGCTCGCTTATATTCAGTAGTGGATTATCAAAATTTAATTTTCATCTCAAAACACATATCGCCTAACATTTGAAACTTAATAATGGGTAAAAATCAATCAATCTCTTCTGAAAAATATTGTCAAGGAAAAAGGGTTTCATAAAACAATAAAGGAATTTCTTTAAATATCGAAGGTATTTTTAAAGTTTGGTTTGTGTCGATAATGAAGATATAAAACTATGAAATGAATTCAAAATATTTGTTATTGCAAATAAAAAAAAACCTTGGATAACTTTAAAACAAATTCCAATTTTATAACTGACCTACATTATTATAAAATTATAATAATATTTTATTATGATATCGCGAGAACCTTATAAATCATTCTTAAGATTTAAAATAAAAATAAAACTTACTATTATTTTTTTTCTTACACTGCTCCTGTGTTTAAAATCACTTAAAATTTTACACTAGACAGATGTTAAGTAATAAAGAAGCGCTGGTGAAGACTGTTCGCCGAATTCCCCAACGTGTTGTTATATACAAAAGCCATTTAGCTTTAATGTGTTTCGTGTGATCGCGAAACGATAAGCGCACACGCACCGATCCGATCCACCTTGACGTCATGCATGAACTAAGGGTCAAAACCCACAGGCGTGCTACGTATGTCTAGCCAGGAGCATTCGCGTATGCATATAAATTAGATATATAAATATTATATAATCATATATGATGTTTTGTTTACATTGGCGTCATATAATTACATATAGTTATTCAATCTACCAATGAAATAATGTCTTTAACAGATGACAGATAATAATTTATTACAATACAAATGAGAATAATTTCATTAATAAATTCATAAAATACTAATGACTAACGCATGTTTATCATATTATTTGATTAAAATAATACAAGGAGTATTATTTTAATCAAATTATATCATAAAGTAAATGAGATAAATTTAATCAAATAAAATGAAGTATTGGTTACTAAAGTATTTTAAAATATTTTTTTAAACTTTTTCGATTGTTGTAACTTACCTTGCCCAAAAATATTTTGATATTGTTAATGGACAATGTTCTAACTCAACCTAACTTACATGATTCTGAATAAAGCTTATTTTAAAAAAGAAGTTTACAATTCAAGTACAGCTGTACTAATTTTAAGGATCTGTGTTTTGTTGGAATCATCTTCTCCCTGAATAGCAGAAAACCTTTTAAAATATCGAAAAGATCCAAAAAAGAAGCTAAGATGTCTCTCTTAATTCGAGCGTTTCTAATATATATTTTTGTTTATTATTTTTAGAGTTTCGTACCACAAATGGAAACAACCGAAACCCTTATAGGATCACTTTGTTGTCCATTTGTTTATTTGTTAAGACCCTTTTTGAGCTTAAATATATTAAATACTCCGGTTTACTGTCCCTTCGAGTTGTGAAAAAATCAAACTTCTAAGCCAACGCAATGAAAAAATACAGCCGTTTATGCTGGAAATTTTAGTCACGCGCACCCTCGAAACCCTCGATGCGCGAGTCCGACTTGCACTTGGCCGGTTTTTTTTTTTTAACATTGTATCGCCCATTTATTGTCTAAAGCTCAAAGCTAAACATAAAATTTATCATAGCATGTAGCAACGGAACCGGTCATCAATCAAAATGCAAAATCGGTGAAAAAGTATTCTTTTTGAGAACGCAGATGAAGATTAAGATCAAGTTTTGACGCGCTGTAATACTCGCTACAAAATTATTTTTATCTATTTTTCCGATCAGTTTTGTCCTCTATGTCTCAACAATGTATACAATCTCGAAAATGTATCACAGAAAGCGTAGTGGCTAGATATATTCTGTGTATATCACAAAAGCGAAAAAAATTTATATATATAACGATTCAAACTGTTGATAGCAAGAAAATTTTCGATCGGTTTGATCCCTTAGCAGCGCTGTGATTTTCTATTGTACGGTTGCCTCGTTGAGTGTCTAAGCAGAATCAAACACGAAACTACTGCACAATGCCACCACTGCGGGAGCCCCGGGAGAACCCGCTACGCGGGAGTCTGAGTGTCGAGTCCTGGTCGAACAAATCGGATGAAACCAGTCACCGCCAGCATGCCACCAGCATTGATTGCGGCATTGCTGGCGGCGACAGATGACGCAGGAGATGCGGTAGAGTCTGCTAGTTCACTAATCGTTGCCTAAGGGTGATTGCGACTACATCTAGGAAAGAATTTTGAATTCACCGGTAGGTGACATCTAAAAGGAAAACTATCGTGCCATATTTCTTTTTCACCACTGTTATCGAGTTGGTAGAGAGGGCACGCCGCACCATTTTTTATTAGTTGTATATTGTACTGCAAATGGCAATGAAATACTTTTCTTAACACATACACATTGGAAGCAAGTTCTAACACAAATTAGTAAGTGGACAACACTACATTACTACACTCATTTTACATAGCTTAGATAGATTTTATCTCATTCATTGTTTATTAATTTGGTAAATTAATTATAATTTTGTATAAAATTAAGTTCCTAGCTTCACCTATATTTTCTTTTCCTTGGAGGTGTAGTTGCATTTTTTATTTTATCATCACCATCGTCATCAGCCCGTCGCAGTCCACTGCTGAACATAGGTCTCTCCCAAGCAATACCAGAGAGCTCAGTCTGTTGCTTTTTCTTTTTTATGTTTCTGTATTATCTTGTTGAGCTTATTTAATAAAATAATATATAAAATATTACTTCGGCCCCTAGGTGGGTTTGTTGATCTGTCACACAGTCTTTGAGCCTGGTATGGACTCCAGCTCTCACTAGGTATATTTTTAGAAACTGTTTGTATGTACCTAGATTTCATATAACTAAAATTGTACCCTTCCTGTGAGGGAAATAAAGTTTATTATTTGTATATTCACAATCGTTGTATTTATCAATTCAAAGTTTTCATAATTTCGAAAATTTGATTTTTTGACAATAATCTTCATCTTCCTAGCCTTTATAATTTGGGGTTGGCTACTAGTTCAACCGGTTTTGACTGAATTTAATTTATAACACAGAGCGACTGGCATATCACCTCTGCAAGCGTGAGGGTGAACTGAATTCGAAAATTGAAATAGTTGTTATTGAAAAACCGGTTCTGAATAATGAAAATAGTATGAGAATGCGTAAAAAGTGTTTTAGTTCCTCGCCATTTGGGTTTCGATCATTTGACCAGATAACAGTTAGTAGAAAGAAATCTGGCAATCTACTAATGCTTTGTTCGCTAATAATTAGTAACCTATTATTACCTGGAAGATATCTACATCAAAAGGACCAGGAACTTCACGTATCAAAATGTCACGTACAGCTTCTGCTGGTACAGAAATCTGCCCAAACCATTCTTGTGTGAAGAATAATATTGGAATTATTATTATTATTATGAGTATACGGCTACAGGTTTGATTCTTAGATTGCGTACTAGGATTCCCTGTTCCAGTCTCTTTCCGTCTTATTGCCTTTCATGGCATTAATTATTACAATTAATATACTCGTACATTCAAAACATGAATAACGTTAGCCCAATATTTTATAAATATTGCTTGTTATTATCTATGTTTTGACGACTGTAGCGGACCCAATGTACATTTGATAATATTTATATNNTATATATATATATATATATAAATACACCTGTGTGTGCTAATAAAACTTATTATTATAATTATTATTATATACACCTTGTAATTCTTTAAATATTTAATGTTATTTATTATTCAATATATACAATGTTTTTATACAGTTTTAGATTACATTAATATATTTTATGAAACTAAGTTGTTACATATAATGTTGAATTTTATCGAGTAATTTCATATAAATAATATTTTATTCGAATGGGGGGGTGCGACAATATTTATGATCGGGCGCAACGTCACAGTGGCCGGTGGAACGAACATTCCTTTCTTACGATTTACGCCTCCAACAGATTGAGAATTGCGCTCGATGTTCATATTTCGTTACCTCCTTAATTTTAAATCGTTACTTTTTTATATCGTTTCATATATTTTACAATACTTTATTCTCGCTTTCTTTACTTTATTTATTAGTTCGAGTTTAAGTGTTTCTCATGTGATTGTAACTTCTGTGTTCAATATAACTCTTGTTCGTTTGTTTGTGTAACTCTTACCTTAGAAACTTTTAGTGCGGATTTAATTGGGACTATCCGTGAGTTACTTGAAAGTTACAATAACTTTTCACATAAAAAATTTGACAGTGACATGGGAAGAATATACAAAAGAAAGAACGTTGCATACAAATGAATTAGGGAGAACAAACAATAGTTTAGGAGTTCACAATTATATTTATTGGGTTTCTCCACTTATTAGAGATCATTTTGTTTACTTTCTTTGAACTGCTATTACATAAATTATAAGTTCTGCCTATCATCATTACGACTGTAGTGAAGACTCTCTCAGTACACGGTGGTGAATTGCCCCGCGTAAATACCGCAACGACGAGTATTTGTAAAACATGAAATGACATGGAATGGCCGACTTGGGATGCGTGGCAGATGCTTTTACCGTACGCCGTCGTCTCTATCCACGTAATTTCGTAGTCGGTTGGAGTAGGCTTAGGAAAAACATTATAACTGCTTGGACGCCACCTAAATACATACACTCTCTAATCATTTCTCCGATGTTCCCAGGAATTTCAATGTCGTTCATATAAATGCCCAAAGCGTTCCGGCACATTTCCCTGATATACTGACAACCTTCGACTGTACGAATATCCACGCCATCCTTGTATCGGAATCATGGCTCAAACCATGTCTTTCCACGGTATCGTATTCATTGCCAGGCTTTCAACTGGTAAGGAATGATCGTATCAGTGGACGAGGCGGTGGAGTTGCCATGTATATCCGATCTCACATTCCTTTCTCCATAGTAAATATGTCATCTCAGCCCCCACCCGCAAATGCTGGCGAGCATTTATTCATTGAAATCTGTCTCCACAACACAAAACTACTTCTCGGTGTATTCTACAGTCCTTCCCTACGAGTAGACTATTTTGGTTCGCTCGAAGTACTCTTAGAAAACCTAACCCCCTCGTACAGTCATACTATAGTCATGGGTGACTTTAACACTTGCTTACTGAAAAATAATTCTCGTTCCTCCACTCTACGATCTCTCATTGGCTCTAGTAATCTATCCATTCTTCCACTAAATCCTACACACAATTTGCCAAACTGTAACTCATCTTTCCTAGACCTTATCCTTGTATCCTCTGTGGATCACGTTGCCAAACATGGCCAGTGCTCTGCAGACTCATTTTCCTATCACGATCTTCTATTTCTTTCCTATCGCGTTCGTACTCCTAAACATATATCGAAAATCATTTCACACCGTAATTTTCGCAATATGGA
>PKRV01001109.1:593584-701987 GCA_003709505.1 Hyphantria cunea | reverse complement strand
TAAAATATATATATATATATGTATATATATATTATACATTATATATATATATTGTTGTTCAAAAATTGACGGGTAAATATACTTATGGACCTGTAACCGTTCAAAAAGTCTTTGGTAAGGCGAACAGAATCGATGTAGGATGATAATTCTTTAAATTGGAGTCACCACCTTTTAAAATTGATAAAATATGGAATGGAAAAATACCCTTCTTTAGACATGCGTCAAAAATAATATTTGCTGGTTGATAAATTGTTTGAGCAGTGACTTTAAGCAAATAGGCGATATTTTATACACAGCAGCCCATTGAAAGTATCAAGGCTTTTTAATTGCCTGAAAACTGCTTTCTCAGAGAATTTTATATGGTAAATAACATGCCTGAAGTACTGTTGCAATCAGGTATGTCATTTATACCAAAGTGATAAGACGTACCTAATCATTGATATAGATGACTCAGTTTTCAAGCCCTCAGACGTATCCAAGGGCTCAAAAACTGAGTGAATAAAGGATGAGAATAGATTTTGTAGGACGTTTAAATGAGATATATTTGGTTTTAATTTTTCATTATTTATGAATGTCCAAATATATTTAATTTGTATTTGTATAGTTCTTTTGTATGGTAAACAATTCAGTCAGATTAGTAACAATACTTTTTCCATTATATCCAATGGTTGTTTTTATATGAGATTGCTTAGTAATTTTCCCGGGTCTACTAATTATTTGATAAATTCGCTCATGAAATTCAATCATTTCATCATTGATTCTACCTCTCCACTATATAATAGTTTATTACAATTAATGTTTGCATCATTATATATATCATCATTATCAATACATAACAGCTTTTTTAGAGGCGTCGGTTGTTTCATCATGCGTCGAAAATGATTACAAACCGGAAAGATCATATAATAAACAAAAATTTTAACAAAAAAAATATATTTCAAGAACAGGATAAAATTGCAACGAAGCCACAGGGGAAGCATCAGCTTTCAAATGAAAAAAGAATCATCAAAATCGGTTCAATGTGTCGAAAGTTTTGAGGTAAAAAAAAATACAGCCGAATTGAGAACCAAAGTTTGATTAAAAGGTTGGTTGATTGAAGTCGGTTTAAAAGGGGGATGGTTATCATTAGTTCGCACGAGCGCAAATACGGATAAGACTGATACCCAATTAAAAATTTCAGGTATACATAAATCTAAAATTCTTCGTTTTTTATTGCAGAAAAGAAATAAAAATATTCATACAAGTCGTTACGACTCTACACGTCGAAATATTATTGGAAACATCAGGTAATATAGTACTTGCTAAAACTGTAATCAACGAATAATATATTTATATTTGAAGATAACCGTTGGGGTAAACATGTTCTTGAGTGGAGACCGCGTCTGGGTGAACATAGTGTAGGACGCTCACAGGCGAGGTAGAGTGACGACTTACATGAGATGGTCTGTGTCTAGCAGTGGACTGCGATAAGCTATATGATGATAATGCTGTTTGATTTTATTTTTAATATTGTTTGCAAAAACGAAACGATGCGGTTCTTTTTCCGTTGATCTTATTGAAATTTTCTCCAAACCTGCAGTGTTATCCACACATCATTTTTCAGTTCTGTCAACTTACTCACTTTTTGTTACATATTTTTTTCCATTATTTTCATTGTATGCTCAAAAATTTTACTTGTAGGTTTATCTGGTGTACACAAATTAATCCTAAACTCGGCAAGTTATTAGCCGTAGCAAGTTTAAGCCGTCCTAAGACGGTAATATTTTACACTAAATAACAACGGGAATAGCTTTCCTGACATTAGTGAGATTGAAAGTAGATTGGAACTGCATTGAGATTGAACCTTCATTACGAGATATTAGTAATCAAGTGTTGATACTTATACTAAGTATTATCAAGTGTTGATACTTATACTAAGTATTCTAAATTTTGATTGTGTTAATATTAAAAGTTTTTTTTTTATATTGCGGTAGTCTAAATATATAATGGAGTGCACTAAAAAAATTTGCAGGTTTATAAAGAGACCTTTTACTCCACAATATCCATCCTTTAATTGTTCACTGCTAGCCTATCAATCGACAGATGATTCTGGTCAACTATTCCATGCTGGACTTCTTCAAGAAAATTTGAAACAAACTCTGTACTAGTTAGTACAGAGTTTGTTTCAAATTTTCTTGTCCTTTACGATTTTGTTGTCCTGCAGAGTTTTCTCCGTTAGTCAGCTCTTACGACAGCCACGAAATCAACAGGGGTTGTGACATTCTGTATTTGGAAACCTACATATTTCGTGCGGTGTCTTACTTTATTCACATTTATTACATTTCTGTGACAAAATTTGAAAATAAACTCCAGGTTATTTAAGTGTCATAGAAATTTTTCTATTTTCCTTTTTGTATTTTGTACGCTTTATAAACTGGCGATAAAAATATTTAAATACTATACATTTAATGTACCCGGAATAGCAATAAGTATTAAAACCGAGTAAACATGTTACAAAAAAAAGCAAATAATACCATTAACATTCATTGAAAATATTGATAGGAGTTTACGAATACAGCTAAACGTATAGTTTCGAAGTTATTGGTCATGATTAATTTTAAATATCACTGCACGTAATAGAAATATTGTGGAATACATGACTAATAACCTCAAAATATAAGCTGTAGTCTATTCGTAACAGGTGTATATATTTTTTAATATAACATCCCACTTATATAAGTGATTATAATGAAATCATGTTTAAGACCTTTTCAATTTAGGTATTCCAAAAGGAACATAGAAGTCATTTGTCCACTTTTCTTTTATTTTGTGATATCACTGTAATTTTTATACATATTAAATATATATAACGGTTATATAGTCAGGGAATTTTAGCATTCCAGGTTTATGACTGCCTCTGTGGCGCAGTGGTAGCGAATGCGACTGCTGTGCAAGTGGTCTCGGGTTCGATTACTGAGTCGGACCAAATGTTTGTATGATCTGCAAATATTTGTTTCAGAGTTTGGGTGGTTTCTATGTATAATATGTATGTATTTACAAAAAAAAAGTATATAAGTATTAATATCAGTTATCTAGTACCCATAGTACAAGCTCTGCTTAGTTTGGGACTAGATGGCGTTGTGTGTTAAAATGTCTTACATATACATATATTTATTATTTATTTAATATTATTATTTACCTTTCATATTATATTTTATATATTTTTACACATTGATTTCTGTAGGTACTACTTATATAAAATATTATATTCGGATGTATGTCTATTCAAAAATCGTTAACATTTAACTGTGCGGATTAGTTCGCTTCTTTAAATTCCTCACATATATCTTTTTCAGCCTATCGCCACTTCGGATGAGTACCATCGCCAGTTCTTTTTACACGCTTCTGAATCAACTCTTGGGGTACAGTCCTCAAGTCATATGCCCAGCCAATTTTTGCCATAATATCGATAAACAATCGAGATGTATTTAAAGTATAACCACCCAACTCAGCAGTTTTGTAATCCCAAGGAAATGTGTGATGATAATTATGAAATCCTTCGCCACACGCAATTAAAGATACAGATTTTATTTCTACGGGGCCAATATCTTTATCATACGGTTTCGTTCCCCACATATGAGCAGCAGAATTAACTAAAAAAATTGCATGTAGCGACACAGTCATACGCAATATAGCAGCAATGTAAAATGCTGTCCACTTTTCTTCATTCCACAGAAGCGGGATATAAGTTGGTGCTATATAGCTTAGCAATAAAACTAAGTAATAGTAGTATCTGAAAGAAATAAGGCAAACATTATTTTTCAATGATTTGAGAAGAAGAATTACCATTTCAAAAGGGACACAACCTGGCATAGGGTTTCTTACATTAAATAAGTGACTTATTTAATGAAAACGGATTTTTTATACTGTTATTGAAAATTAAAAGGTAACATAGAGTTGAAAAATCCGATTTGAATATTTTAAGACCATTATACAACTAGCGTTACCTTTTAAATTTTAATAGAATTTTATCATACCATAATCTAACGACAACTAGTTCAACTTTCGTATTCAGTGCGCCCTAAGGGCTGAGGAAATTCAATGATATTTAATCCGTGAAAAAAATAAAATTAAGGTAAGACCGGTTAAATTAGTAGGTGACCAATAGTCTTAGAAATAATAAACGCTTGAAAGATAATGAATTACGTAATGTGTTCAACAAGTATCGCGAATTTTGTGTAATTTCAAAAATTATTTATTTAATCGTGAATATCTATTTCATCCCCTTCTAAGTAATCTCCCTGGGATATTATACACTTGTGCCAACGATTTTTCCAATCTTCGAAGCACTTCAAAAAATAATTTTTTTGTATCTTGTTCAGCTCCTCCTTCGATGCCGTCTTTGTCTCGACAATCGTGGCGTAGCGTCGGTCTTTTATGTGCCTCTTCAGTTTCGGGAACAAGAAAAAGTCACAGGAACCAGAAAAAGTTGCGGACAAATTCCAACATCTCATTAGCAACGTTCATGTGATGATCGAAATTGAGCAATTTTGGTACGAATTTTGCGGCGACCCGCCTCATGCCCAAATTATCGATTAAAATCGAATGGCACGAGCTAATCGATATACCTAGGTCCTCGGCGATTTCTCTAACGGTGATTTGATGATTGGCCCAAGCCATTTTCTTCAGTTCATCAATTTTTTCGTCTGTTGTTGCAGTGCTCGGGCGACCGGCACGCTCTTCGTCGTTCACATCTTCTCGGTCTTCTGAAAACATTTTGTACCACCGATAAACGTTGCTTTTGTCCAAAGTAGCTTCTCTATATGCCACAGTCAACATCCGGAATGCATCCGCGCACTTAATTTCGTTTTTCACACAACATTTGATTCAAGTTCTTTGTTCGAGCAAAGCAAATGTCAACAATTAACTGAAGATTCAAAATGGCCGAACTTGTCAGCATAAGTGAGAGACATATGTACCAACATAACGCCACAAGAAAATCTAATTTCGAATATATGTAACTCGCGAAAATTCAAAATTCACGATACTTTTTGAACACACCTCGTATACCATAGTTAATCACCAGAGACATTGTCAGCATAAACATAAGCATGTAAGAGCAGAATTATCACGACACCCCCTTTCATGATATTGTTAGCCCTTTGCAACATCAGAGAATTAATTAGTAACCTTAATTCTGTCCATCACCATCTCGAGACAGCAAAGCCAGCCTTGCTCTTCTTGACCAAGACGCAGATATCATCTCCAGCGCACACATCCTACTTCACTCATCCTGGGTACGGACTTGAACACACATTCATGTCTAAGGCCGGAGTGTGCGTGTACGTCAGAGACGATATCCGTCTTCGTTGCCTCAGCAATCCTGAAGGGACCTTTCCACCTTATGGCTCGGTGTAGACAGCGACGACTACTATACGTATCTCTGTAGGTCCCATAGCGGTGATGCCAAAACTGACCAACACATTGAGCACATCCAGATGGCTACAGACTTCGTGCAGTAGCAGATCCCCTCATCATCTTACTTGGAGGTTTTATCGCCCACCACGCCTAATGGCTTAGTTCCAGTACAACGGATCATGCAGGGAGTGATTTGCCCTAGCATATGGCTTAACACAAATGGTTACCGCGCCCCCGCGCGTCCCAAATGTGGAGGGCAAAAATTCTCCTCCTCTTCTCCAGAACTGTTGCTGACTTCTCATCCGGACGATTACTACGTATTGGTAAACGCTTCACTTGGCATCTCAGACCATTGCCTTGTCCGGTGTTCAGTACCTCTCATATACTCGGCACGATCACGATTTTACACGCAGTCACCGTGTCACTATATTCCATCTTCTGTGCTCCCCTTTGGTGGCAAGTCTCGGCCCAGATTTGGTCCATCCTTCAAAAAGGCTTCTCGCAGGAAGTAGGAAGCTTACCAAGCCTGGGCTTATGCGTTGGCGGTACGGGCTCAAAATACAAGCGCTCTGAAAAAGGAGTACAACTTTGCCTCCAGGTCCTTCAAAAGAGACGTTGCAAGGGCGTCGAAGCTCATTGCTAGAATTAGAGGGAGGTTTGAGCATTTTCTTTCAGGAACATGGGCATTTTGGTCTCTTGCCAAGGCAATCGAAGGAAATTTCTGTAGGTCATCCATTCCACCTCCGCACATAGAAAATATTTCGTTGGCCTATGACGCATAGGAGAAAACCAATCTCTCGATTCTTGATTATCTGGCAAAACACTTAGCATATCGACCTTCGATGACGGGGAATAGGAGCCGTTTATCATCCCACGGTGCGAGAGCCGTATATTGGATATGTTCTATTAACGCTAAGTAACACTTTACTGATTTTGAACATTAAACAATTGTTTGAAATAGAATTCATTCGGTTTAATTTACTAGAACAATAGCAGTATTACCTCCCGCACTAATAGAAGTCATAGATGTACTTGAGTACTCTACGGTAATTTCATGTATGGAAACTCTACCGTACACAAATAGAGCTTAAAAATAGTTTGTTTATTTATTTGATTAAATGCGTTAAACTCTCCAATAAGCATTCTGACGTTCTGCCCGCTAAATTTTTTTTTGTGTATTTCTTACTATACTATACTTACTTCTTTTGAAAGCGTAATAACCTATCCGCCTTAATATCGTTTAGTTCAATGTCTTGTCCTTTAGCTGTAACATCAGGATGTTTCTTAATGAACAACCAACCGATGTGTGAGAAGAGAAACCCTCGTGTCGAGTTGTGTGGGTCGGCATCAGTATCACAATATTTATGATGCACACGATGGTCACGTACCCACTGAAATACTGAGCCCTGAAATATATTTTAAGTTAACTTCAGTAATGAATTCACTTTATTTTATAAAATGTAGTAATTATTATTATATGTTTGCTCATTTAAACTCTTCACATTTTGAAGATATCCCGTGTCTCTCGTTTTTGATTGTTAACCACACGGAATTCTTATAATTCTTTACTGTGATTCAATGTTTTTTGCAAGAAGTAAGTAAATAGTTGAGTTATAAAAAAATCTATTAACAGTACTTCCTACGTAATTATTGCTATGAACGACATCAATAATCTCATATTCAATAAGTGAAGTTTTTTGTATTTGTAGAAACTTCTTACGTTTACAGATTCGAGTTTCTTTGAACTTATATACATATATATAGAAATCAAAATATAAATAAAAAATGTTGCAAATTAAAATAAATACTGGGCTATAGAACACTCAACAGCTATAAAACACTCACAATAAATTTATCAGTCATTGTAATATGCTTCAATATGTACTGTAAGTAATATGAAGATATGTTGCAATTAAAACTTACTTGAAAAGCCATGGTGAAAAAGAATAAAAGTATAATCTTGAGAGGAAGCTTTGCTTTGTATGATTTATGTGCCCAGAGTCTATGAGCGCCGGCTGTAACACCCACGGTCGATATTACATACAAAACGTAAGCTGAAATATGTTAACATAAGAATTTTTAAGAACGCCAAAAAACTAATATTAAAAATATTTTTTATAAAACTAACTTAAGAAAAGCCTTGATGACACCAGAATTTACACGAATGACAATGACGATGGACAATCTGAATTTCATAAGCATTGTCTTACGATTTTTGTATTTCATAGTTTTATTTTAGATTCTTTTCTTTCGATAGTTTTGTAAATATTGATACCTACTACATCTTAATTCACACACATATTCGTAAATCCTTCAATTATTGATAGATTAATAAAAAAATTAAGTATATCAAAAAAAAACGAGAATTCTCCAAATTTATTTTTTGGGATATATTTATGTGACGCCTGAAAGTAATGCAATATTACTCATTTTTTAGTACTAAAACAATTGTATTCCAGTTTCGTTATTGTTTTACAAAAAAATAAATATAAATGTCTAAAATACCTACTTCTATAGTTTGGTTTTCATTAATTCAAAAAGTTTATTATTTACTTTATAATTATATACTGTTTAATTGTATTTCGTCGTCGTCGTCTTTATTTTATGTTGTCATTATATTATAATAAGTACAATGTTGTTGAAGTATAGTTATTATATATATTATGATATTATGATAGTATACAATATTAGGTATATCTATATAAAACTTTTTTTTGCAACCAAATTATGGTTTAACAAATAAAATTATTGCTAATTACATGATACTTAATTGTGCTGAAACTCAAATGAAAACTAATTATTATCTCATCTGTATTCTCTTGGCAGTTTTCTTATTTTATTTTTATGAATAGGCCTGCCAAAGAGAGTCTATCCAAAAGTAGTATTGTATTCACCATACTCATTTCAAAAGGAGTCAATGCAGTATGGTGATCCATTGCTGTCATTTTTGGTTGATCTTCTGAACGAGGGTAGTACCGCCCCGGTCGAGTCGGCCCCTTCGTGCTAGAATCAGCATGATTCTGCTACCTATGACCTACCTTTCTTAAGATAGATAGGTACTTTTTTATATATAATTATAATTAGGAAACAAATAATGAAGAATACTATCTGAAAATAGTAGAACAATGACTGGCCTTATCGCTACCTGCGTCTTTAGTTTTTCATCAAACATAATCATCATGTTCCTGACCTATTCTTAATTTTTTTGGTTGGTGCAATGGGTTTTATTCTCTCATTCTACTTGAATCACTCTATATATTCTTTTACACACTCCTTCATGCAAATTGGTTTCAGCTTTTCCTTTTATGATCGAGCGTTGACCTCAGGCCACTATCTTATGAAATGACTAATGAAAAAATATAGGTGTGTGGTACAGCGAGTGGTTTCAGTCAGTTCGATTCGTACCCACTACCTACCTCGCCGCACCGCCGCACGGATGGGTGACAGTTTTCGTACGTGAAAAAAAAATTGATGTAGGTAAGGCTAGGATCTTTCTAGATAAAAATTAAACACAAAATAATAAAGTAGATACTTACCGAAAATAATAGTCTGCCATTTAGTTTTTGTAATTAACAAATAGATTCCATAAGCCGAACCTATGTGCATCAATGTGAAAAATATCACAGTGTGCCATACCAGGTGCCATTGTCTCGATTGTGTTGTGTTCTTTGTACTACTTTTGATAACTGTATTATTATTGTTTGCCTCATGCATATTGATAAATCGTAATTTACTGCTGAAACTAAAATACAATGTCATTTTATACATTTTTTTTTATTGAGCATTCTTTATTATTTTCGAAAAAATATATAATATGATTGTAGTTTCTTCAACCCTAAAAATAATAAGCTAATGTGAAAAAGAGAATATAGACAAAACTTTACGACGTAAATAACTAGCCTGGAATATGCTTACCTTAAAATTTACTTTAATATGTATTCCGATGATTTTATTACATAGATAATTTTTAATTTAAAATTTTTGCACATACAAACATAATGAGGACAATTCATAGAACACTTCTTCCAACTAACATTTATCGAGCGCATATAACTACTTTTATATACCAACACTGTAAAAAGTTTTAATTACCTATAAAACTAACCCGTCCTTACTGAAAACTTAGAACATTCTTGTTTATGGGTCCATGTTATTCGAATAAATATTATTTTGAAAAATATTTATCAATATTAGCTTTGCACTACAAGTTTAAAAGCAATAAAGTGCCTTCCATGTCTTAGGTGGGGAAAAATCTTTTAGGTCATCATCCTCTCAAGTATGCCACTTTGTGCCTCAAATTTAAAGATCCGCGAAAAGTTATCGACACGACATTCAGACCTCTTAGCGTCTACCGGCAACAGCGCAGATACCACCTCCGAGTAAGACTCTATTCAGGCATAGCTGGTTTGTGGGAAAACTCAGAGTGGAATGTGGTTCTGGAACAAATGCATATTCTTTTCTTTGCAGTTATGAACGAAGTTATTTTATTGAATGCAAGTCATTCAATATATCTTTTAGTACTAAGTTTTTTATGTTCTCTTCTTACCAAATAGTGAGATACCGCACATCCATAACCCCTCAATAATATTAGATGATGAAATTGTCATACCTGCAACACTGCGCGTGTGTGCAAGCATGTGCGTGAATATGATGGGGGCACTTCTATTTACCACTTTCTATAGTATACACTTAGGTGAACTTAAGGAACAGATTATATTGTGAATAGATTATTTGTGTGTGTATTTAAGACATATGTGTCCTATGTAGATCCTATTCTTTCATTCTTTTGTATACTGTTTGCAGTTAGTTTCATACGGAAACGTCTGTGCACAACCTACTTTACAAAATTTCTACACCACCCTAAGGTTGGTTGGAAGAGAATGCTTTTAGCATTAAGTCCGCCATTGTACAAAAGTGCATATAGCTTAAAATAAATAAATAAATTATAATCATATTTATTGTATATAGAAGGTTGTTTTAAGTTACTGACTGCAAATAGTACTAGCCGTCTCGTGCCTCTTCGTTAGGCGTTGACTGTCCGCTTTTCTTCGACATGAGTTTTTGTTCAATCATAATAAAACATTTCCTAAGTCCTGAATAGTGTCAATTTCTATTGGTGAATACTACGATACGTAATTTTAACAGTAAAATTTTCATGAGCACGTAATATTGTTTTTGAAGTCAAGCACCAGTCGTAAAAGTATTTAAAGATAAGCACAGTTAGACATTAAATGCCAATTTTCGATGCTTGTTTCGTCGTTATTACGGGTATACTACCCGTAACAACGACAATATACTTACAATTACTTACAATGTATAGCTTTAACTCAATTGATAAGCTCAACAAATAAATAATTCTAGTTTTATGGTTAGTATACATTTTATTATGGCTTCCTAAGAATGACGACGTTTGTTAATAGTGTGCATACATAATTAGCCATCATTAGTGTTACTATTTTTGTTAGATATCATACACTTTTGGTATTCCTACTTCAACCGTATTCGCCCACATTTTTTTATTTCTTGGAAGACTTTTGCTGGTACCTTATAAGTTTTTGGTTAATTACAAAGTTCTTTAAAAGAGCAAAGTTTATCAGTTACATTAAATGGTTATTAATGGTTGTACTCTAACCATAAAAAGATGAAGAAACCCTCTTTTATAAAGAAAAATAGAGGTAACAATATAGTCTTCACCAATTAAGTCCTTAGTAGACTCTGATCATTTTGAATATAACAAAATGTTATACAAAACGTGTATTTATTGTTTTAAATTTAAATATAGTGATAATGATTTAAAAACAAAGATAAATTGTGTAAAAATATTTTTTTTATTAAAATGACTCCTTTCTCCTCCTCTCCACTTACTCTCTTTGTTTCCTTTTTGTAACTTCTTAGTATTTTAACATAAAAAGTAAATATGAGTCGGTTGCGGAAAATTTCTTCTTTTGATGGTATGGCAATCAGCCGGATCAGCTATGTCTGCCAATGTCGAGTATTTTAAGTCTTCAATTCTAAGTCTTCGAGTCTTCAAGTCTTCGTCGTGATGGAATTAATGATAAAAATATAAAAAATGTGGATGACATGAAATGGG
The DNA here is from genome assembly GCA_003709505.1 of Hyphantria cunea. Taxonomy (NCBI): domain Eukaryota; kingdom Metazoa; phylum Arthropoda; class Insecta; order Lepidoptera; family Erebidae; genus Hyphantria; species Hyphantria cunea. Next base: position 690,499 of record PKRV01001109.1, on the reverse strand, counting down.
GACCGTCTTTCGTTTCGTTGCTGAAAATACACCCTCTTATTGAAATCGAAATACGTCAAAAGTTTGATTGTCAATCAAACTTCAAATATTTTAAAGTAGACGTCACAGTAAATGTAAGAAGCCCTTAATTTAAGTATGTAATTGTCTAAAAATGTCCTCTACCACTAAGATACCTTATTGTATGAAGTATTGCTTTATAGATGATGATGATAGATGTCCTCATCTACTTAGAACCACAAAATTTGGCTAAAAGCTGTATAGTATAGATATTAGTTTTCCTACTGTAATATATTGTTACGTGTTAGGGATCGATGGATTTGAAGAAAACACCTTCTGATGTGTAAAACAAACTTTATTAAAAACACTCTTAAAATTACTTTATAGCTCAGTAAAAATATTCTTTCTTCGTAACAATATAATAAGCTCTCTATGCTAAGACAGGTAGTTGGTTCGATTATCAACATCATGCCCAGATTGTAAGCATTATAGGTTCTTGTGTCTGAGTCTAATTGGTTACAATTTCTATGTAAAACTAGCTCGCGGTTCAGCTTGCGTAATGGTTCATATCGGTATCTTCAAACTGGCATAACTTTTTTAATTTATATACCGATTGAAATGAAATAAACACTAAATGGTATGTGGAGCAAACCGCAGTTCTGAGATTAGCGTGCAAAAACGTACAGACAAACAGACAAAAATTCTAAATATCATTGATTTGAATTCTATTGCAATCGTTAAGCCCCCTATAATAATTTTCCTTATGTTATATTATTATCTTCCATGTACAGACAGCGACCTTTTACGATTTTATTATATGTAATATTTGCTATGTTTATCGACAATCTTGAAACCTGCTTTAATATATTTAATCATAACCTATAATTTAATAATCAAGTAAATAGTTGATTCCTTCTTCTTGTCAGTTTCCGGCGCTACTTACTTAAATATTGCTAATGACGTCTGTACTCTTTTTATAAAATGGTACTTCCGGCGTAATAAATCTTTAATGTTACACAATCCTGTATTATGAAATTATAATTGTATGTTGATAATCATTAGAATAATTATGATAAGCAATGTGATCAATAATATATATAATATGATAATAATCATATATGATATGAATACGATTGTTAATGACAGATGATATAAATGGCGTCGGTTGGAATAATGCGGGGACATTCATATTCTAGCCTTTCTACTTGATGTGTATTGGAGAATATTATAAGTTTATACTAACATAATTTGTTGCTGAGCCATCATCTTGAATACGCGCGTTATACTAGTTACCATTCATGGTTCAGGCTCGGCCTAGTTTGAGCTCAGTGTCATGGGTGAGATGTGTGAAGTTATCATTGACTTCACAGTGCTAGCGAATGCGACTACTGTGCTTGAGGTCTCGAGTTCGATTCCCAGATCGGATCAAATGTTTATGATGTGTCATGATCTGAAATATTTGTTTCGGAGTTAGGGTGTTTTCTATGTATAATAAGGAAGTATTTTCAAAAACAAAATTAATATTTATATTTTAGTTGTCTAATACCTACTAGCCTCATTGGTCTAGTGGTAAACGTAAGGGACTGCAGATCAAGATCGGGTTCAATTGCCGGGTCGGTCTGCTGTTGGATTGTTCTTACAAGAAAGACTTAATGGCAACACGGAATATGGAAGATGGCGGTGTTTCCCGCCCGTGCCTCGGAGATCTCGTTAAGCCATCGGTCCCGGTTGTAGTGAACATCTATGGCAATCGGTATTGGGAAGTCAGTGCACTCAAATATACTGACAACTTTCTTTTTTATGCGTGGAAACCCTCTGGGGCCTTCACCTCACCGGGGCTTGCGGAGGGGCGGTGCGTCGGAATCAAACCGACTAAAACACCACACGGTATGCCCCTCTACGCCTGAGACGGGAGGGATCCGGGCACCGCTTTTGTACGCTATCCGGACACCTCCCGGCGCCTGCCCCCGGGCACCGTTTGCTATTACAAAACTCTCAATTTAGGCGACGTACAGTACGGCACACCTTCGACACACACTTCACCCTCAGGGTTGCAGAGGTCAGACGCCAGTCGCTCTGTATAAAAACTAATATTCAGGTGTAACCGGTTGAACTAGTAGCCGACCCCAATTAATCTTGGGAATATAAAGGCTAGGAAGATTATGAGTACCCATAAACATAGTAAAGAACTTGTTATGCAAAACGTTATTTAATAACAAGCAATATCGGATATTAAATATATTTAGTAGCGTTACGGGGTTTGTCCTCAGCTGTTAAAGTTTGCCTATTAATCCTGTCTTATTGTTTTAACCCCTGACGTAAAAACAGTTTGACGTATTAGTGGCATCAACTATTAATATGTATGTTAATTTTGAATTTCATTGTATTTCCAAATTTATGAACAAAATAAATATCAAACACTGTATTTTTAGGAAATCATAAGTAGAAATATTTAAAAAAATACAAATCATACCAAACTAATTTTACTTATAACTACAATATTCTTAAATGAATTAACAAACGTTTTAATTAAAATACAAATCACTTAAACAATTAATTATACAGATTAAATAGGCAGAAAGAGACAGTTTGACCATTCAGACAAGCAGAGGTTCCCCTTAGTAAGTGAACTCTGCGATAAGTGCGCTCGCAGGCGGCTTTCCTATATAGACACAGGCTCCGCTTATTGTAAGGAAATACGTCACTCTTCTTTCCAGTATTATATTACTTATAGTGTATACTAGGACATTTTTAATCCAAAAATCTCTGCTCATTGACCATTATTAGGCTTTCTAAACCAAAAACACAAGTATTATTGTTAAAATTTATTTCACATTTGCGTGCTATGCAACTGCGTAATAATTAATTGATTAAAATTTTTACCAAAATGTAAAAACTGCCTTCTTAGTTGAATAAAGTCATCTTCATCATTATCAAGACTGCAAAAAAAGAAGGTTTGATTTCTTTAACACTTTTCATATCTGTTGTAATTTTAGCAATAGTTAGTAGTAAGCCCATATTTTGGGATGAATAACACCGTAATAGCATAGCCTTGAATCTATAAATAAATAAATAATTTCAGCGTCTTGAATGCTCTTACCAAAATTAGACAGCATCACTATCGTAATGGTCTAAAGTTACATATTTTTTGCGATTATTTGAGGCACTAATCGCTTATCATCCAATTTGTACGAATATGTTATTTTCCCGTGAAGTATGTAGAAATGAAATGTTTTAGAAATCAAACCATGTTTAATACCCTTTTTTGTTTTTAATGTAAATCAGAAGACTCATGAAGTTATTGTTACATACAATTTAACTATCAAGGCTATATATTTTTCTTACATAGATAGCACTTACTAAATGTACTGTTTCCATTATATTTAAACAATTGTTTTCATTTCTTTTACATCTTTACTAGTTTAATAATATTTTTTCCTTAAATTCTATTAATATTGAATTGCATAGACTCATTCCTTACATAATATGTTAGGAATGAGTCTATGCAATTCAATATTTATTTCTGTCACCTCACTGCCAACATGGGTGTGTACCATCCCCAGTTCTCTTTACACGCTTCTCAATCAACTCATGTGACACAGTCCTCAGATCATACGCCCAACCAATTTTTGCCATTATATCTATAAACAGTCGAGATGTGTTGAAAGTATAACCACCCAACTCTGCCGCTTTGTAATCCCATGGGAATGTGTGATGATAATTATGAAATCCTTCTCCACATGCAACTAAAGATACAGCTTTTGTCTCCACGGGCCGAATATCTTTATCGTATGGTTTCGTCCCCCACATATGGGCAGCAGAATTAATAAAAAAAATTGCATGTTGTGAGATTGTTAAACGTAAGACTGCAGCAATATAAAACGCAGTCCGCTTTTCTTCATTCCACAAAACGGGGATATAAGTTGGTCCCACATAGCATAGCAATAAAACTAATAAAAAATAGTATCTGAAATAAAATTTTTAAAAGTTATTTAATAGTATAAGCTGATGATTCCTGAATTCTGAGAGTTATTTATTCTATATTATTATTTACTCTATAGATTGTTTCGTGACGTTGAAGTCTTAGAGTAGGATATAGATTTAAATTAGTAGTCTGGGCTGTTTTGTTTACTTCTGCGTTTACAAGTTTGTTTCAATGTGTCTATAATGGCTTATGGCCAGGACTTGCAGGTCTGACTTGATGTAAATAATAAATACTATTACATATACGTGCTTCTGACTCCCGACTAGTATGGGCTAGTTGCCAGTGGCAGTCAATTCCTACCAGGTGGACTTTCTGCTCGTTGGTCCGCTTTGTTATAAAGAAGAATTGAAAATAAAAGTCAAAAAGAATTTATATTCATTGTTTCTTCAAACTCTGGAGTTGTTAGAAGAATTTTTAATCACCTAGGACTGAAATAGTATCCAGAAATGTGAATAAAACTACAGCGAATGGTTGTGCAGTAATTTGCGTAATATTTTAGGTCGAATTATTGAACTGATTTCGATTGTTACATGTTTCTACTTGTACCACTGCGGTTATGTATTATTACAACCATTTATATATAATAATAGTGTTGTACCATTCGTTATTTCAAGCTAGAGTAGTTACATTACTTCTTACGAATATAGGGGTATATAAAATACTCTTATTTATGTAAACATCTATAGACGCTGTGTATTTAGAAATAACATGACATTTGAACACGAAGTAAAATATTCTACGTATCTTAAGTTTATGCTTTTTACTTACCTTTGTTGAAAGCGTAATAACTTATCCTCCTTAATGTCGCTTAGCTCAATGTCGTAGCCCTTAGCCTTAACATCAGGATGTTTCTTCATGAGCAACCAACCGATGTGTGAGAAGAAAAACCCACGCGTCGAGTTATGTGGGTCGGCATCAGTATCGCAATACTTATGATGAACACGATGGTCACGTACCCACTGAAATACTGAGCCCTGCAATATATATCTAAATATGAAAAAAAAATTATAAGTAAACAATGAACGTTTATATTTTACAAACAACAACAACAACCCATAATGTCCCACTGCTGGGCTCGGGTCTCTTCTCAGGAGAGGGTTAAGGCCATACATCCCCACGCTGGCCAAGTGCGGGCTGGGGACTAGCAAGAATACGTTGTGGCTACGTAAATCTTGCCGTTGGATGTTTTTAAGCCGCCCGAAGGCCTCCAACTAAGCTTCACGACTGTTATCGTATGATAATAACCGGGACCGACTGCTTAACGTGACCTCCGAATCACGGAGACGCTCATGGTAACATGCCACTAGCGGTCACCCATCCAGGTACTGACCGCGTCATCGTTGCTTACCCTCGGTGATTGTTTCTAATCACCGAGTGGAACTGGGCTATGAGCGCCTCTTTAGTTTATATTTATTCAATAATAAATGAAAGAAATAGTTGCATAAGTTTTGGCATGCTCGTGGCCTAAGCTCTGACTGGACCGAAGCTGATATAACATATACATCTTTGATTAGATATGATTTTGACGAGACTACAAGATAGTTGGTGATTTAAGAAGTAACTTAGGCTCATTTTTTTAGACTGGCTTCGCCCCGTTGCATTACTCGATTTTGTTGTTGCAAAGAAACAACAAAAGCAAGTAAAGGTAATGCGTTTTGTAGAAATAAGTAATTTAAATCGCGGCGACGAATACCAAACAATAATCTGTTACGCTTACTTCTAAGCGATTCAACGGTTAAATTACACTGTTCTAGGATATCAAGTTCTAGAATATATCTCTGTGCCCGTTGTCCGATCCACTGACATTGTTCAGCCATAATCTGGAGAGCATTTCGTAATGGTCTGCTCGTATAACTATTGAGTGAAATTGTATGACAACTATAAAATAGTTAAATGTGTAAAAACTTTGTTTTTTTAATGAAATTAAAGGGCTATTATTTATTTGTAAAAATCATTAGTATCTCAATACTATCAGTATATAAATATGAAATATTGCAAGAAAAGCACGGGCAGGTAGGTTTAATGATAAAAATAACTTCATTGTCTGGATATAGTTTATTTTTTGTTGTTATTTAACTTTCAGCTCTCTACTGGCTGATGAGATTCAAAATTAACATTTTATTAACTTTTAACATGTTTATTTGAAACAACCATATTCTCACAAAAACTTAATTCAAACAATAAACCTATTACTATTTTGAAAAATTGTAATCCGTGTGTCAAATTAAGACGTCATCGATTATAAATGAAACTTAACGAGCATAAAATAAATCAAGCTTAATTAATAAAAAGCACTTCTCCTGATTGAATAAATATACTCTCATATATATATATATATGTATCTATGTATAAATGACATGCCTACCTACTTTATTGACTTCACTTCCACTTTTAAGGAGAATTTTGTGAATTATATGAAACTTGATTTATGTTCTTAATTTTAATACTTTTAATTTAAACTTTATTATATTACATTGTCAACAAAAACTTACTTGATAAGCCATAGTGTAGAAAAATAAAAGAATAATTTTGAGAGGAAGCTTTGCTTTGTATGATCTGTGGGACCAAAGTCTGTGAACACCGGCTGTTACTCCGACAGCGCACATCATATAAAGAATATAAGCTGAAATTGAGTGACATAAGGTTTTTAAATAATATTAAAGCGCTACGAACGTAGTATCGGTATAAAAATAAAAATATCGGCATTGCCATTCATTATAAATTATATTTTAATAGTTTTAAAAAAATAAAATATTTCGATTTATCTAACGAGATTGTCGATATGCGGAATATGGATTCGGTGATTATTATTCACGGGTTGATAGCCAAAAGTTCCGACCAACACTTTAAAAGGCTCACGTTAGATGACTGAAGGGTGTGTGTCAAGTTGATCTCCTTTAAGGGCTGTTGATGTAATGATGGGACGAAGAAAATAATATATAAATTAATAAATTCTTACCGAAAACAACAGTCTGCCATTTAGCTTTTGTAATTAACAAATAGATTCCATAAGCCGAACCTATGTGCATCAATGTGAAAAATATCACATTGTGCCATACCAGGTGCCATTGTCTCGAATGTTTTGTGTTCTTTGTACTGCTTTTGATAATTGTACTGTTACTAATCACATCATACATTTTGAACAATTAAATTCGTAATATAATTCTGAAATAAAAATTTAATTCTGAATTGATTGAAATATTATGATTATTCGTCTTTTGTAATTTATTTTGTGACTGAAGAAACCTAAGAAATAATTACATACATGCCTCAAAACACTTAATTCTTTTCATCACGTACATCATTCAAGAAAGAGGAAAAATACTAAATTTGAATTACGTTTATATTTAATTCTAAGTAGGTATTTGTTTGTAAGACGTTTATGAAGTACAACAAACAAATGTAAAATGTAAGAAATTATTACAATAAAATAATTGGAGTGATTGGTGCTGACAATCGAAATACAGGCTTTGCCTACTTTGATTGCAGTTGCTTAATCAATTGATCTGTATAATATTGCCGATATTTTTTTAAAAAAAAAAACAAACAACAACCCATAATGTCCCACTGCTGGGCTCGGGTCTCCTCTCAGGAGAGGGTTAAGGCCATACGTCCCCACGCTGGCCAAGTGCGGGTTGGAGACTGGCAAGAGTACGTTGTGGCTACGTAAATCTTGCCGTTGGATGTTTTTAAGCCGCCCGAAGGCCTCCAACTAAGCTTCACGACTGTTATCGTATGATAACAACCAGGACCGACTGCTTAACGTGACCTCCGAATCACGGAGACGCTCATGGTAACATGCCACCAGCGGTCACCCATTCAGGTACTGACCGCGCCATCGTTGCTTACCCTCGATGATTGTTTCTAGTCACCGAGTGCAACTGGGCTATGAGCTATATTATTATTATTAAAAAAATACCAGAAAATGATATTATGCGAAAAATAATTACTACAGATTAGTTGGTGTCTTCTATAGAGAATTGTTATTAGAACTCGGCCTAATAAATACACTTACCTTAAATTTAACTCTAATAACTATCCAGATGAAATTAATAACGTCTTGTATTTTCAGTTAGTTAAAGTATTCTTATTACAGACAATCCATGTGTGACTTTTTACAACTAATGTTTATCAAGCATATTCAACAACTTTTATATGCCAACATTGTGGAAAGTTTTAATTATCCATAAAATTAACCTGTCTTTACTAGAGGAAATTTTAACATATCTACTTATGGGTCTATTTTGTTTAAATAAATAGTATTCAGAAACATATTATAGATTTACTAAATATCTAGCCCAAAACTTAGTAGTAATACACTACGTATTTAAAAACAAAAATAAACATAGCTTCAGTAATTTATTACAGATTTCAGATTTGAATGGTCTTTTTTACTGAATCTAATTTCTGTCTTTTTAGTGAAAGAAAGCTTTATTTCTAAGTTTGTTAATAATAATAGTCAGGTGCAGGAGTCAATCGTTAATAGGATGTTAGTGATTACATCTTTTTTATTATTTGTTTCGCGAGATTTAGGCATACTACAACGTCCAATCAGTCAATAGTTTCAGTGCAGTTTTCAAGCGATTGAATACCGCAAAGTACAATCACGGATGTTCAAATGTTGTGTATGACATTGTGACAGGATAAGATATGGATATTTTGTTACATTCTAGAAAGAGTAACAATCTTCAGCCTGAATGTTTGAAGGTTACTGCAAACCAAAAAAATTGAGGCATGCGAGAAGCGTAATCAAACAAATGATTGCGTTTTTATTCTCCAAGACGGGTCCAGTCTATACGATCTCACATGAATAACAAAAACAGGTAACGCTGAGTGGAACCAAACTATTTATTTGCCCAATGTTTTGTTTATCAGGCGAGAGATTATGTAGGTAGTAGTTCTTTCGCCGTACGCGCACCGGACGCAACCGGTTTTGAGCTGCCTCTCTTAATTTATATAGCATGTTCTGTGACAATTTTTTAATTTACTTTTACAAAAGTTTTCTTTTAAAATAATAAAGTTAAATTAAGTCTGAATAGGTAATAATGCCTTAGTAGGCCAATTTCATCGTTATTAAATAATATGTTTCCCCCAGTTGAATTTACTATCTATTACCACCAAGGTAAGTATGTGACGTGCCAATTTATATTGGTGGACATTAACATGTATCTATCTCGCATTTATGCAAGCAGTTGTGAGTGTGGGCAATTGACGCAGAAGTAATAGTTTGCCGCTGATACGTTAATTTAATGACTAGTTATTTAGTTTTGTTCGAATTTATTGCCAGTCCTAAATCATGGCACCAACGTGGTAAGGTATCAAGGTCTGTCTGTATCTTTGCAAGTGCCTTTATAGGGTCCTTTTCAGCCACTACAGTGCCCGTGTAGTCAGCAAACTCATAGCATGTATCCTTCGTGATGCAGTTTTGCATATCGTTCACATAAGACGTAAGGTGGCCTAAGATCGATCCCTGGGCAGTGCCTTCTCTGGCTGCGATTGTATCACTACTCACTAAAATGTATTTTTACCGAATATCTGCGGCCTGTAAGGTAGAGATAATTATGCCACAGTTACCAATTCTATTTAATATTTTTTGTGGTCCAAAATATCTAATGTATGGCAAAAGTCTATGAAGAGGGCCAATACTATTTTCAGCGAGTCTTAATGTGTGTTGACCTCGACTGTGAATGCAGACAGTGAATCATTAGTTCCCTTCCCCTTTTGAAATTCAAACTTGTTTCTGTATATCATCATCGTGTTTTTTGTAAAAACTTTTTATTTGATCAGCGATAAATTTCTCGGCTATTTCATCTATAGTAGAGAGAAGTGTTATAGGACGATATTTCAGGAGGTATTTCGTTATCCCATCTTGAATACGGCTTTTACAAATCCTTTTTTTAACTCATCGTGTAAACGATTAGATTTTACACCGTTATTTGTTCAGTTGAATATAGCGATTGTGATGTCATCCCCTAAGTATTTAACAATTATTTTACATAATTATGTATCTCATCACTATAACTTTTATTATTTGAGTTTCCGTCCATTCAACTTTATTTAATTGCTTATAAAACAAGACCCACTTTACATCATAGGGTTATAACAGCTTAAAGTATGTTACGTGTGTTAAAAGCATGTGTTAAAATCGATTTATATTTATGAATTGGCATTGTTTAACATTTACATAAATATACTTCTACTATTTGGCACTTTGCTTACTAATGTTTAAATTATTTTTTATGATTTTGCTCATAAAATGTTTACAAAAACCTTTATTATGCGAAAAGCGAGCTTGATTCATCATGACATCACTTTCACAAAATTTTATGATTAAAGTTAAATAATTAATGTAGGGGGCCTAACCACACTTCGTTTTTCAGTGCTGACCGCGCACTCGGTCCTCATTTTACATGTTAAAGTTATTCAGTTATTGAGAAATTAGGGGTTTTTTTATATCATCAGCCTTTCACCAAAAACAATCGAATGCCCGAGAATATCCACAAAAGTCGGCCAATTGCGGACTCGCGCAGGAAGGGTTCCGTACCATTATGTATACATTTCAAGCGTCATTGATAACAACAACACACCTGTAGACACCTGTTGACAGAAACGAGCAAAAAATCACGGTTTTTGAATAGGAGAGCTCTTAAACATATATTTATTTTGTTCTTTAGTATTTGTTGTTAAAGCGACAAGAGAAATACATCGTTTCTGAAAATTTCAACTGTCTATCACAGTTCATGAGATACAGCCTATATGTTACAGGTATACTGATAGAAGGACAGTGTAGTAATAGGGGCCCGTTTTACCCTTTGGATACGAAACCATAATAAAGCATCTAATGCTGAATGCATTTATTTTTTGAGACACTTAAATACATTTTCCAGAAGCATTACTTGTTGAACGACGCTCTAAAGCCAAAATGTTTCCTGTGTAGAATATTTATTTATGTATATAAAAAACTTCATGCACGTTTGGAAATTGGCGGACTTAATACCTAATAATTCGGTAATCTTACGAATCATCACCTGATGTGGCATCATTGAAGCTTGCTACAGATTTACAACGCTTATTCGAAGAGAGAAGGCTCACAAGCCACCAATTCGAAATATTCATTTTCGATACGCTTACGCTTGGAGACGGATTCGTCATCTTCCCCGCTCGCGCTGGACTCATCACAAAGTGCCTCAATCTCATCCTGTAACGCATCGGATTCGCATTTCAAATTTTCGGTTTTGCTTAGGCGGCATTCCAATTCAGCAATCTGCAGTTCACTTAGGATTCGACGGCTTTTAAAGATATTAAGATGTTTATTGAAGGTTTTGAAGGTTTAGATTTAAAAGCAGATCTTTTCTTAATTAATGTTTTCATATGTTCAGGTATGATGATCGGATGTAAAATAGCCCATAGTAAGAATAGTTTTACTATTCAATAAAAGCTATTTATAAAACAAAAACTTTTAAAATAATTTATACCAAGATAAACTATTGTAATAACATTATTTAAGAAATCTTGTAATAAAATAATACACCACGATGCCGGCGCAACAAACCGGTTTTGCACATGCAAAGATGAATAAATAAGCAAAATAACGTTTAATTTATTATATTCAAAAATAAATAAATAAATGATAGGAACCAACAAGTTTAGACTTGTTTCTTGTATTTATACTGTGTACATCACTGTTTTTCTTATAATTATAATATTGTGCCTAGCAAACATTATATTTACTGTGATGTAACGGTTAAAATACGCATATCCTTAAACAACTCTCGAAGAGAGACTCTAACACCTAAATTGTACATTGAGCGAATGGCTTGTGTTGGTGGTGGTTCAAATTTATTTAACTAACAAGATTTAGTTATAGACAAACATCGGGACAGGTGAAACTAAAAAATTATTAAGTAAATAAAAAAATAATTGTAATATAGTGACACATATTACGTGAAGAGGTTGTCCTTGACGACCGTGCTAATATAAATTGCGTTACAATCGCCAGCGCCGTCCACTCATTATATCAATTTTTTACAGTGCAAAAACTTATTCCTAAATATAAAATGTCCAATACAACGCGCTCAGTACCTGGATGGGTGACCGCTGGTGGCATGTTACTATGAGCGTCTCCGTGATTCGGAAGTCACGTTAAGTTCTCGGTCCCAGTTGTTATCATACGATAAAAGTCGTGAAGCTTAGTTGGAGGCCTTCGGGCGGCTTAAAATCATCCAACGGCAAGATACGTAGCCACAACGTATTCTTGCTAGTCCCCAGCCCGCACTTGGCCAGCGTGGAGACGTAAGCCTCTCCCGAGAGGAGACTCGAATCCAGCAGTGGGACATTATAGGTTTGTTGATGATGATTGATGATGATAAAATTAATTGATAATAACATTAGGGTTCAATATAATTAAATTTTATTAATATAAAAATATAATTGTTTAACCGCGATAAGGAATAATGTCCATAAAATATTTTTCAATGTTTTAAATATATTAAAACATTGAAAATATAAAGTAGGGGAAAGAGTTGGCTAATTTATCGCTCTGCAAACTAATAACCTTTCTATTCAATTATTTAGAAGGCTTTCTCTTCTTTTTCGTTTTTGTCAAGGTCTTTTAAAGGTTCGTTTTTTATTCGGTCATTTTACCCCGTGAATTAAATTGAGATAGAAAATACATGTAAATAAAACGTTTGAAGACATTAGGTAATATTAATTTTAATGAAAAGCTTATAATTTAAAATTTTAATCATTACAAGTATATCTTACAATAATCGGTCTAAATCTTCACAATATCTTAAATATGTACCGACTAATATGATAACTTTTAAGAAAAAGTACCCGAAAATATTCAAGAGACCGCAGAGGTGAAGGTTGGATAAGATACTTTGATTGGTTGAGGACACGATGAGTATGCAAAAGTGATTCTATTAGAATCACTTCTGCATATTCATCATCGCGTTGATGATTTTACATGTGATTATTGTACTAAATCGTTTCGGAAATGATCGAAAAAAAATCTATGAATCCATTGATAGTAGTTATAAGAGAAGATTATATTACGTTACATTTACCTTTATTTTTGTTCTTATATTTTTAAAGTGTTTAACAATAATGTTAAGAGAGTATGCCGAACCCCCTTTAGCCAAACCTTATCAGCTTTGCGCGACGTAGTAGAAAACGGACATCTTGTATTATTTCTGTCAGCTACAGTTTAAGCAAATTTCAAAACATCTTTAGTCATTAATTTGCTACAAATTCAGCATCCCAGGACTAAAGCTCTGTAATATCAAATCTGTGCTTACCTTAGACTGAATACAATACTCATACCGCCATGAAACTCTATACAGCACAGCACAGCAGTAGTTCAATCGAATCTACTAGATGGCGATACTAAGTCAATAAAACCATAAGTTATTGTTTTATCTGCATGAATCATTATATACACTTTCCTTACTTAAAAAATGAATAATATCAAAATATGTTTACAAGATCTAAAAATAAATATTATTATTACTACAGCATAACGAAGTTCCTAAATTAGGATTGAAATCGGAAAAAAACTGGAAAGCTATGCGTAAGTAGTACGTGATAATATTTATTATATTGAAATTCTTCTCTATTTGTCCATGACTAAAAAACTATTTTACTATGTCTCATTATATTCTTCTATGCAATTACTGATCTTACACTGTTGTAATTTAATAGTTTTAAAGCTTCTCCCCATTCTCTATAATGGAGTGCTTGCGAGTATTAAGCACACAAAGAAGTATTTCATTCTAAACTCAGTTCCACTAAGTCGAAAGTAAAATAAATCAAATCTTGCCATCATGAGAAACAGTTGCTATTATCGTAGTCTTCTTAACACATTTTCCTTGAACAAAATAGTCATGTTCTGATTGGGTACAACAGTAATAAAAAAATAAAGTTTGCAAAGTATTTATTTCTTAAAATTAATCATTACTTTTTGACAAACTTGGGTGTGTACCATCACCTGTTCTACCTATACGTCTCTTTAGTGTAGCATCAGATACAGTCTTCAAGTCATAAGCCCAACCAATTTTTGCCATGGTATCAATAAATAATCGAGATATGTTGAGAGTGTATCCACCCATCTCAGCTGCTTTGTAGTCCCAAGGAAAAACATGATGGTAATTATGAAATCCTTCTCCACATGCTAAGAATGAAACGGGCTTCGACTCTGCAGGTCTCATTCTTTTATCATAGGGCTTTGTTCCCCACATGTGGGCTAGTGAGTTAACGAAAAATATTGTGTGTAAAGAGAATGTGTATCGTAATATTCCCGATACGAAAAATGATGTCCACAATTCTTCACCCCACAAGACAGGGATCACCGTTGGAATAATAAAGCACAACATCAAAACTAATGGATAATAGTATCTGAAACAAAAAAAAATTATAATTACTACTGCGTTGGCTTATTCTCACAGGTTTTGATATTTTATAACATATTGATTATAATATATTTTTTTTGCATAACTAGAGGGGCTAACAAGAATACTAGTAATAAGTGAGTGGTCTTTTTTTATTCCTATAACCGTAATATTTCTGTTGTTCTTTTTTTAATTTTTTTATTTATATTACATAAGCTGTTTTACTTTTGTGTTACTTGTACACTTCGTGACCTTTATTTAAAGATGACTCCCGGACTAGAAATATTCTCTGTCGTGGGGGACTTTACAAATATGAAACGAACACAAAGAACATCTAGGCTCAGAACAACAATGTGTAAATCACACAAAAAGTCCTATGTAGGAGGGATCGAACTCATAGGACTAAGCGTAGTAAAAATCATTGAAATGCCTGCCTAAGCCACTACACCATCCGTGACGCCATATTGTTAATTATAACTAGTTGTTTTTCATTATATATAGTTACTTTTGTTGTAAGCGTAATAGTTTATCAGCCCGAATATCGCTCATATCAATATCATTTCCCTTAGCTGTGACCTCCGGGTGTTTCTTCATTAGCAGCCATCCGATATGGGAGAAGAAGAAGCCTCGAGACGCGTTGTGTGGGTCAGCATCTGTTTCACTATATTTATGGTGAACGCGATGGTCGCGTACCCACTGATGTACTGAGCCCTGTAAATATGAGATATATGTTAGTGAAAACAGTAAAACATTGATAAACATAAGATCAATATAGCCTAAGTGGTAACTTTTAAAATACATAAACTTTGGATACTATTTTCAGAGCCGTGGAACAGCCACCACTGTAAATACGAAACTGAATTTGTACATTTGTAACGCTTTATTCAACCGATCGGCATGACACTAAGCATACACATTTTATATGTAAGAAGTTGCTAGTAGTAGTATACGGGGTATGGAAAGAAAATAAACTGAGGTAAAATTCAAGTTTTCCCTTTATGGCGTTTCAGAAAACCCAAGGTAGGTGTATAATTTAACCTAATTACATAATTGAGGCACATAATTGAGAGGCGCTCGTAGCCCAGTTGCACTCGGTAATTGGAAACAATCGCCGAGGGTAAGCAACGACGGCGCGGTCAGTACCTGGATGGATGACCGCTGGTGGCATGTTACCATGAACGGTCTCCTTAATACGGAGGTCACCTTTTAAGCATTCAGTCCCGGTTGTTATCATAGGATAACAGTCGTGAAGCTTAATTGGAGACCTTTGGGAGGCTTAAAAACATCTAACGGCAAGATTACGTAGCCACAACGTAGTCTTGCCAGTCCCCAACCCGCACTTGGCCAGCGTGGGGACGTATGGCCTTAACCCTCTCCTGAGAGGAGACCCGAGCCCAGCAGTAGGACATTATGGGTTGATGATTGATGAATTACGTAATTAGAGAGGAAGAAAAATGTCCAGATTTCTGTTAAACGATTAAAATAAGATATGTGTGCTTGCAAGCTAAGTAATGCCTATTGGCTGATAATTCAAATGAATATTTAGTATAAATAAGTTTGAATGCTCACTTGAAAGCCTATTGTACTCATAAGTATGAGCAGGATCTTCAGAGGTAGCTTCGCTTTGTACGCCTTATGTGACCAAAGTCTATGTGGACCAGCTGTCATACCGGTATTAGACACAATATACATAAAATAAGCTGCAAATCAATTACAAATAAATAGAAATTATTATTTCCAACTACAATTGCTAAAAAATTCCTTATAAACAGTAACTTATGATATTCGAATTCATGTACAGATTTTCTTCAATTTTATAACTTATAACACTGGTTCTGTTGGCTAGATTCATAATAAATTCAGCCAGTTAAACAACTATAACTATTTAGAGAGCTAGGACTACATACAGAAATACGTTTATACAAATTTCAAGTTAAATTTTTTTGGTCTTTCATTCAACAAAATATTTCTAAAATGCCGAAACATTTATTAAAATTTAAATATTTTAATAAATATTTAAAAATAAAACATATTTTTTTAAATGTATGAAACTACTTTGTAATTCAATATTTAGGAAATTAATAAAAAAAAATACTTACTAAATATAGTAGTTTGCCATTTAGCTTTTGTGATAATCAAATATATGCCATAAAGTGACCCCAAATGTACCAATATAAAAAATATCACATTTGGCCATACTAGTTGCCATTTCTTCACATCTATTTTAGATTTATTTTTAGTATCCAATAAATCGTTATGTTTTATGTCACACATGATGCGCTACTGAAAAAAGAGAATTAGATATTTCAAGGAATTAACACGGCGCCATTAACCACCACTTTCGGGAAAATATGCCTGCGCACCACACCGGGAAAGGACCTGTTCTTTTAAGGTCGCAAATAAGTGTATTAATCTTATAAATAAAACTCTCGTGTCGCGGTGTTTGTTATCAAACTGCTCCGAAACGGCTACCGATTTTTGTGAAATTTTGTGTGCATATCGGTTAGGTCTGAGATTCGGCCAATGTCAATTTCAAACCCCTGAATGATAAGGGTGACCCACCCCAAAATATATAGTTTTTGTCATTTTTTTTATGTATTGCAAAATAACGTCTGCCGGGTCAGTTAGTACTTTATATGTTTATTCACATTTCAGCGTAGAAAAAATATTCCAAAAAGAGTATCTACATCGATACGTATATTATTACTTCATTAATAGTAGCTATTATTTTATTAATATATTTTAATTTACAATTTCAGGTACCCTAAGCAATTCGACATTACAGGGAATAAACAAAGCGACATTCGTCGCCACTGTCGGAATAAGGCCATCTTATCACACCGGGGAGAGGACTTGTCCTCTCAAGGCAGTAAATAATGGAATTAATACTTTCGAAATATATTTACTCACCTATCTGTTAACAAACCAACAAGAACTTCTACATCAATTTATACTTATTTTAAAAATGTATTTTACTAATAATTTTAGGTAGAAGTGTCAATTGTAGTTCAACGCTTTTATTTGATTAGTAATGACTTGGCTCGACTTCTTTTATACTTCATTACAATATTAGGAATTCATAAGTGAACTTGTCGTCAGTGCTATCGATAATAACCATAAAGCACTGAGTAATTGGGCATAACAGTACCACGAGTAGAATATTAATTTTAAAAAGTTTTAATGTAATAGAGTTTTACAAATTACTGCTACAAAAATATTGGTCATCATGTTCCCGAAGCAAATTTTCTTAATACGCTGTTTTACTTTCTGTCTAAAACAATATGGAGCGGCCTCCTGAAGGATGCATTGTGTGGGTATCGGTAGGCGTCAACTCCGACGCCTCACAATGTCATCATACTGCACCGGTTTATTTATTTATATATCTTTATTGTATACATGCAAAATTACAAAGTTAAAAACAGAGGATGAGTCAAAAATATGCAAATGATACAATAGGCGGTCTTATCGCTCACGGCGATCTCTTCCAGACAACCACAAAATAGATTTTCAGTATACAAAAACTTCGGGTAGCTCACATACAAGTACAAGTAACACATCTAGTCCTCTACGTGAATGGTTAAAAATATCAACTGGTTTATAACGGCACTGGGCATTAACTAAAAATATTTGCGGTGAATTTGGAATTTAATATTTTTTCTTTATGAGGTGACATGGCCATGTACTGAAAATTATGATTTTCAGTACATGGCCATGTCTGAACATGCTCGTGTAAGGTTGCTTCTGAAACTCAGTGTAAGTTAACTAAACAAAATAAGCATTCTCAGAAGTATTTCTCAGTTTAAGAAATAATTTACAGAACGCAGGCGAGGGTTTTATTGACTCTTAATTTATTAAAATATACATAAATTGTATGACTCAGATTATATTCATAATTATCTGCAATAAATATGATGAGTGCCAAGTGTTCATTGCAATGTTTGAATGTTGATAGAATTAAAAGAAACAGAAATTGGAGGTAATCTAGTCTTTTAAATATATTGGAGTTTATTTTACTAATTAATATTAGTGTAATAAATATACTTACCCCGTGATAGATCTTAATTACTTAATAAACCGAACGACACACTTGAATAGGTTTGTCAAGGGCATAATAAAATCAGTACTTTGTTTTTAAAATTTTCGAGCATGAAAATTTATTTTTGTTTATAAAATTAATTTGGTGACTATTTTTTTTTCTCAGCAAAATGTATATATATCATCCACTTGTATAATTCTAATAAATATATTTTAAATTAGATACATAAAATAAATTTGATAAAATTAGGTAATTTAAAATTAGATAAATAAAGTGCTCCAGGGTTAGTAAAAAAATTATGTCAATATTTATGTAAAGAAGAGATAAATTACCAATAAAATTATGGTTCATTAGGTAAATAAATACTTCGTTCTTAAAATAATAGTTATTAAACCTGACATTCTCACAAAACTTAGAACCGTTTACCGGGAATTATCGGGGGAGATCGTATTTTGTTTTTGCGAAAGGCGGTCCCCGTTTCATGTCATCCACCGACTTAGAAGTGAAGACTTTAAATACTGGACATTGGCATGAATAGCTGATCCGGCTGGTTGCCATCTCATCAAAAGAAGAAGAGAATTGTCGGTTCCAGAGTGTGACATCTATTTATTTGTTATTTTGTCACCCGTTCAGTAGTTACTTTTTGTTTCGTTCTGATATTTAGATAATACGGTCCGGTACTAATTTAAAAGATAAGTTTATAAGTTTACTGAACAAATTATGATCCAACGGTTGGAGCCAGATCGGTTCGTTTTAGGATTCTGTACACAAAGGGTAAAATGGGCCCTATTACTAAAACTCCGCTGGTCATCCGTCTGTCCGTACCTCTATTGCCAGGCTGTATCTCTTGAATCGTGATAGTTCTCTCCTATACAAAAAACGTATTTTTTGCCATTTTTATAGATAATGGTAAATTATATTACTGTAAATAAATTTTCAAAATAATTTTCAAAAATCACCGAACGCTCTACTTTAAAATAATTTACTTTATTTATCAGACTATTCTTAATTTGATTAAAAAAACAAACTTTTTGGTTTGCGTCGGAGCGGTGTGTAGGAATCGGACCAACTAAAACCACATGGTTGCCATTCCGCGCCTGTGATGGGAGGGATCCGGGAACAACTGTTATTACACAAATCCGGACCCCTACCAGCGCCTGTCCGCGCTGAAGCATGCACCATCTGCTGATGGACTCTCAATTTAGACGACGCACTACAACATACACTCGAGGTTGACCGGCTGGAGAGCCTCCACGGCTGCCAATTCAGCGCGCGGGGTCTTTAGCTGGGACTACCACCAAGCCATTGTGCCTCGACGAGCTACTTCACGCCACTCGAGTATCTTTTTTGCGGAAACCGTTTTCCGCCCGGAATTCAGCCACCCGTCGATAAACTTCGGCAAGCACTTCCGCCTCCAAATCACACGGGGGAGTTCCGGCCAAGATGCACGCCGCCTCGGTCAACACGGCGCGGTTACCGCGTATGGCATTACCCGCCAATATCCTCTGGGGACGTCAGAGACGCGCCCTATTCTAGGCGGTCAGAGGCGCATCCCACACCGGTGCACGATATAATGCCATCGACCGGACAACCTCTCCTGACAACCTCCTCCTGTTGCCCAAGGGTAGAGGCAGCGTCGACCAGCTTAGAAGCAAGCTGTCGGATGTGCTCATCGTAGAGCCACCTATCGTCGAGTATCAGACTGAGGTATATCCCGGGGTAACCAAACTCACCCCTGCGGCAGGTTGCTGTTGCGCTGCTCACCGCTCTACATAGTAAAAGACGGAATGCGGACTCGCCTTAGACGAGATCCCCCCGGCCGCACTGGAATGTCACCGGTCTCGGGTCATTTACAGTGATCACATCTCCCCTAGATGTAGACGTAACGACCTCTAGGTGACAATTGGAAGCTCCTGGCCTCTACCGCGTCCCCCTCGTCGCCTTCTTCATCCTGCGGGCTTCTTATGGAGCATAACATCTTCACAGACGGAGACCGCGGCCTCCCATCCCTCACTACTAAGTCTGGGTGTACTTTGTGTCCGTTCCCGACTGACGCAGGTGCTTTCCGGGCACGGTTGCTTCGGAAAGTACCTGCACTCGGTCGCGCGGAGGGAATTGAGTCCCGCCTGCCACCACTGCGACTGCAGTGAGGACTCGGCCCAGCACACGCTGGCGGTGTGCCCCGCTTGGGCGCCGCAGCGTCGGGCCCTCACTGCAGTCATCGGAGGAGATCTCTCGCTGCCGGCCGTCGTGCGCTCCATGGCCGGCGGCGAGAGCAGTTTTACCGCGGTCGCGACCTTCTGCGAGAAAGACATCTCGCAGAAGGAGGCGGCGGAGAAGGCCCGAGAGGACGACCTCCACTCGGACCCGATCCACCGCCGGCGAACCGGGCGGCGGAGGCGCGCCTACCAGCGCCTCATGCCACCCTGAGTTTGGCCGCGGATGGGCGGGACGGGTTTTCCCCCCCATCCGCTTTACAGGCCACCCGCGAGGGAGGCGACGTTACGCGTGTGCCGTACGTCGCCTTACTTGAGAGTTTACCATCAGACGACGGAGCCCGCTTCAGTGCGGGCTGGCGCTGGGAGGGGTCTAGATGGCGTAAGAAAGCGGTTCCCGGATCTCTCCCGTCTCAGGCGCAGAGTGGCACACGATGTGGTTTTAGTCGGTTCGAATTCGACACACCGCCCCACCACAAACCCCGGTGGGGTGAAGGCCCTAAGGGGTTTCCACGCGTATAAAAAAAGTGGTTTAAGCGGTCGCCACAACAACGCGCCAAGTGTTGTCAAAACCATCATGCGACAGCACTTTCTGTGATCCACAAATTGTTGTTCAGAGTCTGGGTGTTTTTTGACCATTTCATGTATTTTTTTAGTTCCCCGCGACCCTTGATGCATATTCCTAATGAGGGAGTTGTCTTAAAAAAAACTTAACTACTCATCAGATATGAACTTAGAGACAATAAAAGAACTTTTAATAATAAACAATAACTGTTAATCCAAGAACTTTAAATTTGGCCAGACTCTTTGGCGCTACGTAAAGATGTGGCTTCACTGTGCATTTACCATGGGAAGTGCTTCGAGGAATTGTTCGGACTGATTCCTGCCGCCTCTTTCCGCCCTCGTCCTATGCGACAAAAGTTTCTAGAAGGTTGGTAGTCCACAACTGTGCCCTTATCCAGATACTTTCTGCCTCGCACAACAAAACTGTGGAATGAACTATCACCTGCGGTATTCCCGGACCAATACGACCTTCAAACCTTTAATAAAAGAGCGTACTCCGTCTTAAAAGACCGGTAATGCACTTGTGACGCCTCTGGTGTTGCGGGTGTCCATGTGCGGTGGTCGTCTGCTCGTTTGCCCCCTACCCCATAAAAAGGACTACCACAAAAGTATACCTACACTTTGTAATGATAGTTAAAAATATTTGAAAATTTGTCGGAAAAATCAGTTACATTAATCAGTATAAATGGTTATCTCTTCTATTTTAAAATTTGTTAAAAAATGTTTTATAAAATTTATGAAATGAAGACCATCCTACAAAAAATATTAAGACTGAAGCACTAATAATAACAAATAAAATTGTATCCTAATAATTATTCATTCTAGTTGGCGAGTGTCATTAAAAGCGTAATGGTTATAATGTTTATTTAATTCAGTTCTAATTCCATTAACCAATACCTGAGGTAAATTTATAAATGTTTGTTACATTTCATTTAAGTGTTCATTAAATACGAATAAATTTTTATTACTTACGTTGTAGACGTGATTGCCAAGTTAAAAATCATAATATATATTCCTAGCTATACAAATTCCATCCACTCGAAAAGTGAGAAATCGAAAGGAGTAGCAAAATCCGAAAATTTGTTGTGAAACGCTCTGAAATTGCAAAGGGGGTTCCCTCTGCAATTTCTGTCAAAACTCATATACGGCGTAGCATACAAAAATCGCTTACGAAGTCTAGTTACATTCAAGACGTAGTAACATATATACAACGTTATATGTTGTAAATTGTCACTAAGCAATCTACATTTACTGCAGTTGTTGTGTTGTTAGTTAACAATTTTAACTTATTACCTACTACAAATACCTTTTGTAAATAAAGTAATGTAACTTATTAAACTATGACTTAGCTACTACACTTTGGTAATAGATTTCAGAGCACATAATGTCGTAAATATCGTATCTATTGATTGCAAAAGCGTCTGGCACTAAAAACGATGACATAACGTTTTTGAAATCGATGGCAAACCCAATGTACTAAGTAAGTAATACTGAGGATCTATAATAGCTTTAAATCAACTTAGTATAATGTTACCCTGGATTTAATTTTAGTGGTCTTTGTTAGTATCGTTTGAAGTCTGTTCCATTTTTCAAAAAAAGGATTTATAGTTTATGACTTTAGCTAGCCTATGATCATATATTTTATTCTATACCATAACCTGACGTACTTCATATTCTATCAATGGCCATCGTAACATACAAAACAGTTTTTTAACACCAAACTTCCCAATCAAATTGAAAAAAATGTAAGTAGTATACTTTATATAATCTTTTCTCGTAGGTAGCATTATGTAACCATAAAATACCTCGATAGATAAGTTTTTTCAAGTGAATATTTGGATTCTAGACTATTTCACAAAAAATCGTCTTAATTTACAACTAAGAAATAATTTAACAGATGGTAGCAGTTGACAATAAGACAGCAATCGGACGGCCTATCCCATAAGGCGGGTTAAAGATATACCTATAGGGATGGAGCTATGAACAAATGCCGCTGAACAGATGTCGCGCCGTGAACCTTCGATTTGGTTTTGGACCTCACGAGGAACAGAACGCAAGTACAAGAAGAGGATGAGGCGCTCTTGGCGAAATATAAAGAAGTCTACAAAATGTAGAATAAAATGTTTTAATCGTTGGTGTTCACGTAAACTTTGTAAACAACGCAAACGTGGCGGCCTATTAAGCTTCTTAAACTAAAATCGCAATATTTAATAGAATCCATTTCACGACTGGTAACAGATTTCTTCGAAAAAAAGCGCAACTCAACTCTTTTCTCTTCTTCTTTACAAAATAATGGTTCAAAATATGATAGTCCTGTTTTAATTAAAATGTTAAAATATTCAAAGCTTATTCATTTTCAGTTTTTAATTCTCAATATAGTACGTTAAAAGGTACACTTATATGCTCTTCCACCAAAACGCACTAACAACAGACAACGCTCTTTCTCACTTACATTAATGACTTATGTAATTTACAACTTAAGATAGGCAAAATTGTGACTTTCGCTGCTGACACCGCCCTGATCTTTCACGGAGAAAATTGGAAAGAAACCTTTACTTTCGCACAGATGGGTTCGATGCAGTGTCTTCGTGACTCGCAAAAAATGAGCTGACTCTTAATGTAGATAAAACCAAATACATTCCCTTTACAATAAAAAATTCTCCATTCAGTCCTACACAGGACTCTTGCTTAGACCATCAGTCTTGTGCATGCGGCCAACTAGAAATCAAATTAAATTAGATATCTCGGCGTTGTTATCGATAATAATCTTAGTTTCAAATACCATATTGATTTACTGTCATTTTACTGTCAAAATTACGCAACATAGCAGACAAAAAAATCATTAAAATGGTTTATACCATTATGTCAACCCATATTGTCATATTGTATCTCAGTATGGGGTACCTTATAAAGATAGAAAGAGCTCAAAGGGCGGTTCTTAAAGTGGATCACACTTTGCCATTCATATACCTGACCGGTGACCTTTATCACTTTTTAGACGTACTCACAGTTCGGCAATTATTTATCCGGCACACTGTCCTAAAGCAACACTCACTACTTCCATATGATGCCTCTAAAACCAACAAACGCCCCAAACATAAAGTTTGTCCTCTGACTGAAATTTACAGCACAGCAATCTCTGGCAGATTTTTCGACTTTCTTGGAAACATAGAAATATATTTCTCAATTGAGTACTCTAAAACAGTGACGTCATAAGTTTGTATTTAGTACATTTTTCATTCAAAGTTATTGTTTGGACAGATGATAAAAAGTAACCGATTTGACTAAGTAGTCATCACGGGGAAAAAGAAATCCACAACACTTTCGATTCCAGTCCATTTTCAAATGTTGCGTAGCCACTATTTTATTCTGTTATCAACTGCTCTTGAGTAATTTTCCATATTGCAATTAAATCTGCACCTTTCGAAAGTAATTAATTTACCAAGTTTTGCAACATTCTTCATTGAGATTTAAACTATCTGGCATATGCTAACCTAACTATATGTACACACTACTACATATATAAATTTTATTTAAAACATGTATTTTAAAATGAGGCAGAGGCAGAGACTTGAATATGTTTCAAGATACTCTTTTTTTATGCATGAGTGAAATAAGGCACGTGTAATACGTGGCTTGTTTACTGTCGATACAAGAAAAGGGTGGAGATTTGAAAATTAACCCTAGTAATTGTGGAGCCCGTTATTCTAGTATGCAACGGTAAGTGTTGAACATAAAACATTTTTTTATCTCTACTAGTAATAATAAGAAAATAATAAAAAGTAGATATGTAAACGTTTAAAACGAAAAAAAAGAAAGAGTAAAACGCGATGCATAAACAAGTTAACCGTCCTAAGCCGTGTAGACGTCAAAAAGTAAATTACAGATTCAAAATTTTTAAAAAACGAAGAATGCTATACATAGGCCAATGAGAATAAATATCTGGTTACCAAATCTGACCCGTATGCATTATAAATTCAAGAAAATAATGGTAGTTATGCTTATTAAGTAATTATACTTATTATACCAACAAAATTTCTTGTTCGCGTAAAGTAGACAAGTTACATTGTTAAACTTTTAGAAATAATTACAATAAACAATATAATTAGTAGTTACGGTTAAATATTTTTGTGTAAGGCTTGCCATTTTTAACTAGTTTTCTCCTATGATTTTCCGTTCGTGTCAGAGTTACTGGCTATCGACCCACTTAGATTCAGATTTTTCATTTCTTGGAAAACAGGTGCAGGAGCAATTATTTATGCGGCCGTTCACTTAAAAATCTTAGAAAATTTTAGTGCAGTAGTTTTTCAAATAGTTTAAACACACGAAAATAATGCACTTATGCAAAGCCAGGGCGGGTGGCCAGTGTGAAATAATAATAATAATACTTTATTTCGAACACAAATAAAGTGCAAATAAATAACAAAAAGAGTTTTTGGCATCAAGGTTGATAATACTATAGAAACTTTATTTCTTACTTAATTTCTTTTCGGCTGTTTTGTAACTGTGCCTGCAACTTACAAACTAAATCACCCTCTGTTTAATTCGCAGAATTATGTTGTTAGAAAGTTCTTTTTAACTTTGGCCCATTCGTTTTTGTCTCTTCACTGCTGTATGCTGTGTGTTGACCACATAGTGCATTAGACACAAGATTTAAATTTATTGGTAGGTGAAATTTTGTTTATTCTTACCACTTATAATACATAAAATTTATTGTTTTTAATTTTAAAGAATACTAGTTTTGACCGCGACTCCGGTTGCATGTATGTTAGTTGTCGCAGTAAAGAGAAGTAATCAGTCCAGTGACTTGGCCGTGAAAGCGAAACAGACAGACATACAGACAGAGTTACTTTCGATTTTATAATATTAGTTTGGATAAGTAAAAAGATGCCAGGTATACACGCTTGCTGAAGCTTGGCAAGCCTGTACTAATGCCAAGCCTTTTTTATGGGATAGGCAAACGAGCAGACGAATCGCCTATGGTAAGCGAATACCGCCGCCCATGGAGACCAGCAACACCAGAGAGTGACACACACTTATGTTTGTGTACATTTGACGACACTCGGCGAGCGTGTAAATGCAATTTCGAGTCTTGACTGGAATTAAGTCTAGACATCGTACTTATTTTGTTTAGGCATTAAAGCAATTCAAAGGCATTGAATTGAAAAGTCTTTTAATTTTGAACAATTCGTTAATATTGTACTAGCTGACCCATGCAACCTCGTCTGCGTCTCCTATGCAGCGAACAAGGTTCACACACACACACACACACACACACACACACACACACAAACTCACGCACACATGCACGCACGAAGCCACGCACGCACAAGCACGCACACGCACGCACGCACGCACTCACACATACACACACACATACACAGGAACAAGGGTTATAAGCGAGCTAGTCTTAAAAGATAGACATGCGTTTTAGAACTCTTAAAAAGCAAACAATTCTTTCATACATTATTTTTATGAAAGTTACCCGTTGTTCACCCGTTTTTGCAACCTTTTTAATTCATGCTCCGCTCCTTTAGGACATAGCGTGATAAAATATAACCTACGGTTTCCTCCATAAGTAGACTATCTAACATTGAAAGAATTTCAATTCGGACCAATTGTTCCTGGGATTAGCGCTTTCAACCAAAGAAACAAACATGTTCTACAGCTTTATAACATAAAAAAGTATAGATTGGTCGTGCAATAAAACTTGATTAATACTCAAATAAATAATTATAAATATCGTGAACGCAAGATTTTAGACGCTAGATCTAGAAATTATTTCACTTCTTAATTTACTTGTGGTAGTTTTGCTTTATTTCACTTCTATACTTAAGAAATCGATATTCACTTCCTCTGTTGGCAATTGAATTCGAAACAAAAATTTGTTTCTCACGTTTAATATGAAATTATGTACTTAATTAAGTAACTCTTCGTTTTTTTAGTTTCAGATAAAAAGTGAAATGAGTTCACGTAATCTCAAGAAACAATCTCGAAGTGAAAT
The DNA here is from genome assembly GCA_003709505.1 of Hyphantria cunea. Classification (NCBI taxonomy): domain Eukaryota; kingdom Metazoa; phylum Arthropoda; class Insecta; order Lepidoptera; family Erebidae; genus Hyphantria; species Hyphantria cunea. The sequence goes on along the minus strand of PKRV01001109.1, from coordinate 663,309 downwards.
TAGTATTCTTGTAACGTTAATTAATGGTTTGAACCAAAATATAGGACTACCATCATATACATCCAAGAACAAAGTATACTGGTTCTTCCGTGTTGCAGCTATATGTTTTATAACGACTTGCATTTTACAAGTAATCGCTCTCTTTAAAACTAAAAATGATCCAGAAAGGCTCTTTGAATGTTTCAGTATTCTCGCCTTTACTGGCATGGGAGTTTTTAAGCTCGGCTCGTTGCGATACAATCATAACCATTGGGGATATATCCTGAAGCAGATTTCTCGGTTGGAATTTGAACAGCTTCATATTCCTATAAATTCAGATATGGACTACCAGTCCGATGACGAAGAGACCATACAGTTTACTAAATACGTAAATAGTTACACGAAGAGTTTCAAAGTTACTTTCAGCAGATTGCGGAAAATGTATTACTTTACTTTACTTATCTTTGTATTGTCACCATTTTCGGAACCGTTGTTTTGTATAGTTCGTGGCTTAGAATGTCCAGGTTATCCGCATATACTACCGGGGTGGACACCCCTAGACAGTTTCAGTATTTTTGGATATTTGGTAACAATTTTATGCGAATTAATATCAGCAATTTATTGTGTTTTCGTCCATATTTCATTTGACTTGACTGCAGTTGGGATTATGATTTTTATTTGTGGACAACTATCTCTGCTGCGCAGTTATAGTGTACATATTGGAGGAAAAGGGAAGTTATATACTATTTCGAAGTTGAGAGATGAACGAGCCCGTTTTAGGATCAAGAATTCTCACCGATTACATTTGATTCTTGTTGAGTATGAATCTTTACGTTTTTATTATTTTATTATATTAGTTACAATGGAAAGAAAAACTCGGACAAGTCAATCATTTCTACATTTTCAGTTCAATAACCGAATTGGACAAGCTACTTAAGAATATATTTGGAGTATACGTTTTAGTCACAACCTTAACACTTTGCTTCGTGGCTCTACAACTGAAATCGGTTAGTATCCCATGAATTATTATTTTTTGATTATTTGATAAACTTCTATGTAGTTAAATTATATTAAGGTTTCAAAGGGTCCTGTGTAAATGTTATTAAAATAGCTGTTTAATAGGCTGTTTCAGTAAAAGCTCGAACCTGAACTATTCAAGCTATTTGTTACATATTCCAAACCATTAGTAAGAGCAATATTATTTACTTAGGTATAAAATGTTTGGGAGTAAAAATAAAGTATACAAAATGTTGGATTTTCTTATGTATGAAAATTCGCTTTGAGAACGTATTCGAGGATATACCTAAACACAAGTAATGGGGTAAGGCTACCGCTTACACCATTATTCTTGCGGGTTGAGGAACTCTCCTCCTTCGTTCATTTATCAATCTCCTTCTACTTTGTCCTTATCACACTACTGGGTTTGTCAGCTCTTCGTTCATTGTACAGTCTGCCCTTTTGAGAAATGCGCTTCCTCTTAAAGTCAGGACGGCTAGAAGCCGTTACTCCTTCAAGATGAACGTGAAGGAGCTCTTGCTGGGTGAATTGGCGGAACTGGCGAGCTCCTGTTTCATCATGGTGCACTTTTATATCTTATTGTGGTACCCATATACTACCCGTATGTATGGAAATATATATTAAACTATACATGTAGGTGTGTGTGTGTGTATTTAATGTAATTTCATAATTAAGATCAAATAGTTTACTTGTAAATAAACCTCTGCTGCCAATACTGAATACTTACTGAGTTTTTAAGACAATTAGGCAACAACCTATAACTAAAATATATTTAATGTTTTAGAAGGACAGTCCCCAACCCGCACTTGGCCAGCGTGGGGACGTATGGCCTTAACCCTCTCCTGAGAGGAGACCCGAGCCCAGCAGTGGGACATTATGGGTTGTTGTTTGTTTGTTTTTTTGTTTTTAGAAGGACATGAGTATAATGCAATTAGTCTCGTTATTCCAATATATGTGCGGTACTCTTACGCAACTATTCCTATTTTGCTGCTACGGAGATGCGGTTTTTAATGAGGTACGTACCTAAGTACCTTTATAAGTATTTTTGACTTGCTTGAATAATTTGGGCTTTAAGTGTTCCGATTTTATTTTAAAATAATTCTCGATAATTTTTGTTCTTTTTTTCAAACGTCGAAATTCGCAATACTTTAAATTTTCGAGCAGAAAATATTAACTTGTGTATATTATCAGCAATCTGTAGGTATAATTCAGGTAGATATTGTGTATAATATCTAAGCAATATAGGTATTCCTACAATATTTGGAGCGTCATAAATAATCCAAATATTATTGTCCATTACCTACATTGTCCTACATACTTTAGAGGGAGTACGTACTGGTCTACCGGCCATGTGTAAAATAAATTTGATTTTGGTCTGTATTTATTAAAGTTATGTAAGGTTATGTTTATTTAAAATCAACTTTCTTCATAATCATGTGGAATTAGTTAGAGCAGTGACCATCAACGCGCCAGATCCCTGTTGAGTTTTATTTGAGTCATTTGGCTTAAATGAGTTTGAGTGGATTTTACCAGCTCAGCATTTGGTATTGTAGGTATAAAACAGTATAAAAAACAAATATTTTATACATTACCTATGTATTTTTAGTATCGTATACTTATATTGTCCAGGTAATTGTTTATAAAATGGGTATACATAATGTAATCTATTGTTTATAAATATGCATTCCTACTTATTTTAGATATTTATACAAAATGTATATGTTTTGCTTTGTCTTCCAGTATTTGAAATTGTAAAAAAAACAATGATCGGTAAGATTTTCATTTACATATACTTTAGAGTTCCATCGGCATGGGTCAGGGTCCATTTGGCGCGGCACATTGGTGCCTTCGTCCCAGCATTCGCCGCGACCTCAGTATACTTGGTGCAGGAATGATGCGAATAAAACATCTTCGAGCAGGACCTTTCAATTTTCTTGATCTCCCATTATTCGTTCAGGTAATTTTATTAAAATAATAAACTTTTTTTTTTTTTGACGTGGTTGAATGCCTTTACGCACTTCGCTCCCCCCGGCGGGGACAGGGGGTTCACTTGGTGTGGGACTCCTGACTGACACAAGCCAGACTACCCACTAAACCACCACGGTGTGCCACTCTGCGCCTGAGACGGGAGAGATCCGGGAACCGCTTTCTTACGCCATCCGGACCCCTCCCAGCGCCTGCCCGCACTGAAGCGGGCTCCGTCGTCTGATGGTAACTCTCAATTGAGGCGNAGAGATCCGGGAACCGCTTTCTTACGCCATCCGGACCCCTCCCAGCGCCTGCCCGCACTGAAGCGGGCTCCGTCGTCTGATGGTAACTCTCAATTGAGGCGACGTACGGCACACGCGTTACGTCGCCCCCCTCGCGGGTGGCTTATGTAGCGGATGGGGGGGAAAACCCGTCCCGCCCATCCGCGGCCACACTCAGGGCGGCATGAGGCGCTGGTAGGCGCGCCTCCGCCGCCCGGTTCGCCGGCGGCGGATCGGGTCCGAGTGGAGATCGTCCTCCAGGGCTTTCTCCGCCGCATTAAAATAATAAACTCACGCAACCCCGATATGTCGAGCTTGAGTGTTTTATTATGCTAGTACGTGAGCCGTTAGAATCTTCGACTACCTTCGGCTGTCTTCGGGAGCCACCGGTGGTGCAAGGCGACCGTCAGCTGGCCCATTACAACGCAACCGAATTCCGCTAATAACGCAAGCGCTATTAGAATCTCAACGGTCCAATTGCTTTTCATTTATACTCGTAGTTCACAAATTTAACATTGTTCCTACGAGCCGGACTTAAACGGATTAAAAGCCACGCTTCGGCATGAATGGGCCGGCTCGACCGGAGTGATACCCCGGCCTCACATAAAACCGGTGTGAAATAGCGCTTGCGCTATGTTTCACCGAGTGAGTGAGGATACCGGAGGCCATACCCCAATCCCTTCCCCCATCTCTATTCTCCTCCCCATCCCCCAAAAGCCGGCAACGTACTTGTAACACCTCTGGTGTTTCAGATGTTCATGGGCGGCGGTAATCGCTTGCCATTAGGCGATACGCCTGCTCAATTGCCGGCTATACTATAAAAAAAAAACAGCGACCTATGAATCACGGATTTAACAAAGCTAGTGTGATACTTTGATATTCAAGGTACCAAGGGACAGTTTTAGAAATTCGCATTCTTTTAAAAATTAATTAGCAAAACGAATGTTTTATTCTGTCTCCGAAAAATCCCAGATAACGATTAAGATTTCAACCGTTATGTGGGCTGAAGGAATAAGAATAATTGAGTTTCACAACTTCATTCATTCCGTGGATGTATTAAAAGCTAAGGGAGAAAGACTACAATAGCGTTGCGAAGAAAAGGAAAACTTGACACAAATAGAAAGTAAGGGATACCTTACTGTTTTTTTGTGTCAGATAAGAAGAAGCCTATGACTGGCAGTGGATAGTGAGGGGCTGTTGACTTTGTGTTTCACCAACATGACTACTTTTGACTACTACTATGTATCTTGTTAACGTTTAGTGCAGATAATAGTTTGTGAAGCAAATAGTTACTTTTTACTTTTGTAGGTCAACAATAGAGCCGATTTGAGAATAAATCTTTGTATTTTGTTGCAGATAGTCCGCACCGCTTACAGTTGTTATGCTGTACTGGGGAAGAAAAACGAGTAGTTCAAGCTTAAGTTACCTAGTCTCGATTAGTTTCAGCGAACGGCAATAGTTTAATATTAATTATTTATGGATACGTGTTTACAAACTTACGAATTTAAGGTCATTTTATTGATGTTAATATTGTTTTACCTAAGTTTTCATGTCGCGCACTTTCAAGAAGATTTAATGTAGCATGCACGGGTGTTTACTTATCTTCAACTTTATCAACACTAGTATTATTTATATCAATAAAATGTTTAACAGATAAGGTGATCATTTCATCAGCAGCCTTTAAGAAGAGTACACTGCTGTTAATAGCCTCCTCTTAGAAAGGAGTTTTTGGCCTAGTGTAATACGCTGACCAGACCTGATGGTATAGGATTTGTTTCAAATTTTCCTTCATTGCAATGGAGTTGTCTGTTTGCCTACTCTGCTTCTTTGGTCACCTGTTACCACACTCATGGTATAAATAATGGTGACGATAACCTAAGGTGGTAATTTAGAAATTTTAAATAAAAGTACCCCTCTTCACCCAAAAAAGAACGGGTACCCTAATGGATCGAAGTCCAGTCACTCTCGAAGTTATATGGCGGCTCTTGGTAATGGTTCTCTGAAATCGTCTAAAGGTCTCGATCACTCTATTCGTAGATTGTTTTGAAGATGAAATTTTAATGAATTTAGTAGGTAATTGTTAAAAAACTACAGATTTGAGCAAAATGTGGGTAGTATAATTATTTTACATCTTTATTCCCAGGAATCAATAATCATTTAAGTTATTGCGGCTTCGTGAGGAAAATAGTAAGCGCTTTTTATGAGTTTATTACTTTTAGTTATTGTGTGTGTCACTACAACATCATCATTTCGTACACAGGTATTATAAAAAAGGTGTTAAATGTTAAATACCAACTGACTTCAATATTTACTTTTCGACTTTATTTAGAAATAGATTATAACACGTTATCAAACCATCTTTTTTATCTTGTATTAAAAAAAAAACAAAAGTAACAGAAAAAACCTTATAGAAATACTGTACAGCACCATACCCTTAACAACTTAATATTCTACTTCTGTTTTCATTCAATCAATCAACAACCCATAATGCCTCACTGCTGGGCTCGGGTCTCCTCTCAGGATAGTGTTAAGGCCATTCGTCCCCACGCTGGCCAAATGCGGTTTGGGAACTGGCAAGACTACGTTGTGGCTACGTAATCTTACCGTTGGATATTTTGAAGCGGCCCAAAGGCCTGCAACTAAGCTTCACGACTGTTATCCTATGATAACACCCGGAACCGATTGCTCAACGTGACCTCCGAATCACGGAGACGCTCATGGTAACATGCCACCAACGGTTACCCATCTAGATACTAACCGCGCCGTCATTGCTTACCCTCGTCGACTGTTTCTAATCACAAAGTGCAACTAGGCTATGAGGACCTCATATTCTGTTTACATTAATAAAACGTTACTGCATCTAGTTAATATTCTGTCGAAGACCGAAATCGCCCATTTTTTAAGTTAGTAAACTTATCGTGTGTAAAGGATAGTTCCTAGCTAAGTTGACAAGCAGGACAACCAACAGAAAAATCGACGAGATACTTTTTAAGTTATTTACCATTTCCGATTGAATCATATATTACTAGCTGAGCCCCGCGGTATTAGCCGCGTTCGCTGCTGTAACAGCGGGCAACGCCCCGGGACTAAGCTAGTTTATACATATAAACCTTCGTCTTCAATCACTCTAACTATTAAAAAAATCGCATCAAAATCCGTTGTGTACTTTTAAAGATTTAAGCATACATAGTTATGTAGGGACAGAGAAAGCGCCTTTGTTTTATACTATGTAGTGATCTATAATTCTAGGCTAAATGCAGTAATAGTAGTAAGTATTCTCTTACTGTAAACTGAACCTTACTAATAATTACGGGGTTATCACTCTTCGCCTACGATATTTGAATAAAACAATTATGTATATTAGACGAAGATTTTTTTTATTAACTGAGTAAGTTACAAAACATTTTTATGAGCTTTTTATTCAGTAAATTGAGCTGTATACATTATATAAGAAATGAACGGAACTATACCGCAAACACAATAAACAACAATTAAATGAGGTAAATACAAGAAAAAATTCTTGCGAATCGAAAAATGTTCATATTAAGAATGTACTACAACACTGAAACGTTATTACAGAACTATAATTCCAACAAAATATCAAGTTCTTATTTGCATATACTTTTATTGCAACACACCACGTGAAGTTTATATACTCCCAATATCACACTGTACTTTATCTACCACAAGATATATGAAATAATTTCATTAATATAAAAAAAAAAACTACGATCGATATGCACAGACTACAGAATATTCTCTTTAAACTTATATATTAAATATGTAAGTACTATATATCAATGTAACTGATATAAATGCATGTGTTGCTAGGCTCTGTGATTGGCTTGTAACCAAGAGGAGACTCCGGGCAGATTGTACGTGTTCCATCGTATATTATTGCGAACATTTTCGAGTGCACGTTTACGTGCACCTTCTCCGGCTCCTGCATCTGGATATTGGGCGAAGAAAGCCTCCATCTACATTGAAAAGAATACATTACGAGCAATAAAAATAAATTCATAAAATTTTATAAATTGATTTTAAATATAAAGACTTCGTCCACATGTAGTAAAAAGGCATAGTCTTTTATTTAATATTTCATTTACACTGTTTACGCTGTATGTGGATATATTGGACCGTTAAATGGTGGACCGCTAAAATTAATAAAACTTAGATATTTTATACGGTTCAACCGCATTAAATAGGTTTATCTTTTTACTATACTATATGTATATTGTAGGTATAAAGAACATAGCTATATGTTATATTTGCCATGTTTTTGAGTTAAGAAAACAGCAAACGTACAAGTAGTGCCTATGCTTTTTTTCTTTTGAATTGTATTTCGATGTTTTCCTTATTTAAATGTCATCATCATCATCAACAACCCATAATGTCCCACTGTTGCGCTCAGGTCTCCTCTCAGGAGAGGGTTAAGGCCATATGTTTAAATGTAAGATTCTGCATTTAATCAACCACAGTCATGCACAAATACGTATTACTTAATTAAGTATCATCATCATCTCAGCTAAAAGACGTCCACTGCTAGACATGGTTTGTCCACAACAACCATTCCCGAGCAGCCCGCATCCAACAGCTTCCTGCAGCATCACCAGGTCATTGGACCACCATGTGGGGGCCTGCCAACGCTTCGTCTTACGGTATGCGATCACCAATCAAGAACTGTATGGACCCATCGGACATCGTTTCTGCGAGTAATGTGCCCCGCTCACTGCCACTTAAGTTTAGATTTTTTTATATCTTTTTTTAACATCTAACACAACGCCAACTAGTTGCAAACTAAGCAGAACTTGTATTATTATATAAATACATATATACTTTTTTTTTTGTAAATATAAACATATTATACATAGAAAATACCCAAACTCCGAAACAAATAAGTGCAGATTATATAAACATTTGCGCCGACCCACGAATCGAACCCGAGACCTCAAACACAGCAGTCGCATACGCTACCACTGCGCCACTGAGGCAGTTCTTCGGGTGATATCGGTGACTTTGGTCCGTCTGCGGTTCTCCTCAGTCCTGTTTACGCAGAGAATATCATGGCCCTCTCCACTGCCCTCTGCGCGAGCCAGCCTTTTGATGAGGCCCATTATGAACGACAACGTCTTAGTACCGTAAGTAACTTAATTAAGTATGTGTATAAGTAAATGTTAGTTAAGTAAGCTTGACGGGACTTACCTCTTTGTATTTGAGATCAGAGTTAAAAGTGCCTGTAATGCTGGGAATCATGTTGCCTAGGTAACGGCTGTTCAATGTGAACCTGTCAACTAGCTGCGGCCAACGAGTTCTAACATCATCCCATATGAGGGCAGTACCTGATGGGTTTGAACTTATTTGTATTAAAACGTTCAAATAGTCCTGGCTACGGATGTTGGTTTCGTCCCATGCTAGAAGTAAGTACCTACAAAAAAAAACAAAACGCATTAGCGTGACATTTGTTTGATACCTTCTAACGTGAACCCAACACCAAACGGCGTTCAATTTTTTTTTAAGTAAAACTTATTTTTTTAATAAAACTTTTTAAATAAAACGCACCTTGACTTGGGGAGTAAGCTGGTGAATGCACTAATAATAGGGAGTGGCGAATGGGAGTTGAGTGAGAAAGGTAGTGAATATAGAAAGAGAGAGAGATAGAGAGAGTAACGTTCCGTATATTACTGTAGGGTTAAAAGAGAGAAGCGAGCACACATTTTCTTTCTCTCTTTCTCTCATAGCCAGTTATATATAAAGAAGTTTTACTTCAGTTGTGTAGTCTTTTGCAAAGCACATTCTTTTTTGAAAACCATTAGGGACTCCTTTTATTTAAATTTATTTTTTCTTATAACAATTAAAATATTGATTAAATTCGACACTTACTTCCTGAGTATTGTAGTATCACGAGGAGCTGCTAAAGCCCTGCGTAGTTTCAACTTTTCCTGCGCATCATCTTCTTTAAGGTATATTTGGAATAGTCGATCCCAATCAGATACTGTACCCGATTGCATACCTTTAACCAAACAATGGGACGTATTATTTTCGTAAACTATTCCTATTACCGAGCTATGGTTAATCCATTCTTACTACTTGACTGCCTCGGTGGCGCAAATGGTAGCGTATGCGACTACTGTGCTTTGAGGTCTCGGGTTCGATTCCCGGGACGGACCAAATGTTTGTATGATCTGTAAATATTTGTTTGGAGTTTGGGTGTTTTCCATGTATGTATTGACAAAATAAAAGTATTTATGTATTCGTATCAGTTGTCTAGTACCCATAAAACAAGCTCTGCTTAGCTTGGGACTGAATATCGTCGTGTGTTAAATGATATTATTATTGTTATTTACTACAGTAATAGAATAATATATATCATGTTAAAATTGACGCATCTGTTCGATGCGTCAGTCTGACAGAACTGACGAATGCGATGAACTTGTAGAAGAATATTTAAATTAATGTAACCTATTTACTCTCTTGATACGAATGAATTTGTATTCGAACAAAATTATTATATTAAGTCTTATTATAAAGAATATAAAAAATGCAATTACCATGAAAATATACAATGTCTCTAAGATCTTGATCAATTTTCACCTCATCTTCCGTATCTTTCTTTTTTAGCCAGTTGAGGAAAAGATTTTTAACTTTTTGCTCAGCATCTGGCAATTGGCATTTCACTGCAAGTCCTAAAATTCTAGTGCGGAGTAAACTGGAAAAAGGGATTATTCTGAATATTTCATACCTGCTTCTTTATAAAATACAGTAGCTTTCTCTGTCGGTTCGCTTAGATCTTTTAAAGTATTCAACGGATTTCAATACAGTTTTACAGCAATAGATAGGGGTATTCAAGAGGAAGGTTTATATTAGTCTGAGATCCGGCTGTCGAATTTGTACGTTCATCAAAATCAATTTCTACATTAATTTTTGAATAGACGTGAATTGAATAAGACAATATATTGGTAACAGATTCCCAGTCAAAAAGTACCAGCAAATATTTCTAAATAAAAAAAATATCATCTTTCCATAACTAATTTATTAAAAAAATTCGTTCAATTTGTCGTCAAATAAAATATCATTCCTATTACAGAAATGTATGTAGAAGATTTGAAAAGCCATGGGTGTAGCTGCCTATTCGACCGTAACTACTTATCATTCAGGTGTATCTTATAGACTGTGTAGGTAACAACACCAACATATATATTGCTATGATAGGAACGATATTTTATAAAACGACAGCATGAATTAAATTTTTTTAAGAAAATTAATTATCAATTTTTATTTCAAATATTTGCGGGTACTCTTTGACTGGCAACCTGTTACCAATATATTGTACTATTCTTAAATGAATGTAGAAATTTGAGTGTGTATAGATTCTAAGTGGCGTGAAATTGGAGAGGCCTATGTCCAGCAGTGGACTGCGATAGGCTGATGATGATGATGATAGATTCTGCAGTCGGATCTTAGACCATATGTATAACTAGCTGCACCCCGCAGTGTTACCCGCAATTGTTGTTGTACCTTTACAACACCAACCATGGGTAACACCGCGGGCGCAGCTAATATTATGTAAATAAAGACTTTAAATTATAAGAATTACGGAGATATTCGACTAGTTTCTGATCCAACAAGTTGGGTCCTACTAACCCTCTTGGTATATGGCGTGAGTAAGACCATTGAAATTAGTATTTTGCTGTTTTTTAAGGTATTGCGAGTGAATATAAATGAAATATTGAAGATCAATGTCTCAGAAAAATAGCGATGTATGTTACATATAATCTTTTGTATACATTTAAAAACCAAATTCAAGATTTCTTTATACATTTATAGTCTCATATAATAATAATACCTCAACAAACAAAATTACAATAATTTTAGTGTTGTCACATATTTAGAAGAAAAAAAAACAATAAAATTATACTTTCGAATGCATTATATGCCAGTGCCGATCTACAACCACGGGAGTAAACAAACGCACAGTCTTTCATACAAATATCTACTAAATGTGGCGTTTTGTCTTAGTCAATTACCATATTATTACCATATATTAATTAGGTATATGAATATTTTATTATGTATACTAACTATATGATTAAATTTTTTTTATTGAATAGGGGTCAAACGAGCAGACATAGCGCCTGATGGTAAGCGATTGCCGCCGCCCATGGACACCCGCAACACTAGAGACGTCACAAGTGTGTTACCGGCCTTTTAAGAAAGAGTACGCTAGGTTTGAAGGTCGTACTGGTCCGGGAAAGCCGCATACAGTTCATTCCACAGTATATTGGATATATTAATATAGTATTATTTATTCTTTACCTGTCCATAATGGGTAGATTCTGAGCATCCCAGTTTTGTTTCACATAAATCGGTAGTATTAATCGTTGAAAATATTTCTATAAAAGAAACAAAGGTTGATGGTAAATATATTGTGTATAAAACAAAGGTGTCTTTTACCTTGGCTTTGACCCTAATTTAAACTCCATTGATTCGAAGATAATTGAGAGGTCGTGGGCTCAATAGGGTAATGGTAGTTAATTGTATCGTAAATAAATACCGATGTTTCCTTCCATAAAACGAATATTACAAAACATCTCGGAAAATACAATTATTATAGCTTTTCATTTTTATTATAAATTTTAATCAAATAAACATTAAAATATATTTCTCAATTAGTAGTATAAAACCGTGACGTCACTACTTTGTGCTTAGTACATTTTTCATAGAAAGTTATCGTTTTGACAGATGATAAAAAGCAACTAATTTGACTAAGGTGTCAACTACCCTATTGCATATTGATAAAATATTTAGGTACCTACTGTCTATATTAAAATATTTAACTTCTGTTTGTATCAACAAAGTTGCCGTGAAGTCAGGGCAAGGTCGTTGGATGCTTAACACTTATTTGAGATGTTAAACGATATCACCCTGGCCCTATATTAACTTTCGAATTTCAATGTTATTTCGTTCGTGAATTTCAAGTATTTGTTTCGTTATTTCTACACAAAATCTTTATACGTAAACATTTTTAATTATAATAATTTTGCCTTAACAAACATACTTTGTACTTTGAGTTTACAAGTAAACAAAGTTTAGTTACATTTTAGACTTTGTAAATACATACTAAGTGTAGAATTAATTCCAGTAAACATCATGACATGAATACAAAAATATCTCTGTATCGCTGACTTACCTGCAAGTTGTCGTATGCCAGAGAGTTAAGGAGGTTGACTTTCAGTTTGCTATAGATGGATGTAGCAGTGTCCCAAGGGATCAGGTCATTTTCAACCAAGAGGTAGCTCGTAAGACTAAGAGCTAACGAATATGGCACCAAGCGAGCTTCGGCTAGGGCAAATATGTCATCTAAAAGTTCACTTCTATCCGCAGGCGTTAGCTAGAATAAATTTAATATTTTAATATTACATTTTTAAGCACCTGGATCGTTTCAAGATGATTATTTGAACCTACAAGTCACATGCAAAAACAGAATGTTCAGTACTGATTTTATGCTAGTAGTAGTAGTAGTACGAGCTGAGCCGCGCAAAGTTACCCGCGGTACATCAATCGCGGGCAACGCCGAGGGGCGAGGCTAGTCCAAAAAAAGAAGCCTATCAGCTACCAACCAGCTACAGTGAAAGTCCCGTCAATAACGGTCCAGGCGTTTCAGGGATTAGCCGGAACAAACTGACGGAAAAAAACTTAAAAAAATAGATTTTTTGTTGTAAGTGTCGTATATATACTTTCATTTGCGATTAGTGAAAAACCGTTGATTTGAGATTACAAATAGACACTTTAATTTTATTTATTTGTATGGAGTATAGACTGGATACCCCTTACTTGTCCGTTCCCTATACTACATATATATACTATACCCTTCGTTGTCGATATTATTACTCATTTCCTGTTTGTAACTTTGAAAGCGACAAAATTTTATACAACCCTTTAAATCTTATTTTACCCTCTTAGGGATGAAATTTCATTGATCATCTGTCAATTTTTTTGGCTTCCGTACCTCAAAAGGGAAAAACGGAATCGGGACCCTTATAGGATTGCTTTATTGTCAGTCTGTCTTTCAAGACCCTTTATCTCAGGTATCAAGCTGAAATTCATTCCAAATACTTAAGTCTACTGTCCCTTGGAGCTGTAAAAATATCATAGAAAAGGAGGAACGGAATCAAAACCTACAGGTTACTTCCCGTGAACTCAGAATCTTGAAATTTGGTACGAAGCAACATTTTACATTTTACATTTGATAAAGGGAAAATTGTGAAAAGCATAATATACCTACAGGTTAGTTTGGAAACCTCGGTGCACGAGTCCGACTCGCACTTGTCCGGGTTTTTTTAAGTTTCTAGCTCCAACGTGCGTTTATATTAGATTGACGTATTCTCTACCTACATTAAAAATTTGGAATCCAGACCTGTGGAGGAAATATAGCACTACTAGCTTTTGTCCGAGGCTCCATCCGCGTGTATGTCGACTAACGCGATAAATAGTAGTCTATGTCCTTCCTCAAGAATCAAAATATCTCTATGCCAAATATATGTCTTAACACTGAGCAAAAAAAAATTACCCCTTTTTAGGAAAATTATGCGAACAAAGCATGAAATTTTAAACAGATACGTGAGAGCAGAAAGCTAAAAAAATTGGCCACGTGCGAGTTGGACTCGCGCAGGAAGGGTTCCGTACCATTGTCTATACATTTCAAGCGTATATCTGTTGCCGTTATCAATATCGAACAAAAACGAGCACAAAAATCACATTTGTTGTATGAGGCTCCTTTAAATATTTATTTTTATTCCGTTTTTTAGTGTTTGTTGTTATAGCGGCAACAGATATACATCATATCTGAAAATTTCAACTGTCTAACTATCACGTTTAATGAGATAAAGCCTGGTGACAGACGGACCAAAGTCCCTTTGCGTACGGAACCCTAAAAATGAAATATGGTCGATTTTCAACCACTAGGTGACCACAAATCGGTGCAGTGGCAAATTTTATAGTATGGATTGCACTTACTTGACTAGATTTAGATTTCAACTGCTCAATTATTGTCTGCCACATTGGCAGCGTGTAGTTTACTCTGTAATAGCCCACTTGGTTGTTGTTTATTTTGAGCCAGTTTTCACCATCTTTTAACTTAATCTTAACTAAAAAAAATATATGAACAACATTATTAAGTGGTATTATATAAGCATATTGTTGTATTTGTTTTATGATAAGGTAAATGACATCATCATTAAAACTTTCATTAAAACGAATATTACAAAACATCTCGGCAAATATAATTATTACAGCTTTTAATTTCTATTTAAAAATCAATAAAATAAACAATGAATTATATTACTCAATTGAGTATTCTAAAACAGTGACGTCATAATTTTGTATTTAGTACATCTTTCATACACAGTTATCGTTTTGAAAGATGATAAAAAGTAACTAATTTGACTAAGGTGTCATCTACGCTATTGCATCAACAAGTAGGCCGGGGTGGCGGCGTTCCTACACAGGAGAGGGCCATCTGCAAACCATAGGTGGCCCCAGGTACGTCGGGGTTCCAGGGATTTCCTTCTGAGGGTGCACCTGGCTCCCCTACTTCTAGTAACCGATGTGTGCGGTTTTTAGTCGGTTCGAGTTCGTTCATAACCACCAGTCGACGGTATCCGAGGGGATTTGTGCAAAAAAAAAGTGGTAGAAATAGTTTCGAATTTCAATCACGATTTAAAAAAGTTTTAACTCATTGCTTGTTTCTAAGACGAGTATAACTGTCATTGTTATAGTTTTACTGGTGCCTACTATTACTTAATTTTTACGTAGTCGAGTTATAGATTTGCAAACTTTTCCTTGTTCTACATACAAACTTTAAACATTCCATGACTGCCTCGGTGGCGCAGTGGTAGCGTACGCGACTGCTGTCCATGAGGTCTCGGGTTCGAATCCTGGGTCGGACCAAATGTTTGTATGATCTACAAATATTTGTTTCGGAGTTTGGGTATTTTCTATGTATAATATGTGTTTATTTACAAAAAAAAAAGTATTTATGTATTAATATCAGTTATCTAGTACCCATAATACAAGCTTTGCTTAGTTTGGGACTAGATGGCGTTGTGTGTTAGATATCCGAAATATTTATTTTATTTTTATTTATTCCTAATTCCACGAATTTTCGTATGGTAAATTTTGTTCAAAACAAATGTTAACAATGCTAAATGGATAAAATAAGAACAATG
The DNA here is from genome assembly GCA_003709505.1 of Hyphantria cunea. Taxonomy (NCBI): domain Eukaryota; kingdom Metazoa; phylum Arthropoda; class Insecta; order Lepidoptera; family Erebidae; genus Hyphantria; species Hyphantria cunea. Next base: position 647,840 of record PKRV01001109.1, on the reverse strand, counting down.
CGTGGCGAAATATTAAAATTATGGGTCTCTAGCCTTACTTACTATTTTCAGCCGTGTCAGACAACCATAAAAGGTTTTCATGCGGACCATTTGCAGTTTTATATGTTATCGGTACAAACCAACGGTAGCTGGAAAACAAAATATAGGTATTAATTACGAATAGTGTGATATTTGACTACACGGTTGGCCTAGTGGTTTCAGTGGTCGCCACACCACTTCCTACTGCGCCAAGTGTTGTGGGTTCAAATCCTACATGGGACAACACTTTGTGTGATCCATAAATTGTTGTTCTAAGTCTGGGTGTACTTTGTGTCCGTTTCATGTATGTTTGTAAAGATCCCCGCGACACAGAAATGTATATTCCTAATGCGGGAGTTGTAAAAAAAAAAAAAAAAAATATTATAGATTAAAACCTTACTTTTTTAGTTGTTTGTTTTCCAACTTAAGATACCAAACACAGGACCGTCTAATCTCAACCTAGGCGGAGCTTCTACCCCAATAACCACAATGCTAATAAGCATACACATATTTTATATATACATACCGGTCCACACTGACTGACCCTTATTTAAATACCCTGATGCGGTATCATATATGCGATCTTACCACTTTATAAGCAGCATATGTATTGTCGCTAGCCTAGCGACACCAAATAGCACTTTGGGTAATAAATATGGGGAAATAAGAACTAGAAAGGGTTGGAAAGATGGATAGCTTATGAAAAAATAATGCTTTCATGGCTTGTGTGCCGAAATCCGATCCCAAGTAACTAAAAATAATACTACTAAAGTGCCTGGGGTCTCGGGTTCCATTTCCGGGTTGGCCCAAATATTTCTATGACCTGCAAATATTTGATTCGGTGTTTGGGTGTTTTCTATGTATAATATGTATGTAATTACAGAAAAAATAATATGTATGTATTAATATCAGTTATCTAGTACCCATAACACAAGCTCTGCTTAGCTTGGAACTAGATGGCGTTGTGTGTTAGATATCCGAAATATTTATTTTATTTTTATTTATTCCTAATGCCACGAATTTTCGTATGGTAAATTTTGTTCAAAACAAATGTGTGGCGTTGTGTGTTAAATGTCCGAAATATGACCGAAAAACTCACTTGTATTTGGAATCATTTGTGTATACAGCGTCAGAGTCGTACAAGAAACGTGATTGTATCACGAAGTAAGAGTTCGGCTCGTCTCCTGGTTTAACGGTCAACACGGGATAGCCCATTTGCCGAGTCCACGTGTCCATTATGTGCCTTAAAAAATACAATAGAATTACTTTTATGACTGCACAAGATGTTACAGAAAAGAGAGGTTTAAGTTTCCATAAAGCAATAATAAATAACACGTCAGAATTTAATTTGAATTCAGTCAGAAAAATATTCTTATTATACAACATAATAATAAGAATACCTTTTTTTTACTTATATTAAATTAGTAAAAAGAATATTTTTAAAAACTGGATACAGAATTAATACCCTTCGTTTTGAGAGTTGTATATTGTCTAATGTCTAACTAAAACAGATTTCGATATTAATTCAACTTTTGGTTTAATCTGTAAGCAGCAATAACGGTTATGTTCTAAAAAAATAATAACAAAGGTCATACGAAATATTTAAATCGGGATAATCCGCTTTGAAATAAGGCTCCAAACATGACAACAGGTCTTGAGTCACGGTGTTGCCATACTCATATTTTTTTAAATAGTCCGACACTCCGCGTCGGAAATTTTCAGCACCAGTGAATCCTTCTAACATTCTCAATATGGATGCACCCTAAAACATATTCTTATTACAATTATTTTACTTCACCCACAAAAATGCTAGAAAAACACGATTATTTATAAACAATGTTAGTAAAAAGTGAACAAATTTCTGATATAGTATTGATAGTATGTAGTAATATAAAGTAGCTTAGTTTAATGAAAAGCTTAGACACCTATCACACTTTACTACACTGTTTAATTATTATTTTTTGTGTGTTTTTTGTATTACTTTGCTTCGAACCAAAAATGGTTTTACGAATTAAACAACACTTGGCACTTGTACTAGTATTTATTCTAAACAGGCTTATCTAAACACACCTTTTTTTTACGTGGTGGAATGCCTTTACGCACTTCGCTCCCCCCCTCGGGGACGGGGGGTTCGCTTTGTGTGGGACTCCTGACTGACACCAGCAAGACTACCCACTAAACCACCACACTCTGCGCCTGAGACGGGAGAGATCCGGGAACCACTTTATTAAGCCATCTGGACCCCTCCCAGATCTAAACACACCTTTTTTTTTTTNATTTAATATTTTATTTACACTTTACTCTGTATGTGGATATTGTACCGTGGTGAAATGGTGGACCGCTAAAATTAATAAAACCTAGATATTTTATACGGTTCAACCGCATTAAATAGGTTTATCTTTTTAATATACTATATGTAAATTGTAGGTATAAAGAACATGTTATATTTGCCATGTTTTTGAGTTAAGAAAACAGTAAACGTACAAGTAGTGCCTATGCTTATTTTTCTTTTGAATTGTATTTCAATGTTTTCAGTAGCATGCACGGGTGTTTACTTATCTTCAACTTTATCAACACTAGTATTATTTATATCAATAAAATGTTTAATAGATAAGGTGATCATTTCATCAGCAGCCTTTAAGAAGAGTACACTGCTGTTAATAGCCTCCTCTTAGAAAGGAGTTTTTGGCCTAGTGTAATACGCTGACCAGACCTGATGGTATAGGATTTGTTTCAAATTTTCCTTCATTGCAATGGAGTTGTCTGTTTGCCTACTCTGCTTCTTTGGTCACCTGTTACCACACTCATGGTATAAATAATGGTGACGATAACCTAAGGTGGTAATTTAGAAATTTTAAATAAAAGTACCCCTCTTCACTCAAAAAAGAANGGCTGGAGCGCCTCCACGGTGGCGAAGCCAGCACGTGGAGCCTCCAGTCGCGACGACCACTGAACCATAGTGGCTCGACGGGCGGCTTCACGCCACTCGCGTACCTCTTCGGGCGGAGGGCGAATGCCACTCTCCGCCCGGAATTCAGCCACCCGTCGATAAACTTCGGCGAGCACTTCCGCCTCCAAATCCCACGGGGGTGTACCGGCCAAGGCGCACGCCGCCTCGGTCGACACCGTGCGGTATCCGCGTATGGCTCTGACCGCCAATACCCTCTGAGGGCGCCAGAGGCGCGCCTTATTCTGGGCGGTCAGAGCCGACGCCCAAGATCTAAACACACCTTGAACTAACCTTATTGTATGATATACTATCAAAGATGGAGGTGATTTGGTCAGGGGTTGCCACATTTTGCACTATAGGATGACTCGACAGTTTGGCATCACTCACTAAGACTGGATGCAAAGTTCTGACTAAGAATTGATCCAGCTGAAAAAAAAAATTAGTATGAACAAGACATTTTAATAAAAAATAGCAATACGTAGAACTAAAACAAGAGTATTTTACCATTTTCCAAGAAGGTTCAATATTGTCTAATGCTTTGACTTGCATGTAAGAGGCAAAACCTTCATTAAGCCAAACTTCATCCCACCATTTCATAGTCACTAAAATAAAGAAAAATATACGTTTAGAATTTCATAGCGAGGGGCCTCTGGGTCTGTGGTACCGCTTATGGTAACACATCGCAAAGTAAAGCAATCCTACCCAGTCAGTCTACGAATGGGTGATCATTCTTAACATATCAAGATCCCTTCGTACCTCGGAGAGCATAATAAGCCGTTGGTCCCTGTTTCTAGCCGAACAACTTTGGCATTCCGATACCAATTTTTCTACAGAACTTCGATATCGCTTAGTACTTGGTTAGTAAAGGTCTGATGTCAGTCGGTCCACGTAAAAAATCGAAGTTCAGCCGTATCCTAGTAAACTTAAAGCTAATTTACGTTTGATTAAAGACTCAGAGAAAGATAAGTTCAGAATTAGATTAGAAATATTTTACCATATTGGTGTCATATAAGAATAGATTGCTCAATGAAAATACGAAAACACAGAAATATTAGACGACGTGATATTTACAACCTACAATTCTTGCTCTGTACACTGATTGTAAAAATTGCTTTTTGTTATCATAATTAAAACGATTTCACATTCGCAATTATTTTACGTTATCGTAATCAAGTCACAGATTGTTTTTATAATTAAGTGTTCCTTTTAAAAATTAAGTAGGTTATTTCAGAGGGGGAGGGACGACGAAAAGGGTATCAACGCCCTTGTGACATTTGACGTTGTAGGTATATATTGATAGCGTTAAGTATTTAAATCAGAACCGGATTACCCCATTACCCACCTGTTCCATAAAGAAAAATCAGAGAAAGAACTGAAATATTACTATGAGACTACTAATGAGTTAAGTCTATCTACATCTCAAATTCTAAACACTAAAATGTCAGTGTACAACATAGTGCTTAAAAATAGTAAAACACTTACCTAAATTACCAAACCACATGTGAGCCAGTTCATGTGCTATTGTATTGGCTACGCTAATTTTGTTTGAAGCTGATGAATGCTCCGCATCAATGAGGAATGAAGTTTCTCTGTAAGTAATAAGTCCCCAGTGTTCTGTCGCACCGGATACATAATCGGGTATTGCTATCATATCTGAAATATACGTAACGTCATTGGGTCAATATTTCTTTAAAAATATCTTATTAGAAATTAACTCTAGTTAGATGACATCTATAACAAGTAGCCACAAGTACGAATTGAATTTGTGTATTGAGTTAAACGTGCACGTTTTCCCCACTCACTATGATCGCAGGTCCTTTAAGCGATGCGTGAAAAAGCATCTCAGTAAGCCCCAATAGTGTAGGTGACCATGCTGCGCTGTATTGCATTCACAATGAGTATGGTGACCACCCCTCTTAGATTCTACATACGCTTTGCATCTATGGTAGGATGTATGTTTAATCAAAAAAGTTTCATGAAACGTGAATAAGTCTATCCCCTGATTCATTTCGAAGGCGTTCTCAACTTCACTAAATGACAATTGACATTTGACAACTCATATGGCCCTAGCCTAATCAGTAGCTGTTGAATAGAGCCTCAAGCCTCAGTTGAAAGACTATCTCTTAAATATGTTTTTTTTAAATTGACAGATAGAACACCTAGAGAACTAAATGTGTGTATGACACAGTGTGGTCCTTTATTCCTTTATGAGGATCGAACTCACAACATTCAGTTCAGTAGGAAACGGCGAGATGATCACTTGAACCACTATGGACTCAAGGCTAAGGTATTAAGATACAAGATCGTTTATTTGTCCAAAACATGAGTTATCATGCACAGGCCATGCAAGATTAAGTAGTGGAACAATCATGTTTCGCCTTTTCGGCAAACAAATATTACATAGCCATAGTATATTCTTTAAAAATTAACTACTAATAGAGTAGATAGGCTGGCAAGCTATTGATATATTTAATGAACTTCAACTTTTTGCATATATTATTATTTTTGACTGCCTCGGTGTTATAGTGGAGGTATATGGAATTTGCTTGACGCCTCAGGTTCCATTCCAGGATCACAAAAATGTTTGTATTGTCTCCAAATATTTGTTTCAGAGTTCAGGTGTTTTCTATGTATAATATGTACATATTTACAAAAAAAAGAGTAGCAAGTATTATATCAGTCAAGTGATATATAGATAAGCAAATATACTTTCATACCTAATTTTGGTAGAGGGAAGGGCACTTCATAATATCTAATGTAAAATTCTGTGGCTCTTTTTCCAATGTCTTGAGCAAAATCAATTTTATGCAATTCGTGTCGCTGTGCAAATGATCTGAGTGTAAATTTAGGTCCAATGATTCCAGAATCAATTTCAGTTGCTTTGCTATCAAAATCACAAATGACGAAACAGGCTAAATATGTTGACATTGGCACGCTGGTGGCAAATGTAACCACATCCATATTTGATTCGTCATCATGACTTCGTTCAATTTCCTAGTAAATAGAAAAAAAAATTACAACATAGGTATTAACAATCTAGTTACAAGTAATTTTTGGAGTTAAGGGTTTTGAAAGATGAAATGTCTCTAAACTAAAACTCATACAATTGTTGGCAATTATATTGTATTTTTACACAAAAATGTTACAAAATTAATGTATGTTTACAGTGCAGTCACTTTTGTTCAAAAAAACTTTGTAAAATAAAAACAAAATTTTTGTAAGAAACTAAGTACAAGAAAATCGAAATAATTAAATGGCAATAACAGTTGTAGTCACTTGCATATGGTAACATGTAGCTACATTGCAATGCATAGATTCAGGTTGATTCTGAACACTTTTTACTGTTATTTACATTTTATTTCTCATCAGATATTCAATGTTACTTGCTAAAAGAAAATGGTTCATGAATTTTATATGTCATAAGTGAGAGTGGGAGAGTCAGTCACTGATATGTATATATAATGTAATATTAGTTTATTTGAGTAGTTACAGTTATTAGCATGTATGTATATATATGTGTATGTATGTTTATGTATATGTATGTATGTATATGTATTTATAAATGTATAGGTATATATATGTATATATGTGTGGGTGTGTATATATATATATGTATGTGTTTTATGTATATGTTATATGTATGTGTAAATATAGATTATATTTATTAGAAATTGGTTTTATATTAAATTAGAAATTATATAAAATTAAAATTTTTCAAAACTCATTGCACCGTCAACTGCCTTTCCGATACTTTTTGATCCATCCTAAGGTTGCCTGGAAGAGATTGCTTTCGGCAATAAGGCCGCTCTTTGTACATTATACATTTGTCATTTTCTGTACTTTTTTTATATCTGTATTATGGTGAACAAATAAAGAGTTTTTTATCTATCCATGAAAATTATTTTGTGAAGGTTTTACGAATCCAACCTAATTTATATCTGTTTAAAAATTTGTTTATTGATAAAATAATGTATATTACATTTCACACGAAATATACTCACATTCATGTTAGAGAGTGCTATATAAGATGTGGGCTTCCATAATTTTATATCATATGTAGCCTTGAAGTCGGGTTCATCAAAACATGGGTAAGCTTGGCGAGCATATGTAGGTTGAAATTTGCTAGCAACCATTGTTCTGAAATGGAGAGATTTAGATTGAAAATTGTTTTAATGTTACTAAAACTTATGTTTTTATGATCTGCTAATATTTGTTTCGGTGTTTGGGTGTTTTCTATGTATAATGTGTATGTATTTACAAAAAAAAAAGAGTATATATGTATTTATATTAGTTGCCTAGTACCCACAATACAAGCTCTGCTTAGTTTGTTAAAACATCCAAAATATATATTTTTTTAAAGATTCTAAACTATTCTATTCACAGAGATGAAGCTATGAGCACTAAATGAATATTAGTAATGGTTGTAGTCTTTAAATGTACAGTCTTAAGTTGGAAATAGCACAAATCCATTGCTGAATACTAAATAATTTTTATGAATAAGAGGTTAGTTTGTACAATTTTGGAAGCCTGTTGACCTATCCCCACTGCTTTAAGTCCCGCTGGTGCTTAAAACTGCATTTTGCACATCAACATGCACTATTTTCCGAGCCTCTGTAAAGTTTTGTTCGGACTATACCATCTACTTAAATGCATTTAAGTAGATAGAACAGGCTGAACAAAACTCACTTTCACATGAGGCAGTCACTACTCTACAATGTTTAATGGTATTATCTGATTCCCAGAAGTGATCCAGGTACCAGGAGTAGGAAAATTGTGCATCCAGATAGTTTTCACATAAAAAGTTGTACTTATAAAAACAAATGAGAAAAGTAAAAATCCCTGGTCTTTTATAACAAAGTTACATGTAATTTGATTAACTTATAATTTTGAATTAAGCTACTGTAGACAAATTCACTTGATAATTTACATATTATAACTTATATTTTGAACTGTTAGTTTTGTGTATATAATAAATAGAATTGTAAATAGGATGTATGTCATGTTTATATTCAGAAATTAGTCTTAGTTGTTTCGGGCCTGCTGCAACAGTGCTTCCAATAGATATATATATATATATACATAGTGTGAATTTTTTTAACATAAACATAAAATCTGTTCTCGGTTTCTTTACTACAAGTGCCATTTTATCAAAGTACGTAGTATATAATTTTTATGAATGTCAACAACATCCAATTACTTATGTGCTTTAATTGTTAAACCAAGTGTTTTAGCCATACCAAGTGTTTTAATAGTAAAAATCATTTTGCAGGTTTTTTTTTAGATGTTATAATATTTAAAGAGTAACATTTACCTGCCATCAAAGAGCCGAGAGGCGTAAAATCCGACAATATTGCGTGTAAGATCTCCAGTATAGTCAATATGTATTTTATAATTTCCCAAACTGAGAGCAGTTTCAAAATATATAAACAACTGCTCCAGTTGCTTTACCTCCAGATACTTAGATACAACCACTTCATCTGCATCTTTAAAAACCTTAATATCAGCTATATTCAGAAAGTTTGAATGCAAACTGATATGATTTTTTTCATGTTTAACATTCACTTCAATTTTTACACTCCCTTGAAATGTTCCATTAGTAATATTAGGACGCAGTTCAAGTTTATAATTCAAAGGACGAATTAGGGGCGAAAGACGTTCCGACAACTTTACGTTGATACGCATTTTGTCCATAATATTTAGACCACTATTATAAAGAACCCGGTTTTTCCTTACAACACTACTACACTTCAATAGATTTCGAAAAAATATATACATGGAAACATAAACCTAGACTAATAGATACGTTCCTATATGATTACTTCTTTAGACAAGAACCATTGAAAATCAAATTCTTTTTCTATTCATGTTTACCAGTTATGAAAGAAAATAGTACTTTAAACGAATTACAACAAAAATCTTGTTGTGAAATGTCACTTTGACAATGCGACTGCGATCTGCGCGATGATTGTTGGTTGTGATGTGACCAATTAAAATATTAGTTTAAAATAACAGAAAAAAAATTGCATGTGACAACATGCTAATAGGAGATCGTTTTTTGTTTTTGCGAAAGACGGTCCCCATTTTGACTTTAAATACTTGGATCATTTTTGTTTTTTCGAAAGACGGTTCCCATTTGATCTCATGCATATTTTTATATTTTTTGCCCTTATTTTCATCACGACTAAGACTTGAAGACTCGAAGACTTAAGACTTGAAGACTTTAAACAATTGACATTGGCTGAAATAGCTTGTTAGCTGGTTACCATTTCATCAAAAGAAGAAGAAGAAGACTTTAAATACTTGACAATGGCAGAAATAGCTGATCCGGCTGGTTGCCATCTCATCAAAAGAAGAACATGCTCATATTTTTTTCTTACTGTTGAACCAAAACGGTGTTGAACGACGAACAACATACATTTGAGAAGAAATAAAATTATTTCTGTACTTTCTGCAATTCTGAGTATTTTTCGGTAGCTTATGCGACTGCTGTGCTTGAGGACTCGGGTTCGATTCCTGGTCGAACCAAAAGTTTGTAAGATCTACAAATATTTGTTTTGGAATTTGGGTGTTTTCTATCTATACTAATATTATGAAAAGGTAAAGTTGCTAACTTGGTTTGTAGGGCTTTAGGGGGGTAATTTTGGGAAGTACTGATCTGATCTTGAAAATTCTTTTACTAACAGAAAGCGACACTATTCAGGAGCCTACGATAGGCCATATTTTATGACGATAAAACAACCAATTCAATTAAAAATAATAGTATTTGTTAATCAAGTCAAGAAAAGCGGGTGGTTAACGCCCAACAAAGTGGGCATGGGTGGGATAGAGTATAATATGTATGATTTTACAAAAAAAGTATAGTAATAGTGGCGACTTCCACATACAACGCAACATCAGAAATACACTACAGCGCCTACGTCTACTACCAAAGATACATCGAACTACGGAGTAACGAAGGAAACTAAGAAACTACCAATCCTAAATCGCGCAATAGAAGTTCTTGCGCCCATTAATATATGTTGGGAAGTTGTATATATATACAACTTCCCAACATTAACCGTAGGACAGTGGCCCGCCAGGGATGATCACCCCGGCTGGTCGGAGGATCCTCCCTTTGTGTTGGAGGGACATGTGACCCGTCCTTCCACAGTGTTGACCCCGAGCTGAATGGAAGCCGCCTTCGAAGGATTAGATCAACAGTCAGCGTGCCACCATCATGTTCACACCTCCCACAGCAAGTCTCAGCCAGCCAGCACCCTCGGCCTCGACAGAAATAAACCACACGCAGGATGCGACCGCTCCAGCCTGGTTACGCAGCAACCTCCCCAACTCACTGGGGACCTCACCGCAGCACCGCCCACCGCATGTAATCCCGACTTACTGGGATCATCGGACTTCAGCCCCGACTCACTGGTACTAGCGGCATTCATTTCCGGCTCACTGGAACTTGCGGCACTCAGTTCCGACTTACTGGAACCATTCACTCCTGGCACTGGCAAGCTCTACAACAGAGCACAGACAGCTGACTCATCCAGATATCGACCTCCGGTCTTGGAAGGGAGTGATGTGGTGACTTCCACATATAACGCAACATCAGAAATACACTATAGCGCCATCTACCGCAGATACGTTGAACTACGGAGTAACGAAGGAAACTAAGAAACTACCAATCCTAAATCGCGCAATAGAAGCTCTCGCGCTGATTAGCATATATACAACTTCCCAACATCAACCGTTGGGCAGTGGCCCGCCAGGCATGATCACCTTGCCTGGTTGGAGGATCCTCTCTTTTCGTTTGAGGGACATGTGACCCGTTCCTCCACAGTAGTATTTATATCAGTTGTCTAGTACCCATGGCACGAACTCAACTTTGTTCGGGAATAGATGTGTAAGATGTGCAAAATAAATATATAAAAGGAAAAACATATATTTATAATTCAAATGTCCTAGCACAAATGAAATGAAATGATTCATTTCACTTTAGATGAAGTACATTCACAGGTGTCTTCATAATGTTACCTAAGTCACACATGTTAACGTTATGTTTAAACACTTGCCGAGTCTTGGCAAATGCCCACAAGCATCAACGAGAGTGTTGATGTATTCCGGACAAATAAATTGTGCAGGCAAACTTGGCAGTCGTCGCCGTTAAGGTTATGTGACACTGAACATGGGCTAGGCCATGTAAATACGTCGCAACAAGCTTCCTTTAATATGTGTTTTAAAACCGACACTAGCCCGAGTCGGAGACAAGCTCAAGCAAGCCGAGCACCTAGCCTTGTCAAATGCCTACTTACACGCTTGTGTATGTAGGCATTTGACAAGGCTTGTCAAGCATGTAAAAGTAAGTAGCATTAACTTTAGAGACTATCTACCTAAAGAGGACCTATATATATCTAAAAAAATATCGTTTTAACATAGTGGACTAGATAATAACAACAGTGAGACTACTGTTATGAGTGAGTACCTACGCTAATAACACTAGTGCACAAAAAAAACAAAGCTAACTCTCACTTAAAACCTGTAAAAGTAAACCATAAGGTATAAGTTAGTACTTTGCTTTGCTTAAAATCTTGCAAAATATATTGATCATGGTCATTTAATTTATTAAAAGTATCTTATAGAGATGAGATTAGGAATAGATGAGTATGTATATGTATTTTACTTACCCGCCGTTGTTTAAATTACTCGTATAAAGTCCCAAATTGCCTAAATCCAATTTGCCCGAATACGTCAAGGATAATTCATATTCACCTAAGTCTAGAACATTGTCTAACTCAATGATTAAAAGTTCCCTTTTATCCATGGTAGCAGTTTTTGAGGTGATATGTATTTTTTTATTACCACTGTTTCTTAAAATCATCTTTCCTACGCGTAACTTTTTTGAATGCAAAGTTATTGTTTTAGTCGTTTCTACTATACTTATAGTAATTAGAAGAGATCCATTAAACGTTTTCTTTTCCATGTCAGGTATCAAAGTGAGATCATAGTTTGTCGGTACAACGTTCCTTGGCAATCGGTAATTAAGTTCCTCCACCTAAAAGTAACAGTAGATACATTTTTAAATTCAAACCTTAAATAGTAAACTACACGCAAAGAGTAAGAACTTAGTTCATTTATGTTTCTCTGAAGCAGAAATACAGGTAGACAGTAAAATACTTCAAAAGTCTTATGAACATTGCCAGACGTAATTGATTAAACACCTGTTGTGGCTAATATGTAAATTGTAATTTGTTATTCTAAATAGGTACTAATACTGATCTGCGTACCTTTTGAACTTTCAAAGTAACTTTTTTAGTTAAAAACGAAGCTATGATCCTTTAACAGGTTTAGAAGTCTCCGAATTAGTTATCTGGACCGAGCTCGTCGGAGATTTTATTTCGAAGTTGGCAGCGTACAGTTTTTTTAATTTGTTTGCTTTTGTTTTTTCCTGGTTCGATCATTGAAACTGGATACAATGCATGTTGAATAATAACAAGATTTAAAAAACAATTATTATTACCTGAACTTCATTGAGGACCGAAGCACCAGTATTTTTATCTGTACTATAAGCATTCCATTGATTGCTGGCGAGTGTTACTGTCGATACAAAAAGACATAAAGTGGCTATAATAAAACAAAGTAGTATTTTATTATCATTTGCCCATTTTTTCATCCTTTGGTTTTTACTCATCTGAAAAGTAAAAAAACAAACAATATTTATTCATATTTATTAAAGCGATAGGGGTACGTAACAGAAATAAAGGTGAGATTGAAAGATGAAAATAGACTTAAACTAACTAATGGAATCACTAGATAGCCTGTGAGTTTGGTAACTACTATCAATTTAATATTTTGATCAAAACTCAAAGCTGGAAAGCCTCAATAAAATAGTGTCCACATCAACAACAATGGCCTCCGGTAACCTCACGCACTCGGTAAAACAGAGCACAGACACTGTTTCACACCGGTTTCCCGTGACTGTTCTTTTTGGAAAACAACAACGTTTAATTTAGTTTAAAATTGCCATGTCATTTATTATTATAATTCTTTCGACGTCCTAAATATTCCATTGGTTTCTAGAAAGTGAGTAAATTATAGAATATATCCAAAAACTTAATCAATTGTCATAAATTTTCTTTTTTAGTAACTCAATGTTATACTTAGTTTGCCTTTTACGCTAGTGAACAATACATTTTTGAGTACTATGTCTTTAACAAGAGCGTTATATAGATTTGAATAGAATGTAAAACTAATGACTTGGCTAATGTAAAAATTAAAATTATATTGATGGTCGTTAATTGAAAAACGTGATATTAATCTACACACATTATGACATCCCATTTAATTTGTTTAGTTCATAGTCACAGGATAAGTTGCAAAATCAACTAATATCAAGCTGTAAAATTAGCAAGTGAAAATTGATAGTTTGACTATTCAAACACTGATTCTCATTGAGATTACTAAAATAGGAGTGGTTTAGCTGTGCGTCCGATCCGTATCAATCGGTCCGACCCAGAACTTGAACGCGAGATTACAGCACAGCAGTAGTATACGCTAATACTGCGCCACCGAGGCGGTCAAAGACATAAAGAGAGAAAAATAAAATAATCTTTCATTTCATTTATCTGGTTTAAAATCATTTCTCGATGAATAATTAAATATTAGAGTGATGAGAAAATAATAATTCAATGCTTTGGCAAGCACGAGACACGCTATCGGAGGTTTCTTACTTGAGGTCTTCATAAACCCTATATGGGTTCATTAGTGACGGTGCATTGCGTTACCACCCTTATCATTTAGGGGTATGAAAAATATATGTTGGCCGATTCTCAGACCTACCCGATATGCACACAAAATTTCATAAAAATCAGTCCAGCCGTTTCAGAGGAGGTTGGTAACAAACACCGCGACCGGAGAATTTTATATACAAGAAGACAAGAAAATCATGGATATAGCGCACTTATCAGCTATGCTGCATATATAATGACGTTTACCTTCCTCTGTTTTGTTTGTATTGTTCATAGTAGCTATTTCAGATAACAAGTAGCTATGACAATCTTTATTTTGGTTATAGAATATTGTTTGTAAATGTAAATTTGTGATTTTTGATATAATCTGATCTCATGTAAAGTACTTGATCTGTGTTTCACAAATTTTGACCCACAGGCTTTTAATAATCTACTGATGGACGTAAGCACCGTATGCGACTATCGATCAAGATTCTAGGTCTCGGGTTGGATTCCCAGGTGGAGTCAAAAATGGTATTGCGCTTTTCGGATTAAGGCTAATGCCTAATTAAATCCGGAAATTGGAGAAAGGAGTTTTATCCCCCATGTGCCTGGGGTCTCCCCGGTCGAATAAGTTACTCGTCCCATCGGATTATGAGACTGAGGAAAACGAGAGTGCACTTGTGTTTGCGCATTCGCTTGTGCACTATGTAAGCATGTGCTCCGTGTGGTGACTGATAAGAATACTAGGACCACAATTCCCCCCCCCCCCTTATTCATCCCATGGATGTCGTAATGGTCTTTACCATTTTGGTCACTTGGAAGATGTCAGTCTCGGGTTCCATTCCCGGGACCAAATGATTGGATGGTCTGCAAATATTTGTTTCGGGGTTTGGGTGTTTTCTATGTACATTTAAATATGCATTGTATGCATTTTAGTATAAAAAAGTATATCAGCATTTTATTAGTCAATCTAACTACCATAGTACAAGCTTTGCTTAATTTAAAGGGTTTTTAAGACGTTGCAGATATCCGAATAACAAAGAAAAACCAAAAAAGCAAAATCTTAGTAAGAATTTCTTGAGTGTACCTGTCTAATGTTTTTTTTTAATTACAAATTCTTTGGTATTGAATCACTTCATTAGTTTTAAGTTAAAACTAACTACAACTGTATGTTCTTAGCTTTTTAGCCTAACTACTGGCACTAACTAGATTTTAACACATTTAATAGAAAACAGTTCATCTTCTCTTTTAGCATTAAAAACTTTATTTAAACCCTATTTTGGTACTCCACTATGACATATAGTATTATATGTCATAGACTGTACGTGGAAAAGTAAAAGTTTTAAATTTGTACACGCAATAAAATATTAGAAATTTTGAAATTCAACAAAATAATCGGAATGACTTACCTTTTTCTTGTCCTATATCTTCCACTTTTTTCAATAGTACCACTTATCCTATAACTCGAATAGAAACCATTTACAATTTGTTGCTCGAATTAAATGTAGGAGGCGTCTGTATAGCGCGTATGCGCCTGTTTACAACGACTACGATTAAAATTCTCTGACGAACTCTCGACATTACGACAAAGGTTTCACTCGTCAACTGCCGTCCGTTTACTCTAGATCAATGCAATGCTATAACACAATATTGTGACCATGACAAAATAACACTAAACTGTTCATACTGTTTTCGCTATTACGTTATATATTTGCACACTTTAGTTATATTCCATATTTATTTATCGTTATCACTTATTATTTTTATTTTATAACTAACCGACCTGTGCCCATTTCGTTGGATGTTATCAGTCCGCTTTTCTTCGACTTGATTAACGAATACCTACTATTTTTTTTAACGGATTTTTTTGTTCAATCATAATAGAATCTGGCCTATATCACTTCTGAAAGATGTCGCTTTCTATTAGTGAAAGAATTTTCAGGATCGGATTAGTACTTCCGAAGATTACCCTCTACAACTATACAAACAAAGTTAGCTTTACCTTTTTATAATATTACTAGTAGCCCACTCTTTTCTCTTTCCATTTGGAAAATACCACAGTCCGTCACCCCACCCGGGGTTTGCGATGGGGCGGTGTGTCGGAATCGAACCGATTAAAACCACACATTGTGTCACTCTGCGCCTGAGACCGGAGTTATCCGGAAACCGCTTTATTACGACATCCAGACCCCTCCCAGCACCTGACCGCACTGAAGCGGGCACCGTCTGCTGTTGAGACTCGCGGCTGGCCTCTAAAGCGGATGGAGGGGAAAACCCGTCCCGACCATACGCGGCCACGCGGCCAGACGCTGATGCGCGCCTGCACCACTCCGTTCGCCAGCTGCGGATCGGGTCCGAGTGGAGGTCGTCCTCCGGGACCTTCTCTGCCGACTCTTTCTGCGAGATTACGTCTTCGCAGAAGGTCACAACCACGGGAAAACTGCTGTCGCTATCGGCCATGGAGCGTACGACGGCCGGTAGTGAAAGATCTCCTTCGATGCCTGCAGTAAGGGCCCGATGCTGAGGCGCCCAGGCGGGGCATCGTCCAGCAACACGATGGGCCTGTAGGCCGCGACCGAATTGGCAGGCCTTCCCGGCTACCTCAACAGGACCAGCTTCTCTTCCAGCACTCAGGGAAGCGTTCAACACCTCCCTGAGGCGGTCCGACATATGGTTTAGGGGTCTCGGGCCATCACTCGGGCAACTAGTAGCCCACCCTTTTTTTTTACATGTGGAAACTCCCTCGGGTCTTCACCCACCGGAGTTTGCGGCAGGACGGTGTGTCGAAATCGAACTGACTAAAACCACAGGGTGTGCCACTCTGCGCCTGAAACGGGAGGGATCCGGGAATCGCTTTCTTAAAACATCCAGGACGAGTAGCCCACCCTGGCTTAACCAAATAAAAAAATAAGTATTTAACCAAAAATTTAAATAGGTATATTAACATTTTAACACGTTCTTTGCTCATTTCCTAGCTTAGAACACTTGACCAAGTCTGTTTTTGACACAAAAAATAATCAAAATCATTCGTTTGGGAGCTATGATGCCGTAAGAACCCAGACGGAGATATACATATAGATTCACACGTAAAACTCATACCTAACACCCCTCAGACTTCATATCGGAGCTTGATAAAACAATAGAATATTAAAAGATAATTTTATTATGCATTACATTTTGCAAGAGGCGGACGCAATGCCTCACCTTTAAATCGTTTGTTTTTGTTGAAGAATAGGTCCATTATTGGCACATTATTTGTCCTTTGATGTTTAATCCGCTTTGACAAAACTTCCTTAATATTATATGCTTCGTTGTTCTCGCTCGTTTCATTTTCAATAAATTGTTCTCAAAAAGTGTTTGAATTTTTTCTCTCAGTTTTAGAATGGTTGAAATTCTCGAGCGTGATATACCATATTCCGCTGCCAAGTCTTTGTTTGGAGTTCAACTCTCAAGCTTTGATATAATACGCGATTTTTCTTCTATAATAGTTTGTTAGTAAGTTTTCCTTTGCGACATGTTAACGAATTTTCACGAATAACGTAAAACGAAAATAAAATTTCAACAATATGTTTCGGTGCGTCTTATGTTCAGGGCTGTAAGGGCTTTGGGTATTTTGTGACACGTGTATTTGTTTATTTTTTGTTTATTTTAGCCATTTTAATGATTATTTAGTGTGCCAGATGTGGATACTGTTACCTATTCTAATGTTTGCAAAAGAACTGGTCGTTCTAACGTCTCCGTCCACTTGGATCCCTTGCTTAGATTCCCTGAGATATCCATTTGGAATTTCGTTCACACTGATCCCCTAGGGGATATTTTTAGATTCAATTAAATTTTATCGCCCTGGGAATTCATTTAAAGATATTCGTCCACTTGGGTCTAGCCGGGACCCATTATTTTGGTCAATATAGCCGGTATGTTGTTCTAAGCGATGTCGTAATAAACAGGTTTGATTGATACTCTTCATAACTTTTAAATGATATATCCGAATAATTAAAAAATAAATTCATAAGTACTGATATGGCCTGAAATATGAAGTGATTTATTCGGATAAGTCGTTCGATTAAGATGTTCTCTATAAAACTGTAGTACATTACTTTGCTCTATTGTCAATACTTTCCGCAGCGTATCCGATGAAAATATTTTTGTGGGCATTGTTTTACACCTTGCGCTACATTATAGAAGTTTTCATAGGCGTCCTTAACTTTCTATAAATGTAATGTACAGCTTTATAGAGGAGATTAATATAAACAAAAAGTCCACAGTACCATGTGTCTAACTATTACATTTATGTCACAATAACTACTTTCTCATGTTAAAATATGTGAGAGTGATGTCGATACAAACTAGGCCTCTTTATTCGTACCTTAATATTAATCCTTAATTTCAATATTCAAGGTTATATCAATACCTATAAATTCCTTTTTAAAATTTTCGACATGCCATTGAAAAATTTTGATGAGAATATTTGTCAAATATAAAGGAGAATGGCAGATCCTGTACCGTTGGCAATATGTTATGTTTTTTGAGTTAATCATCCTAATTGTTTTCATGTATTTATTATATATTTTTAGAACTGTGATAAAAGAATTTTAATTTTACTCAAAGTTGTCACAACTGCATTAACAAAACGCATTCATACGTGTTCTGAACACGACATGATTAAAGTCTACTTAGTCTGAAAACTAGGTGGCGTTGTGTGTCAGATTCACAAAAATGTTTACATTATTTTTAAATATGAATGACATAAAAAATAGGCTAAGTGCGAGTCGGACTCGCACACCGAGAGTTCCATACAAATCTGTAGGTATATTATATTATATGATGTAACTAAAAATTTATGCTTTTCGCAACTTTTCCTTTATCTGTCCTATAAGACTTTACTTCTTTGCAAATTTCAAGATTTTAAGTTCTCGGGAATTACCCGAGAATTGAGATTTTTTTTAACATAAACGGCTGTCTCTTTTGAATGCGTTGGTTTAGAAGTTTGATTTTTTCACAGCTCTAAGGGACAGTAGACCTGAGTTCTTCAGCCTATTGCCGTCCACTGCTGAACGAAGGCCTCCCCCATAGAGCGCCAACCATCCCGGTCGTGGGCAGTCCACATCCATCCATCGCCAGCCACTTTCCTCAAGTTTCGTCGTTTCATCGTGCCGCAGAGCGACCTACATTACGTTTGCCTAATCGTAGAAACACTCTAACACTTGTCAGCTCAAGCGACCATCAGTCCGCCTGGAGACATGACCGGCCCACTTCTACTTGAGCGTGCTGGTCCTTCGTGCGATATCGGTTACTCCAGTTCTCTTTCGAATTTTCTCATTACGAGATCTACCGACATAAGAAACACCCAGCAACGCACGCTCCATCACACGCAGAGCTACATTAAACTTGTGGACCAGTCCAACGGTTAGCGTCCACGTCTCGGCTCCATATGTCATTAAGGGCAGGACACACTGGTTGAAAACCTTGGCTTGCAGTGATTGCGGGATCGACGACTCGAAGATATGATGAAGCTTCCCATATGCAACCCAACCCAGACGAATTCTTCTATGGGCCTTCTGATCCAAGATAGACGTATTTCTGCACAACCTCGATAATAACGCCATTAACGGCTATGGGACTCGGAGATACAGGCATATTTTGCATTAATTTTTTGACCTGAGTACTTGATATGAATTTCAGCTTGATACCTTAACGCATTCCTGAGAAAAAGGGTCTTGACAGACAGGCGGACACAAAAGTAATCCTGTAAGGGTTCCGTTCTATGCCTTTTGAGGTACAGAACCCTAAAAACGAATAAATATTTGAATCTATATTTATGAATGAGTTCTTATTATCACACACAATTTTTGATGAAGGATGCATGAAGATGCTGTCATGAAGGATATTGGGGTGGAGTTACACTCATTTACACATACAGGGACCGTAGCCGACAGCCGTATTTTTATGCAATGCTTTATTCTAGATAAAACTATTAGTCACTTGATCACAGTTTCTTCCAGGACAATGATAGGTTTCTATGGAACTTTTATACCGCTTGGGGTATCTGATGGTAGGAATTGTTTTTGTACTTATTGGGCTGCTAATACCACCGACAAAAACATTTTAAATGCCCAGATTTGTACAACATTGCGATAAAAAGATAATTCGATTTTTAGATTGCAACGAAATACATGAATCACAAATGAGTTGTCATTGTGGTCAACAAGATTGCGTAATATTATAATTTTGAAATCAAAATTATTTTCTACGATTTTCATGTTCCGGCAATAAAATTTTGCTCTTTTACTAAATTTATATGTAAGCTCATTCATAAATATACATTTAAATATTTAATATTTTTTAACAGTTTCATCTATCTGACACACACCGCCATCTAGTTTTCAGACTAAGTAAACTTTAATTATGGAGTGTTTAGAACACGTTGCGTGTTGTTAAAATCTTTGAAATGCAGCCATAACAATTTTATGAACAGAATAAAATTCTTTTAGCACAGTTCTAAAATATAATAAATATATGGAAATAATTAGGATGATTCACTTAATAAACGGTATAAATCTTATAAGCATTCATTTACATGTTGTCAACGGTACAGGATCTACCATTCTCCTTTTCTATTAAATACTTATGTCTACACGTGCGGGGCGGGTTCCGGGCTGATAATCGTTCATATTTTTCATCAGCCTATAGAAGTCCATTGCTGGACATAGGTCTCTTCAATTGCACACCACTTTGTTCGATCCTCGGATACTCGCATCCAGCTCCTGCCATTCATCTCGACGCGGTCTCCATTCAAACACATGTTTACGCTTTTTTTTAGTTCGCCGTAGTTGGGAAAAATGATTAACCGAAATTTTTAATTCCCTAAATGATACACAAAATAAATTAGTTCTTAAAAGTTACCTTAAAGAATATCAATTAGTCATGTGGCCACTCATCTAATGACAACGAATAATCATTTTACAATTATTTGACATTATATAATATTATTATCTTCTAAATTATATAACTAGCCAATTATCTTGACTGTATGATCTTCTCATTAGCAGCAAATCATTACCGCAATGGACGATGTTTTTAAGGACATTCTAAAAAAATATTTATTTAAACACGAAGAACTTACATAAACTTAATAAAAATGTAAATTCATTCAAAGTATATGAATTTTGCTACGTAAGACTATTAATTACTGAATTGTTATTTTTATTTTTGGATTAAATTAAGATCATTTTAAACAGTGTTGCATTTGTTTTGCTGTTTTCATTTATGCTGATTATAACTCTAGATAAAAGGCACAAAAAGAAATATAAATAAGGGATATTATATCCTCCTCCTCCGATCCTCCGATCAACACAAGCTATACTCGTATTACTATTAGTTTTAATTGTAACACCTTACCGTAGAAATTAGTTTATTATACATATAAGAACTTAATCTAGCTCCAAAAGTAGCTGTACCTCAATTGCTTCCAGGTAAAACACTTATTTTGATAAGACCCTAAGGGCCAGGTAGTTATCATATCAAATTTACATTGAACTACCTGAAATATTATTATGTACTGATAAAACTATCCCTTAGAGTCGAATCTTGATAAAAATTAAACTATAAAAACAGTTTACTAGTACTTATGATTTAAATTACGCTGCGCTGATTGATAATGCAGTACCTACTTATTTTTTGTTGTGTGTATAAGTTTATAGACTTAGTACATATAGTTATTAGAAATAATGAAAGCTATTTTGATTTGTCATTACTATTAGCTACAAAAATATATCTCTGCATAGGTACAGGTACGGAGGTATGTATGCATGCATATCAGTTGTTATTTTTGGAAAACAAAAGTAAAACTAATTTATATAATATTCGGACGTGCAGTTAGGAAGATAAGACGTAAAATGAGAAGTTATGATAACTTAAAATAATATTTACCAAACATTCCGGCCTCATTTCACCGATTAGGTTCAGGTGTGAATAAATTAGTATCGAAGGAATAAAAAAAAGTTAAGAAACTAACGTCTTTAAAATGTATTATCGACGTAATTTACTTTTACGACAATTTACTTTTATATTTTCAATTCTAGTCGGAGCTTTATTATGTCTACAACCTTACCGATTATTTAAATCTGTTTATTTACACATTTCGATTTTATCGTTTTAATAAACGACATTATATCATTAGACCTACACCACCCAAGTATTGGACAATATCGACTACTGTAGTAAGACTGCGGACGTTTAAATGCTCGGATTTGTTGCGGACTTATAAATGCGGACTTTTGAAATCGGACTTTAAATGCTCTAAATTTAATTTAACGCTTAACGTGCTAAGGCACTGCGGATTCTAAATATGTTAAGAATGTCCATCCATCCATAAACTGGCTTGGATAGGATTATTCAACTTTGTAAAAACGTTGGAGTGTTAACTTTCTTGATTACGAGTTAGCCTTGAGTGCCATAGATTGAAAGACTTATATATTAAAGTGGAACTTGCTGCTCCGTCTTGTTCACTAGAGTGTTTTACGGTGCAGTATCCTCACTAAATTAAAAACAAAACAACAACGAATGAATGTTACGAATATGGTTAGATGTGTTAAGTTAATGGATTTCGTCATCTGTTTAGCATTTACTTTGCTACTCGAAATAGTAAAATGAACAGAGATAAGTGAAATAGTTGTAAAGGTATATGATTTATAAAATAAAAATATGTAAAGATGGTCTTTAATTATTTTGATCGAGGTGTAATTAAAGTATGTGTCACCATTTCAGTCACTCCTGACATCATCCGGAGGGAATCGAGTTGTTCGGGTCTCCGTTAACGACACTGACTCAGTTGAGCTACAAATTATTCAAGTTTTCTGTGAAGTAATAGGCATGCTTATGCATGCGACAAAGGCTGCACGTAGATACTGCAGCCGGGACGACTTACGAGCCGTAAGGACGAGTCCATGAACTCAGCGGGACCGGGGTATAGGCGGCAGCGGCGCATTCTAATGTGTAGACTTAGGTATCTTCTTATTATATATGCTTCTGTAATCTCCGGAGTATACCAACCTAATACCCCCTGATTTGTCATATTTGTTTGGTATAGATAATAATCCTACTTATCGAATAGTACAGTCAACGTCAATGTTAGGAAATGTTAATTATTTTATATGGGCACATCATCATCATCATCATCATCAACATCAGCCTATCGTAGTCCACTGCTAGACATAGGCCTCTCCAATTTCACGACAATTAGTTCGATCTATGGCTCCTCGCATCCAGCTCCTGCCAGGCGTCTTGCGCAAATCATCACTCCACCTGGCCTGTGGACGTTCTACACTACATTTGCCGAGACGCGGTCTCCACTCAAGAACTCGATTACCCCAACGGTTATAGGGCACATAGTGTATTATTATTTTTTGTCAATGATATGTATATATGTATAATCCAAGCGATACAACTATAAACAAGAAAAATGCCCGCGGTACTAACAGTAGGACTGAAAATAGAATGCTACCAGTTTATCTACAAGAATCTCATAACTCACGATAGTAAAACAACCGTTATATTGGCAAGTTAAGTATATTAACACGAACTTTTAATAAATAATAATAAATAGTAACAGATTAGGGAATATTTAACTGAATTAAAGCTAATAGATACTAACTGTATCGATTCTATTAAATTAAACAGATTAATTTACAAATTACAAGTACTGATTACGTAAAGTACTAAGTGTAACACGTAAGAACGTGGTAGCCATAAGCTGGCCATACACAGCGGGGGTGTAAAATTACAAACATCGGGTAAGCTTGAGCTGAGTAGAGGATATACCTGCACAGTTATGCAACAAACACACTCCGGTTTACCAGTAAAGTTCAACTGTACAAGCAAACAGATATACCCAACCGTGTATGGCTCGCTTTACAGACTGATACAAAAATTGGTTTTGTGCTTGTTCTTTTATATATTGAACTTAAGACTATATTTATAAACATTAGCTTAAAGATGCTCTTACTTAATTCCTTTAATAGAATTAAAATAATTGCTTTACTAAATTTTATCGAAAAAGCGGTGGCGTGATGATATGTTTGATCATAGTAAATTGAAATCTCTTCAAGTGAATTCAAGTTTACTTTAGTTAAATTATTATTTTTAACTTTATTAAAAAAACAATCAACTAAGTTTAAAAATTTTTACCGCTTCAAAAATAAAAGTAAAGCCAAATAATAAAGTGAAACATGTAAAGTCGAATTCGCGATTCAGCTTAGAATACTTATTTACAGTTTTATTTTTCATTGAAAACTTTATTGCACGTCATTCTATTATATCATAATAAATTATAACAAAAATTATAAATTAAAGTAATAACATAATTTACAAAACAATGCTTTATAGTTTAGATTGACTTTTACATTAAACAAAAAATATATTCATTATAGTATTAAGTAAGTAGTATTTGTAAAACAGTGTTTCTTATATTTAAAATATCTAAATATACTGTCCTCATTAGACATTAAATTGGTTTCTACTTAGTTCTAAAAATAAATACATGAATAAATTAAAAAGTGATTGACAAATGAATAAGTATTTAAAATTAAACAAATCAGTTCGGTTTACTCCTTTGAAATATTTCTTCGTTAAATACAAGCAACCGTCCGAGTGAATGTTGGTTACAAAATATTAAACTATGGAATTATAATTTCCGTAAATATTAAAATAATTTATTACTGACTTACATAAACGTTATAGTTGTGAACAGAAGAACAAAATCAAATGAACGTTTTGTTACATAATGATATACATCAAGAGACAGTAACAGAACATTCTGTTTTATGACGACAAAAACTGTCAAAATTGTTTTTTTTTTTTTTAACTTGCATATTTCTTGTAGTTTTTGAAACCTTTTTGTTACCTGTCATTGAATTTATTATAACTTTTAAATCCTTTCAAAATATTAGCTTTCAAAACCCAAAAAGAATTATAGTAAGATTGAAAAAACATCAACCAATACAAAGTCTTTATTCTCATATTATAACTTATTTAACCTGTATTTAACCTGTTGGTGTTTGTTTATTTACAACCCAAGCTCTCTTAGATTAGTATTTATTACAATAGTTTAATTACTTTATCTAAAAACTAATAACAATGTAACACAAAAGATAAACAGAATAGCTAGCTCTTGTAAGAAGGGCGTCCATATTTTTGTTTCTCTGGTATCGTGTTTACATTGATTTATCCACAACTGAATTGAATTTGAACGCAGATTCTAGAAAAGAATACCTTATCATTTAAAAACAATCCATCTCAAGAAAAACATTACGTGCAAACATTTTCATAGCTATAACAGTTTTATTCAAATTAAACGTACCCTTTTGAAACCTCAGCGGATGTTTAATCGTAGGAAAAATAAATTTATCCCACTTGAATCAAAGGTTTTAAGTTTAGGTATTACTGATTTTTATTACAGTACAATTTATGTATATACTTACGGCGATAGTGTATCATTTAGAGTTTCGAGTCAGCGGTTAAGTAATGAAGTGTAGTGTTCCAACCCATTTCCGTGATAACCGTAATGTACGTTTGCAATTTCCGCGTCTCTTCCCTTGAAAGAATTATGGTTTTTGAATGCGTTAAACATTATCAGGGTAAGTGCTAGTTTTCCTACTAAAAACGACTTGATGAGCAAGAATTTGAGGAGTCCTAGCACAAACGGTATAAGTGCTGATTGTAAAATGAAAGGCATGACGAACAGTGGTAGAATCCGCTGCATTAGCTTTTTCGATTTTGATCGACCTGAAAGAAATATATTGAAACTGTTAGTAAGATAAGTGAATCACAAAAATTATCTGTAACACCGCAGGAAAAGGTTAGCACTAGCAGTCTTAGTTACTCCTTCTATCCTCAGCCACCTGTCAAAATCGGTCCAGCAGTTCCAGTGATTAGTCGGAACGAACAGAAAGACAAAAATTGCAAAAGTAATATTATTTTGGTATATGTACATATGCGTTTAGTATAAAGCGATTATTTAATATTACAAAGAGATACTCCAATTTTATTTATTATTATAGAGGAATTTCGTATTGGATGGTCAGAAGTCCCGCATCCGCACTTGGCTAGTGTGGGGACGTATGGCCTCAACCCTCTCCTGAGAGGAGACCCGAGCCCAGCAGTGGAACATTATGGGTTGTTGACGGTAATGATGATGATCAGAAGTTTGCTGTACCTTGCAATATGGCAAACACCTCAGTTACACGCTTTCATTTTTTACATGCTGTAATTTTTAAAATTAAAATTACAATCTAAAAAGAAGTATATTTAAACGTCAGTATTTAATAAAAAAAAACTATTTTAACAATTTTCAGTGTAACAAATTTGATTTCTAATAGTTAGGCTTTCATTCAAACTAATTTGTAGTTCAATACACCCAGAACACGATCAAACCGCAAACGCATGTAACGATACAAAAAATAAAATGATTCGTTGTTAGAAAGTGATGTGCGTGCTGATTGGTTCAATTGTCATCATTATTAGTACCGAATCTCTTTATAGCAGTTGTTGTTGATAATTAAAAATATGATTATGCTTTGATTAAAATTTTTGGGGTCATTAAATATAAATAATAATAGTTTATTATTAAAAAGTACATCATGCTGAGGATTGTCTTCTTAAATTTTCGCACAATTTTCAATGCCTGGTAGTTAAAGCGGTCGCCACGCCGCTTTCTACTGCGTTGAGTGTTATAGGTTCAAACCCCACATGGGGCAAACTTTGTGTCAACCACAAATTATTGTTCTGAGTCTTGATGTCCTTTGTGTAAGTTTATTGTATGTTTGTAAAGTCCCCCACGATACAGATTTATACCTAAAGCGGCAGTTGTAAAAGAAGGAAAAAATTATTTACGTTTTACGATTACCGGTTACAACTGATGATTAAAAACGAATGTTAACAAATATTTGTTTTTATACAAGCGTCTACTTAAAGCGTTCCTACAGTTTATAATCCATTTAATACGTGTATCCTATCGGTGACCTTACAAAGGTTCAGTAACTACCTACCTATACATATACTACATATACATTTAAACAGCAGAACACTCGCTCCTATACCTGTTCTCGCGAGAGTAACTTTATCACCTTTCTCAAAGATATTCCTAAGTTTGATTACGATAGTCTTATTAGCACAAGACCTCC
Source organism: Hyphantria cunea (assembly GCA_003709505.1). NCBI lineage: Eukaryota > Metazoa > Arthropoda > Insecta > Lepidoptera > Erebidae > Hyphantria > Hyphantria cunea. The sequence continues at coordinate 620,982 of PKRV01001109.1, read as the reverse complement.
TTTTAAAGTTATAAACTGACCTCGTGGACATAGTGTTCCGAAATGCCGTTTAAATTTTGTTGTTTTACAAGTAATAAAATTTAGGCTGATGATAATGAAAAATGCATGTCAACGATTCTGGGATATCAGTTTTTGAAAGACTTATTTGACTATGTACCTCCCTTTACTTATGATTTTATCATTATATATAATGAAGTTTTATTTCTAAACTAACTATCTTTAAGGTGGTGATACGAATGACCAGGCAGACGACCATAATTTTTTAACTTAGATATTATAGGCAATCTTGGTTGGTCGCTAATAAAAGTTAATAATAGCCAAGACAGGTACTAAATCAATGTTTTAGCGGTTTTGACAATGCCATGCAGTCTAGTATGCCTACTTTCTTTGTGGTCACTTTTTCCGTGCACATTAACAGCGGGGTTACTGTTAACAGTTATCTCGCTGTGATTTCACGTTGTGTTATATAATCTTTGCATCTTAAAGACAATTATTCCACTAAGTAGAAATCTGAACTGGTTTTAACTGCCCTAATTACTTGTACAAAGTTGGTTTGAAACGTATTATAGAATACCAAATGTGCCTATGTGGATTAAGTTGAGTCAATTTGACAATATTTTGGTCTTGGAATTCCAAACTTAATTTGACCGAACTAAATATTTAGCGAATTTAAATCTAGTGTAAAGAGTTTTGTAATCACAGTATGTGTACCAAGATTCATTACACACGTACTTATTTTTTAAGGATTTTTTACGATAATGTTACTTGGTTTGGTGCCAAAAAACATATGTAAATAGTCTGTAGTTACAATTAAACAATAATTGATTATTTATAAGTGTTAACTATGAGTTCAATTGTATTTTGTATAAGTGTTACTAACCCACTCCGCTAGGATTATATATATAAGTGTTTTGTGAGTGTTACGCCGCTCGGCCAATGATTGTATTCTTTTTAAAATGTATTCTCATGTAAATGAATCTGTAATATGAGAATAAAGTCTTAAACCCGAAACCCGATAAATGATAAGTTCAATTGTAAAGCAGTGATAAGAGTGATAAACCAGTGTTGAGTGAGATAATATTATGTTATTAAATAAAAATTTGTATTAAAAAATAATACCTCTTCAAAAACTACAAATTTGTCAAAATATTTTTTGTAGTTTCAAGTAAAAAACATATACATAGAAATGTATAAGAATCATCGAGATTAAAGAAAAATATTTACATTTATCTAGGCACTGAGAAAGCTGCTTTTCATGTTATGGGGAAATTAAAGAGATACGCCCTTATATAATGTCGCTAACCGCAGTGGACTCAAAAATGAACCGTTTGTAATGTAGCACTTTCGAACCCGTTATTTGGGTAAGTATCAATATTCCCAACAGTATCAAAGAACAATTGCATTTGATCGCACAGCTCTGATTTATTATTTGTAAGTAGTGCGCATTTACACAACTTTCTAGAATACATATTAGTCAACGGACGGTTGATAAGGAAAGGAGTGTCTTTTCTTCTTCTTTCCATATATATATATATACCTACATATATATATTTTCAGATAGTTGTTTTCTTAAATTGTTTTAGCTTATTTCTTACTCTTAAATTTGCCGCTACTTAATACACTCCATCATAAATAGTTTATTAAGTTTAATTTTTTATATATAATGATACGATGTTGATATATTTATTTATTTTTCAGTAAAAATAAATAAAATTCAAGTGTTTGTGCATTTTTAAAATATCTTTTCTACTCCAATGTGCTTGTTATGCGTTTGCATAGTAAAGCTAAAACACAACAATAAATTTGCTTTTATGTCTGTATATTTATCCGGGTTAAACTCACTTTTCGGTTTCTTAGGACTTCTCGGGGCATAGCCCGAACTACTTTTGACTATAAGAATGTTAAGGGTTTACACGTAAGAGATTAAAATCTGTCAAAATTAGTTTAAGTAGGTAAATACGTAAATTCCACAGATAGGGTTGAAAGATAGCGTCCAATATAAAAATTTTTGTGTTTAAATAAAATAACAATAACTTTGTGAAAATCTAAACTTGTGATAATGATAAGAGCTCTAAATAATATTTATTTTCAAAAAGCCATATCAATGCTATTATCGCGAGAAAGTGAATCGTCGATTCCAATCAGCACTTATGATTTTCTTTAGAGTTTAATTAAAAAAAACTTATAAGTCATCATTTTATCATATTTTAATACTATTTACCCGACTGCGAAAGAAGCAGGGTTAAGTTTTTCAAGAGTATGTATGTGTGTAGGTATGTATATTTCTTTGGCACGCCCTAGAGCCTAAACCGCTTGTCCTATTTTTATGTGAGTGGTGTCAATAGATTTGTTTTAGTCTTGAGAGTGATACTGGGTACATCAAAATAAAAAAAACAAAATTAAGGATTTTTGGATGCCAAAAAGTAACCTCAAAAATTTATTTTCAAAGTACCTCCATTTTGAAAAAAAAAATGGTGGTTGGTATCCAAATAAAGAATTTATATCTGCCATTACGAATGTATATATATAATTTATATATGATATAAACGTAGACGGGATTTATTTTTTTTAATAATTCATTACTTGTTTAAAAGCATAGTATAATTGACCTTACATACTAATCTAAGAAAGTTATATGAATAAAAAGAGATCAGCATATTTACGAAGAAAAACATTCCTTTTATGCATGTAGTTAACAAAAACGCTGCTATACAATTAAACAAATTACAATAATATTTTACTAAGACGCACCTTGTGATAAGTTACGTCTTCTGTAATAAAGTAATTAAAGTTTGCAAAAAGAAAAATAGACGTTTTACTTATAACTTTGTACCTACTTAGTCTTTTTAACTGACATAGATACCGTTACTAGAAATATGTTAAAAACAAATAGTTTAAATGCAAACAATAGTTAGCTTATTAAAATCTCAGGGCTCGATGTATTGTGATTAAGAAAGCTCATTCAACTGTATAACTACAACATACAGATAACAATTTGTATCGATATCTCAGTATACATATTATCTGTATTATATTATGCATCAGGCATACTTTTATACACACAATACACGATCGATGAAATTGTGTACGGATGCATGTATGCATGTTTGATGTTTGTATTGTAACTATGACGCCAGGACTGTTATCCTAAATTAAATTTTGACAACGATAGGTTAAAGTGTGGAATGGTACATATCCTATTTTTTATTAATGAAACTTTACGGAATTATTATTAAACTAGTTTATGCCCGCGGCTCCGCCCGCGTATACGTCAGTTATCGCGGCAAATAGTAGCCTATGTGTTATTCTAATGTATCAGCTATATTACTGTAAAGTTTCATCCAAATACATTGTATAGTTTTTACGTGAAAGAGTAACAAGCATCCATCCATACAAACTTACACGTTTATAATATTAGTAGGATTATTAACATTAAGAAACAAGAATATCATCGCAACCACTACAAATATCATGATAGGTACAAGTCTCACAAATGTGATGGTGATATATCAGATTTATTTACATGCCAGAAGGCGAATGAACTACATGCCGCTGTAACTGTTACCACGGAACACCTGGCATTTCTTGTAATCGCTTTAAACGACATTAGCGTTAGTAATGCGGTGGCCTGCTGCTTTCTTTTAGTTGAATTCCAAACGTTATGCATTTATCAACATAATAAACGTATCATATGTCATTAGTCTTAAATCTTTCCACTGCTTATGTAATATGGTGTGAGTCAATCATAACATATTACATAAGGCCAGGTAATAAGATTAATATAATTTAAATTAATTCATAATTTTAAATTTAAAGCTTTGTTTTAAATGTGAAAACTTGTTTATCTACGGCCTTTTGGTATTATATTTGTTAGATGCGTAGTGTTAAGGTATAACAGTGGTGCTTGGAACGGTACAGTTTTGGTGTTATCTATCTCAATTTTATTATATTAATGTATAAAGTGATAATTATACTTATTTATTTATTCAATGCAATTCTTTCGGAGTGTTGCTGATACGACCCATCCGGGGCTAATATAAAGACTTGGATTCACGTGTTTCACATTCAAACTCGCCCGAGCATCTGTGTCTTCTTTACAAGACCCAGGTTCACACGTGTGTGGAGTACTGCTCTCATCTTTACCATGGATCCGCCCAGTATCTATTTGACGCTCTCGATCGGTTGCAACGGCTAACAGTCCGCATCATCGGTAGTCCCGAAGCCCCAAAGTTCCTTGAACCACTGCAGCTGCGATGAGATTGGTATCACTCTTCATGAAACAGGTGATAGAGGACAGCCATAGAGGTGGTCCTCTAAGGCTGTCCTCTATCGCCTGTTTCATGAGAAGTGTCCCGAAAAGCTCTTCGAACTAGTTCTTCTTCTCCCTTATTCTACAGGACAACACGTGTCGGCCTTCGAAGTCACCCTTTTATAGTGGTAGATATAAGCTCTCGAACGCAACGTTTCGGTTCCTTCTTGTGCCGATCGATCAAGAGATGGCTCACTGCCACCGCACGTGTTTCCCTCCTATTACAATCCCGGGTCCTTTAAGCGGGGCGTGAAAAAGGATGTCACTAGGCAGCCATATTGTGTCACCATACTGCTCTGTCCACGTTAGCATTGAGGATGGCGACCACCACTCTTGGATTCTACTCTTACTTTCCATCAGTCGTCAAAGTCATTTTGGTAGATTGAACATAAAAGAAACAAACAAGAAGATATGATGGCTAAATAAAAGGAATAAAAGGACTAGTAGAAAGTATAAGGACGGAACTTATAATTTGTTTTTAGTAAAAACCTTCTAGTTTTATATAATATAAGTTTTTAGATAAATCAGTATGGTCTGATCGACAAAACACTGTACTGTCTCTAACATTCCTGTTAACCCACACTTTATTCCCTCTCACACTTTATTTTCATTTACCTATGTTTCTAATGAAAGTAATTTATAACATTACTTTTTAATGACAAGTGTTACTCGCTAACGAAGTCGAGTTCTAAATATACACCTAATATTATTGGTAATATTAGTATATTGGATATTTACTTTGGCACACTATTGACAATCTACGAAACTATTGAGAAATAAAACCTTACCAAGAGTTAATTTAAAGTGAGCCAATGCTTAGTGGTTTAGGTTTAATACTCATTCATTAAAATCGTTCAGTAGTTTAGGCACTACGGTGCAAGATACATTGGCCTAATACGTTTCCTTTGGACTTCGTAGTCGGGTAAGGAGTTTAAAAATGTCTTCAAAAACTATAAAGGTCAAAGTATGTACTAGTCTATTTAAGATTGTAGCAATCTTAATGAATAATACTTAAGTGCTTTAAAACGAATAAAGAATGAAATACCCATGAATTTCCTATTAAATACTAATCTAACAAAAATTTTATTACTTGCAATAATTAAAACACACAAAATTATTACTATTATATTACTTATGTCAGTTTATTAACAAAACAATAAGTATTCAAAGTTTACTATCATTTTTTTTTATGGAATAGAGGGCAAACGAGCAGTCGTATCGTCTGATGGTAAGCAATTTCAGCCGCCAATAACACCAGAGGCATCACAAGTGCGTTGCCGGCCTTGGGGGATGGGGAGGGGGATGAGGGGAATGGTTGGATTATGGGCCTCCGGTATATTTTAAACTTCAAAAAATTATGTAGCCCTTCACAGATTTAATCTTTTAAATAGCTCTGTTTTTGTGTATACTCTGATCCTAGATTCTTTATAGTTTTAAGGTTAGATGTTGCATGTGAATAATTTTAAATTGATGCACCCATGCGATATTAAAGCTTCTAAAATGGACTAGTTAGATGCAGTGTCGATTTGAGGGAACCTGAAATCACACTGTGGACGTACCCGAATAGAGCACCTGCGACCAGCTGCCGATCATATTTTACACCCCTTTACCAGAAACAGGTTTTTAGGATTTTGTGCAGACTGATTGGCTGTCGGAGGTATGAGAAAGTGATCTATCTAATAAGGATTCTTTGTACAAAAAATTCAAACAGTCAACCGTAAGAGCTCCTTCTTTTCGTTAAGTCACTTAAGAACAATAACGTTATAAATTATTCATGCTTAATTATAAGCAATTTAAATAATTACGTTGTTATGTGCTCTTAAATTCTAAACGTTTCTATTGTTTTCACAGATCAGCTCAGATCTGAAATGGTAAAAATGGGACCACCATTAGAGAGAACTCATTTATCAGTTCTTATCTACGTTTACATTATTGCCTGTAATGTATGAGATTTCCTTCAAGCGATATGGCCGCCTCTAGTATCTCCTTTAAGTTACGTATGTAATTAATCTGATGTACAATAAAGCGATATATTATTATTAATATTTAAATACAAAGCTGAACATAAAACGGTTCTATTTTCAATTATGTGTTTACTATTTGGCTTTGAATATGTGGTTCTATTAGAACCTTCTCATATTCGAATTTGATTAAAATAATTCCTGTCTTATAAAAAGTACAGCGCGTAATTCTGATTAACACAGATAGTACTACTACAATACTCTTTGAGAATAGTCAATGCGAAAAGTGAAAGTGAGACCCTCATATCCTTATTACACTTTACTCGTACCACATTCTACACAAATATCAAATACAGGAGTTAATACCATAACATTTAGTGGTAAATCTAAAACTAAAATAAATGTATGTATTTTAGAAACACACTGATTAAGATCAAAGACGATGTAACTCGACCATCAAAAAGTTATTCATATACTAGAGTTATACTTTTGAATTCTTATTTAACGTACAATGTGAAAACTTGCAATTGTGGGCGATTTCTATTCATAAAGATGAAGAAACGAATATTTTAAAAATTAAAAGCATAATTTGATAGGGTGTTATAACTATAACTGAGGTTGATGGGCAGTTAAGATAAAGGGAGCAGGTATAAGAGTGAGCAGAAATATAAATAACAAACTGTTTGGTTACAGTTCTGTTGTTTTAGAGTATAGTAAAATGTTATTTAGAATACTTTATGTAGAATAAATGTCTTATTATTATTACAATGTTACTTCGATTCACTTAAAACTGTGTGCTAAGATCATGAAACGCATAAAATAGTTAACCGCGTATGTACAATTAAGATACTTAATTTATAACCTTAAAAGAAGTTAGTGACTGTTATAAAGTAAATTGAATTAAAATATTTAAGTAGTTACATATAATTATATACTTTTCTAATAAGCAAAATACGTTTTTCGTGATTTATTAAATTATAAAAAGTGTCCTTACCTTCACTTAAACTGCGGTTAGTGTCGACTTCAATAGAGAATAGCCGTCCAGTATTATTTTGGCGCGGAAATCCCATGTAAACACCGTCAAATATTTCAAGTTTTCGATCGTCCTCGTTATTACGCGTGGGTTGTTCATTATGCACGGATGCAACACAAGTTGCAATAAGCAACGCAAAGAGACACAGATACATTGATTGCGTTAGTGGTGCGTTCATTGCGCCGCTCGTTTGGGCAGTGCAGTGCTACAAACATGCCCCTCTACAGGTCCTCCGTAGTCCATACCCCTAATCTGATCTCAGTCGAGCGTGTTCACTCAACAAGTTTGCGATCGAGTAATTTTCTATTTCACTTAGCCTCTGAGGCCTAATACTACGAGTATTGCGTATCTAGGGCAGCGGAGTGATCTGTTCTAATACAAGTAAAAGGTTCATTTATTTATTAATAACTTTCTCGGGTGTTCTTTGTATTATGTATCAGCTCAACTCCTTTTATAGAGTTATATTATGTACTATTATTGAATATATTTTATGTAAAAAAAATCTTAGGCGACTAGAGGACATAACAATTGAAATGAATTTTTATTTAATTATGTGTGGTTTCAATTAAACTATTATATTTTTTATTTTCACATTAAATTTGCTGTTATTGTGATAAAGTAAGAACGGTTTTTGATTTTTACAGCTTGGTTTGTGGTAGTATATTGAATGAATGAAGTAATTACTCATTTACGAACGCTGTCACCTCAACTAGATTTTCCTGTCCTTTATGTAATAGTTTTAATTCAATGTTGGTCTGCCTATATATATTATATGTTGTTGTATAACGAATGAATTAAGTTACGCCTTAAGAGATTATTAATTAAATTGAATTTTCAAATTACTAAGAAAAATAATATGATTTTTTTTATGGAACAAAAAAGCAAACGAGCACACCTATCGCCTGATGGTATGCGATTACCGCCGCCCATGAACACCCACAACACCAGAGGCGTCACAAGTGCGTTGCCGGCCTTGGGGGATGGAGAGGGGGATGAGGGGAAGGGTTGGATTATGGGCCACCGGTATCCTCACTCACTTGGAGAAAAACATAGCGCAGGCGCTGTTTCACACTGGCTTTCTCTGAGGCCGTGATATCATTCCGTTCGAGCCGGCCCATGCATGCCGAAGCGTGGCTCTCCCACGGTAACATATAATAAATTTATAATAAATTCCAGTTTTGTACGGAAGGAAAGATATTAATGCTTAAAGTTATGCTGATGACGAATTTTATTGTAGATTGTAATTTGTGTAAAATGTAGCAGTGTAATATAATACCTGTATTTAAGACATAAAGACTACGGGCCCGTGTCGAAAATTGATCGGTCATGTAAAACACCAGGAGACCTTTTTAGAAAGATACAGGGACATTAAACAATAACATTCAGCGCTATGCCGTCACTTGTAAGCAGTTCAACTAAGTACTGGTGTAGGGAGGGGATAGTAACTCTCGATTTTTTTCCCTTGTTACATGATTTTTTACGGCGTTACGGAATAATGGATCAGAAGAGGTATTGAAATTGTACGGAACCGATGCCGTACAAAAATAGTGCACCACAAAGAAATATGTTGAGTATATGGTGTATGATAAGTGTGATTACTGTAGAAGATTGCTGAAGAAAACTATAATTTAGTTTTAAAATTGAACTGTTATTAGGGTTTATAGAACTCTCTAGTTGTAAAGGATTGTTTCTAACGGTGGAAGTGGAGCAGATCGTCACGACCACTGGCTCACTGAAGCGGGACTAGTAAGCGAATGTCGCTCACTGTTGCATTACTTCCATTGAGGCACAGATCCACTAAAAATATAAAGATAAAGCTCAGACTAAGCAAACAAAATTATTAGGTAAACATCAACAGGAGACGTTAAATCGTTGGTTAAAATCTACCTATCCTATATCAATAATTTGGAAGTAATAAGTTCACAGTATACAATTAGTACACAAGGTGATTTCAGTACGAATGGTTCGGCTTGACCGGGTTGGTACTACCCCTCTCTCAGAAAACCAACTTAAATTAACAGCTGGTGTCGTGTTTCGTTAGTGAGTGCGAGACCGGTGGCCGAATGATCCAGAAGCATCACTATGCCGCCACAATGTGGGTCACCGTGCTGCATTGTTGCAGTGTCTGCATTCGCAACGAGTATGATGAACATTACTCACGGATTCCGCTCGTGTTTTTTATCAGACAGGCAGTTACTTTGGCAGGCAGCTATGTAAAAAACAGCCCTTTAGAGAAATTGCAAGTGTTTTGCGTTGATTTTCTTTCTTTAATTGCAAACGTCTCTGTTTTCTTGTATTATTGTCTTATATTTTGCTTTGAGAACATGAATTAGCGTTGAGATAATGACATTTGTTAATTTGCTAATAACTATCACGTTTGTAGAATGTCTATTTGACAAGGGGGCAGATTGTAATCTGAATGGGGAATTAACTATTATTTATTGGAATCCATCTTAACCGAGTTGGTTGAGTTTCCCAAAAACAGTAACATTCTATTTCTTTTAAGTACTTAAGTCATGAATATAAATTTAATGGAAATTAAACACGGCGACGCTCTACAACTGTAAAACTGTTCAAATATGCGAAGTTAATCTCTCATTAGAATTACCCACCAACGCCTTCTACATAACTAAATTGTATTTTTGTTCTTTTTAATGATATTGTTTCAGGATATATTATTCATCTATATAAATGAATAAAATACCTGTTTGTAATTACAAATCAACAGATTTTCACAAAATACAAATGGCAGTATATACGACATTTACATATATACATATATATATATATATAATTTGTCTGTGTGTCTGTTTGTTTTTTACGGCTATTCACAGAGTGGCTGGTCTGATTTTCGCAGGACTTTCACTGCCAGATACGAAACAGATATTGTTTACTATTTCAACAATATCAGATTCAAAAGCAAAACCCGCACGTAATACTCCGAGGTGCATCTAGTTATTAATAAAATAATTTCGTATTCAAGAGTCTATTACGATTTAGATTAGAGACATAAAATTTCATAAGTGGTTTTAAACTAAAAAATCTTATTTGAAAGTGCAGGTAATAGAAATATAGGCATTTTACACCCTATATTTCTATTACTTTTGTGACTGTAGAAACCAATAGCGTAGTTGATTAATTCCTACAAAAACTTAGCATTAGGTTGTTAGATTTAATCAATGGTTATTTTCAGCCAGTCAGGTTTTACCATTCTCTCAGGTCTTACATTTATGTAATACATGGTGTACTTAAATTTTACGGAAAACATGGCGGCTCCTTAGATTATTTGCAAGTCATTGTTTTTTATCCTTATAAGTAGGTACAAACAGTATTTTTCCATTCATGGCTGGCATTACGGCTAGACCAGAATTTAAACAAAGAATTAAAGGTTAAGGCAACCAAACAGTATCGTCTCTATATCATATTCAGAAAAAAACCTATAATGCTGTAATATAATAGAAGTGTTGCAAGTAAAAGTTATTTTATCTTATTATCTTTAGTAAAATTTCTACACCATTCAAAGGTTGGCTGGTAGAGAATGCCTTGGGCATTAAGCCCGCCGTTGTACATGTGTGCATGAAGTTTTAAAATTAAAATAAAATTAAATAAAAATAAAAATATAATACATGATGTTATTTTTACGCAACAAATATGATAAAATATTATGTAAGTTAATTCAAGTTCGTTCACTTCAACTCACACAGACGTGAACATAATTGTTTGTGGCTGTGTGTGTGTTTTGGTAAAACAATAGTGTAAATTGTAAATGACAAAATGTATGGTAGTTTTGTTACGAATGGCTATACTAAAAATGTTTTATGATTTTATGGTCATTAACAGACTTATACGCACTGTAAAATTTTGTTAAAGATAATAAGATAAAATAACTTTTACGCGCAACACTTCGAGATGGCTGGTAAAGTGTTTTTCCGGGTGTAGCTTACCCGACAGAGAATTTTTGTGAAACTACATTATTGATTAATATATCTTAAACAATAAGAAAATTTGTCTCAGATCTTAAACAATGAGAAATTAAGTCTTATTTACTAATTAATCTACTACTCAAGTAAGAATTTAAAAACATTTTACAAATTCTGCAATATTCAAATTTTATTAAGCACTTTTATTAAAATTGACAACGCAAACGATTTTACAAAATAGCCTAAAATGACCAATTGTGGATTCTTCTCTTTTCAACTAATTCGAAGATGAATTTAAAGTCTTTATTAAGTAAGTAAAATGTTTATTGCTAATTAATCAAATATATGCAAGTTTAGGCGCTGTTACAGTTACGTCAAACACGAATAGTATCAAAATTGCATAAGATCTCTATTATGAATTCTACTAAAGCGTCATGTTTTAGTAGAATTATCTTATGTAATTTAACAAGTGATTTGGAAAAATTCCATTACGGGTTATGGTATATTTAGAGTACCGGTTTGCCGGTCTCTAAGTGAGGCAGACCGTTCATTTCAAAGTTAGAGCTTTCGATTAGGTTAAGCTGTAGTACGTTACTAAATATCACTTGTGAATGAACTAACATAAATTTGGGAAACAGTTTTCAAGTTTTTATTGAAGGTGGAAAATTCACAAAGTATATCGACTACTTGGGTTTCCTCGTTTTAACTGCTTTTCTAATCTTTCACCTTTCTATCTTTGCTTATTGATGTATGTTACCTTTTCCGGCACTAAAGTTTTTTGAAGGCCCTTTCCAATCAACTGATTTTCATTAATATAAGTAATACTGATTCATATGACGAATCAGTATGAGTTTAAAAATGCATATACGTTAGTATATTGTGCTGTTAAACTCGTGAGAAACGCGAGACGATTACAATTTTCCTTTTCATTTTGCTGTACGCCGTTACACGTAGAAAGTGACTGAAGACAGAAAATGAAAGTCTCAGATTATTATAACATTTATTGAATTATAAATTCTTACTACTAGACTCCAACGTCTATCTTTTACAAAATCTCACCATTTTCGCAAGAGGTAGACGTAATTTTCCATTCGAAAACGAAGCATACTAATACCGTTACTACTGATCACTTAACTGCGAAAATTATATTCTTACTCGTACATACAATTGCAGCGCAGTCTAAATGCTTAAAAATAAATAGAGTTATAAATAAATAAATGCATTTGCCTAATCGACTGAACCCCTCAGTCATGGAGGTAGCCGTAGCGTTCGTTTGGTGGGTTTTCGGTCATGGTCACTGTGGCCTTTGTACAACTATAGATTTGTCGACTGATTTTTAGTCAGAAATTGTCGCGTCGTTGTCTGATCTCGCCCAAGGCGATAAGAGAGGCCCTGAAGCAGGCCAGGGTGCGGGTACAGCCGGTGCTGGTAAAAGTTCAGCTCGGGGATGTAAGTGCACCAGGGGGGACGGTGAAGCAGCCGCAAATAACAATCTAGATGCAGCCTGTAAATCAAACTCGAGGTTATTAAAGTTTCTTCAGTATTTTTAAAAAACTAGGATACTAGAGTAGCTCTTTATCATAACAAATTTAATTTCAGGTATGATGTATTTATTCGACTTGAATTTTAAAAGTTTTTGAATATTTTCCTCATCAGGTATGACTATTTTTAAAAGTTTGTTTTAAAGTTTGAAAAAGAATCGTACTGAAAGTATGTATATCATAAGGATGAAAACGTACAGGCTAAAATAACGTATGCATATCCTTGCTGAAATCATTTTATTACATCAAAAACCATCGATTATTCATTCAACGTAATTCGTTTTGAAGAAATCAGATTAACAATATAAGTTGAAAGATATATAGAACATAACTGGATTAAATTTATTAGAGAGATAATTAATATCAAGAGGAAAATTGATAATAAATCGTTAATGTGAGCAAAACTAGTCTAGTATTCATATGTTTTATAATTATTTTATTTTATAATTATCTTACCTGACTCACGGACACAATGAGTAGGAGAACGCCAATGGCTAAATTCTTTACAGAAATCACAGCAAGAGCCATCAAAAGTGTTGAAATGACTCCCAAAGTGAACATCACAGGCAGGAATATGAATGACAGTCGCTTCAGGGCATTATGACCAAACGTACGGCCGACGTTGGAATCTGAAAAAAGATACAAATTTATTGAACAATAAATACTTAACTATATCTTAATTGATAGTATAAAAGTGGTCGCCCAGTGGTGAAATTAAACCATAGTTCTAATTTTTAGCTTTCCACACTCCTAGTCTATTAAAAGCTTAACTGTTCAAATCTCATACTCCTCAATTCCATATTTTTTTTATGGAAAGCGGGCCAGCGACCATGCTTATCACCCGATAATAAGCGATTACCGCCGCCCATGGATACCCACAGCACCAGAGTCTTCACAAGTGTGTTGCCGGTCTTTGAGGGATGGGAAGGGGGACGGAGGGAGGGGTTGGGGTATAGTTCTCCGGTATCCTTACTCACTCGGTGAAATACAGCGAGAGCATTGTTTGACACAGGTTTTCCATGAGGCATTCGGCATTAATGTCCGGTCGAGCCGGCCCATTAGTGCCGACTCAAGGCTATCACACGACTTAATAAAATTCAAAAAGTGATACAAAGTTTATGCTACACTTTAATACATAGATTATTTCTCAGGGAATAATCCTAGATTGGTATTTGTAGATGCTGTTGGTTGGTGAAACAGTTACTTATTTTTTATGGATTCTAAAATATATTTATGATAATGAAGCGCTGATAAGTTTGTAATGAAACACTTTAAAGGACGTTAGAAAAGGTATCAAAAAATGTAGTTTAGACATAGGTTACTAAACACAAGAGTTCCAAAGTTAATAATAAGGTATTTGGTACTTTTTTGGCAAACAGACGGATGTAATAAATACATACTATATATATCTATGCATAAGGTTACTAAACACAATAGTTCCAAAGTTAATAATAAGGTATTTGGTACTTTTTTGGCAAACAGACGGATGTAAAAAATACATACTATATATATATATATATCTATGCATATTTATTAATTCTTTAACTTTTACAGTAACAGAAGAATTCAAAACTTCTTCTTCTCCTTTTTAAAATCGGTAAAAAATTTAATTGTTATTTTTTTGCAATCGGAGTAGTATTAATATGTATATTTGTTGCATTAGCATATGCTCTTAAAGCGCACGAGTGGTATAATATTGATTTTCATGAAATTCAGTATGCAGGGGGTTTCAGGGGTGATAAATGCAGTCAGGTAAGATTTAATTTTAGAAACTTTACCAAAAAGAAAATACCTAATAAAGCTCTATGTGCCCTAGTGCAAGCCTTTAGGTTCTACCGGGAACTGAAAGCCAAATGTTAAATTTCTTCAACAAGTAATAAACTTAATTCCAATGACAATTAATATAAAACGAAACATTAGTACTGTAAGCTAAGATTAATAATATTGTAAACGATTATACTTAATAAATAAATAGTGGAACTGCAAATAATATAAGAGAACTATAAAGCGGTGAAATAGCTAATTTGCAAACTGAAACATATCTTATTACACCGGCGTGAGTATATTGTTTTATTAATTTATAGTTTAGCATTTCATTTTGTTAGTTATTAGCTAAGTCAGTTAGCAATAAAAAAAACCTATTGTATTTGATATTACACGAGACAAATACTTCAAAGTGTCTCTTGTACAACACCAAACTGATGCAAATTTAGGAATCCATGCCGGTTCAGTAGTATTTGAAATAGAATTACCTTCGCTTAAGAAATCCTTGACTTCTTCACTATCACAGTTTACAACTGAAATGAATATAAAGACGTAAGTGAAACTTAACAAAGTGAATTTGTTGCACATTTTGGCTGGCACTTAAAAAATTGGTGTACAATTAATCGATGATCAGCAGCCGCCTGCTAGTGTTTGACTGATGGGCTATGTGCCTGTATGCCAGGATATAAAGTGTCTTGATGAAGACAATGGTTGTCGAGACCAAACAATCACGACAAAAGAAAGCGCAGGACAACGTGACCGCATGGTAGAAATGTCGTCCTCAATTTTGAAGCCGTTTAAGGATTAATGTTTGAATCATTAACGGTATGCATGCTCCCGTCGGAATTTGTGCTTATATAAGGATCGGCAAAAGAAATGGTGAAAGTGATATAATATTTAGTTAAAAATAAGTTATTCAAAAAAATGATTAAAAACGACAGTCTACATAGTGAGAACGTTCACATTTTAGATTAAGAATTCATGAGCGTAAAATTTATTTCAGTCTATGTGAAACATTATCTGAAAACAGATAGTCATAAGGCGATACATTCAATGAGTCAGTCACGCAATATTCGTTTGCTTTCCTTTAATTACTTGTGGGTATCTAAGAATAATTAGCTAAATAATGTATTGCGTGTAAATAAAAGAACATTTGTCAGTAGTCTTGACACGTATGTAATAGAGAAACTCGATCAGTGGCGGCGCGAAGGCACGAAAGCAATGGTGCGCAGCACACGGCGCTAGCGCATTCACGATTAGTACGCCCACACGTGTTCGTGACCGTGCATATGGTAATCACACACTATGTTTGGCAATATGGGCCACTTCCTGCCGACATGGAATACCGAAATTTTGAGTTGGTATCAGCTTGAATTTGGGCTATAAAGTGCTTTCACGTTCTTTGCATTTCCTTGTCGATGCATGTCTTTGAGAATGTTGATTTATTCATGCAAGTGAAATTTCAATGTATTCGTAAGTCGATGTCTGTAGATCACGACATCCACGGAAGTGAACACTAATTTGGTTGAGCATTTTATTTATATTATTACATTTTTAATAATATACCAAATACGACAGCAAATTTGGGTATATCTAGCACCATACGACTTGTTTCATCAACAGCTAAGTGTCGACTATTTTGAAAATAATCATATCTCTTTAGTAATTATTTTCAAATATCACAACAACAAAATAACTGTTATTTCAGGACTTGTAATTTAGCTTAATGATCATGGTCGCAAATGTTTAGTTAGTAGGTATGGTAGAAGTCTTCGATTCCTGGTAGAAATAAACCGACAACCAAGAACCGATCCTTGATAAGAATCGTTTCTTGGTTGTTGGTTTATTTTCTGCGTAAAAACGCGAAAGTGAAAAGGCGTTTATATTCTCTTTTTTTAACAATTACAGTCGAGGTTGTAAAAAAGTTTTCCACGAGCACACAATGAATCGTAGATACGTAACATAAACCTATTTTTTGTACATCAATCGATTTAAAAATGACGTGTGAGTTGCATTTGTAATTAATGTTACTTTCTACTACTTACATGATTATTAAAAAATCAGTACATCCGAGGAAATTACGCTAGCTACTTTATAATTGTTTCCCGAAATAAATCACGGATATTGGCCGGTATAGAAATGTATTGTATCATTTTAGAATGTATTTGGCCCTTGTTACTTCGGTCAAAACTGTTACCAGGTTCAGTCCAAAATTAAAGGTTCCAGACGAGTTTAAAAGAAGTCTGAAATGGGGTGCCTTAAGAGTGAAAGAAGTTGGCCAACGTGTCAAAAACCATTTTCATCATATAGATCATTGATTAATTAAAACGAATAACCAAAAAATAAAATAATAACAATAAATGTCATACACTTATTCATAATAAATGAACAAAGGTAAAGAATTGATTAACATAAGCTTTTAATTATAAATTTGATTAAATTAAGGGCCTTGCTTTCTATGTTCTAAAATACATTTTTCGACTACTTCTGTGGCTCAGTGGTAGCGAATGCGACTGCTGTGCTAGAGGTCTCGGGGTCGATTCCTGAGTCGGACTAAATGTTTGTATGATCTGCAAATATTTGTTTCGGAGTTTAGGTGTTTTCTATGTATAATATGTATGTATTTACAAAAAAAAGTATATAAGTATTAATATCAGTTGTCTAGTACCCATAGTACAAGCTCAGCTTAGTTTGGGACTAGGTGGCGTTGTGTGTTAAAATGTCTGTCTGAACATAAATATAGGTAAAGATTTTACGATACAGTTAATCTGAAAATTTTCTATAACAAATGTTGAAGATCTTTACTCGGGAAATGTAAAATATACTTAAGGATTATAAATTACACTGTAAAAGAGTTATATTGATTAACTTCCGGAATGATTAAAATGTTCGCTAATTCAACATCGAAATAAAGCTTTCGCAAGTAGTGGCGACGCGGACGCAGTCGACATTTGGGGCACGTAAGTAGTGAGGGAACAACCGGCGGCATCAGTCCAGCCGTAGCGATGCAACCGCTCACCGCACTCCTCATACTGGGCGCGTGCCAGTGTTTACATGCACACCAGCATCCGCGCACGCCGCGACATTATATCAAAGATACTTTATACGAGTTAATTGGAAATCAAATTAAGCCCGTGCAACGCATTGTTTCTTGTGCGAGACAATTAGGTGTTTCAAAATGTGTCGGTGCTTTAGGAGTCTGGCGTGCAGAACGAGCCCTCAGATCTTTACAACAAGACTCTGCATCAAGCTTCAACCTCACTGAAGATGTAGAAGAATTCCCATGGAAGAAATATAGCAATGAAACCGATAACCAGATACAAGAACAGCTTCTCGAGAACACACAAAGATTGCTACAATATCGGTCTATGAGTTTGGACATGATGTCTGGTTACTCAGCAAAACTGGCTTCTAAAAAGAATAAATCTTTTTCTATTGATATTTATCGAAGTAAGTACAGTGAAATATTTATTGATCCATTGACAATCTTTATGCTCTACATGTTCTGTACACCTACATTTTAAAGTACTTTTTTTATCAAGTACATACTTTCTAAGCTGAGCAATATCTTGTATAATAATTTAAACAGTTTCTCTTGTTCTGTAGAGTATTTGGCAAATGATTGAAAATAAAAGCAATATTGGTTATTCATTTCACAAATAAAACTTTCACACGAAAAGATAAGAAATGTCTGCTGCTTTATCAAAATATTAAGTATTATTAATTTTTGTGCACCACCTGGAGCTTATATTAAGTGAATAATTTTTAGGTATCAGTTAGTTGCGTAAATTTTATTTAGTGGTTCTCATGTTATGACATAATAAACAAAAAAAAGGGAAAGTTATTCGAGTCAAGTAAACTGTTTGTCAAAAATGTCATTTCACTTTTTAATGATGAATTTTTACTTTCAGGCAATAAAGAGGAAGGCCGATCCAGCATGAAAAAAATTCAGAAAGACTTCTATAAGCTTGCTCCATTCATGTTAGTACCTGGACTGTTTATATCAGCCATCTTGCCATTTGTTCTACCTAGTTTAAAGATGATGGTACTCACGGTTGGTATGATGAACCAAATGGCCTTAGTGGGTGCTATATTTACTATTTTAAGGAATAATGCCTTTAATGACAAATATGAGCACAAAGTAGTTTATGTCAATAGTGGCTATGACAATGAGAAACTACAATTATCACCATCAAATACTGAAGAGCATTTTCACACAGATCACCTAGGTATTTTATACGATGATTCGAAAACTCGATCGCCAATTAAACCGATTGACTCTAATTTCGAAGACAATTTTGGTGACTTTGAAGAAATGGCACCAGTATCAGTAAACCCTAAATGGATTAAAGATTATACAGATAGTAAGATGATAGCGATGTTAAATAAACAGCCTCACGATGATATGTTTTTTAATGGCAGAATACCATTAAGACGATCAAAAGCTGAAAACGTAAACTAGACACTAAAGTATTAGATTTGCCAAACCAAACTATTATGACTTGTTTTCCTCTAGTCCTAAACCAATCATAGTATTCAATTAATATTTGACTTGTCTTACTCGTACTATATAAGTAAATTAGTTGCTGCATTGTTTTAAATCTGCTTGTGTACATCAGATTAATATTTACTTTGAAACTCTTGCCAAGATTATGTAATTGTTAAGTTATGAGTTAAGATTGTTATTACATATTTATTCTTTATACTTAGTAAGATTTAAGTTATTTGTGTTATGCATGTTTATGCATGAGAAGTTGAATAAAAAATTAATTTAATATGTAGTTTTACTCTTTTTTTCACTGAAATTAAAAAAGATTGAAGGAGATACTTCAGAATCTACAAGTACGGGTATAGAAGAAACCTTACGTAATATTTAAAAATACTTTATACAGCTAAACTTGTTTGCAACTTACAATACACACAACTACAACTTACAATACAATAGTTGGTATTACTCTTGGAACTCCACTATATTTATTAAACTTTTTACACTACTGATTTGACTGTCACTTTAGAACTGGACCAAATTGAAATGGAACAACACGGGAAGCACCAGCTTTCAAACAAAAAACAATCATCGAAATGGTTCACCTAGTCGAAAGTTCTAAGGTAACAAACATAAAAAAATACATTTGAGAACCTCCTCCTGTTTTGAAGTCGGTTAAAAACAATTTCGTGCAAATTGTAAAACCGCTCGGGCACTTGTTATTTATGATATTTAACTTTTCTATTCGCTGTGTGTGCAATGACAACGCCCTTAGCGACCACAATTGTTGTAGACTTGAGATCAGCAATGAAATAAACTAAAAAAAGGGTTGTAATTGTAGCACGAAATACAGTAAAAATAAAATATATTCAGTAATATCATACTAGTTTAAGTACCGTACTTTTATCTCTCCACAGCAGCTATTAATTAATGCTGCCTCTGTGGCGCAGTGGTAGCGAATGCGACTGCTGTGCAGACTAACAGGCCCGTCGAACGATTCATTATTAATATTACTTACTGTTGTGTAATGATTTAAAGGAAGCGTTGATAAAACTCAGTGTCTGCTGGTTTTATCAACGCTACTGCTCCTGCTTATTTACAATAAAAATCCACCAGCTATTGCCGAGTATAACTTTTTCTTCTATGTTTTTTCTAGTTAGCGCCATCGTTAACTTGATCAATAATCCTTATGTCAATAACGAGTCGTGTTAAAGCGCCTGCGTAAATTTAATAGCACCGACACGCACACGGCTTCATTAGTACTGAGTTTAGATTTGAGGATTGCACTTTTACTTTCTTTATTTTACTAAGAATCACTTGTTTCCGAGAATATCAACAGTTAACACACATTAACTAATTTAAGTTTGCGCACTGTGTTTCCATAATTCCTCTAAATAATTAACTCACAAGCAAGGTGATCTCTTAAACCATTCGTGCTATCCATGTGGGGCTTCTATTTATGCACCTTTTTCATGTTTTTTTCTAAAAGACACTTTAGAAATCTTGATACATTCTCTTTAATTTTATCAAGGCCCGTCTTGAAATTAAAATCGTTGCACTGTTCCTCCTTATCGAATAGTTAAGTTGATAAATAGCCAATAAGAGCTAAAGTTCAATACAACTTCTTTACAATGGGTTAGTTAGCTCTACTGTATACTGACTATTCACTATTAATTTGAATAACTTGCCTTCAATTGTCTCGAAGATTAGAAAAGTATTCAAGATCAAAGTACAATGAACACATGTGTTATGTTGTTTTTAGTTTTAATATTTATTAGTTTTGTTAATCAACCTTTTTAAAAGTGTTTAACAGAAAAGAAATATGTATCGAATATCCCATTACTTACTATTTATTTGAAACCAATCGACTGGTAAGCCATCTAAAATATTTTTTTAACAAAGGTCTAGAAAAAGGACTGAATTTTAAGTTACATATAAGATTTGTGATTGTGGTTTGACTAAGCAAAATCCCGACCTTTGATATACTGCAAAGAATAGATTCTCTAACGTAAGCTTCTGCAAAATTTATCAAACATTTATTCGCTTTGATCTTTGAATATATTAATTTTAAATTGATGATGTCATTCAAAAATGTCCCCGCAATAAAAATACGATAGGAGCTGTGTTACTTAAAATAAACCCTTAGCAATAGGGACTCGAAAAATGGAAAGAAAATAAGTAACAATGAAAATAAATGTTTTTATTTTTTTATTCATGGGCCTTAAAAGTTACTCTGCCTGATGGAAAGCATAAGCAGACTCCAAGAGCGGTGTCCAGCATACTCATTGCGAATGCAGACAATGCAACAATGCAGCATGGTGACCCACACCATGGCAGCCTAGTGATACTTACGGAGGATACGGAGGCTCATATCCCAACCCCTTCCACCATCCCCCAAAGGCCGGCAACGCACTTTTGACATCTCTGGTGTTGCGGGTGTCCATAGGCGATGGTAATCGTTTACCATCAGGCGATACGTCTGCTTGTTTGCCCCCTATTCCACAAAAAACGAATCATCAAGAATAAAAACCGACTTCAAAAAAATATGGATATTATCAATTTGACCGATCTTTTTTTTAGGTTCGTTACCTCAGAACTTTCGACTTTTCGTATCGTCCCATTTTAATTTAGTCCAGTTCTGACAATGACATCCATGACAAATGGTTTTTCTTGCATTAAGTATGTGCGCGATAAATTGACACGTGATACGTGAACCCATTTTAATTGGTACAGTTCTTCAAGTTGGTTTTTTTTTTTTGTTTTATTTGGATACAAATTTCATTATCTTGAATATCATTTGATTTGTAAAAGCAAGTGTAGATGGAGATTTGAAATCGGAATCTATCCCTAGAAAAGTAATCAGTGGATTACAGTGAAACTAGCCAGATCTATATATAAATATTATAATTTGTAATCCTTCATCCAATTTCCATATTGAAGTATTATTCAAATTAATTTTAGAGTTATATCCCTAAATTAATAAACACAGTATTATTCAAGACTAACTTTTGACCGCGCCTCTACCGTGTAGAATATTAGATAGTGGGGACAGATAGGTTTTTTCTCATTCAACCACACCCAAATTATAAAAGAATAGATGGGCATGAAATTATTTTATATTCCCTTTGGACATCACGTCAAAATTGTGAGGTTACAGTCAATAATGATAACTGATTCCATCTCAACGACGGCAAGTGAGAGCCGTGCAATGAGAATAGATGGGCTTCCCTGTAGGTAATCGTAGGTTATTTTTTAACTAATGTGTTCAAATGAATTACATTTTCATTTAGTCTAACAAAATTTTGTATGCTTTTCTATCACTTATAATTTTGACTATATGGAAATGAGCACATAGGTAGATAAACCTGTGGAACAACTGAAAGAGATGAAAATAAAACAAGTCATGAATTGTCTGTAATTTATCAAAAAAATAAACTTCCTTCTAAGCTTAAATAACACTAACCTTAATGAGCAGCGGTTTTTACAACATTTTACTGTTAAAAAAACTTTGTTTAACTTTCATTAAGAGCCTAACCCATTTCCAAATAATCGTTACTATATTTAGGACAATGTATCCTCTTATTATAAAAATAAACAGTTGCGATCCAGGCTCTTAATAAAATAATAAATTAGAATATCTATGATAATCACCACAAAACGTTAATAATCAATATCACACAGTACTATACCATAAAAATATACAAGTTAATATTACAAAATCTAATTCAGTCATTACAAATTGGAATTCAAAATTTCTTTAATCTACAGAGGCGTAAAATCGAGCTGGTGGCTTCGAAGTGTGCTATCTTGTTAATTTTATTAATTAATTACATAAGTGATCTTTCACTAACGCAACTTGATAACAATCAATTGAAGTATATAAACAAATGACTCTTGCCATTATAATATCTGTCATCAACAATAATTCCATAATGAATTAATAATTTAAACCTTTTTAGGTTTATATCGAGCCTATTCAATTTAAAAAATAAAATATATGCAGTTACTATGTTCATTATACATACCATAATATAACAATATTGATATAAAAGAGGTAAATACTATTACTTTTGATCTAGGTATACAAAAATAGGAAAGATTAAAGAAAGTGGAGTGCTATTTAAATACGATAGCCTATAGGCGCACATAACGAAGGCATAGAGATATTTTAGGATAAATATAGACCTATGTACATAGTTCCTATTTACAAATATCATTTGGAACTAACCTCACATATTTATTTAAAAAAAAAAATTAATTCTCTAGTTAAGGTCTTAGTTAGAAATAGGTACCTACAGCCGTTTAATTTTTACTAGCTGTTCATTTAATACACGAATACAATATCTAAGAAATTCCTTAAGCATCGAGGAATTTACTCAGTTTTTCTGTGAACTATTTCGACAAATTGTTTTTCTTCCTGTGTCATATCTTGGTCGTCCCATCCCCATACTGGATTTTCTGGGTGGTGGTGATCGTCTTCTGTTTCCAAAGCCGCCTTAGACCACGGATGTGAGCCATCTCCAGTTCGGTTTATTCTTTTTCGGATCATATCAGCTGATACAGTTTTAAGGTCGTAAGCCAAATCTAAAAATTAATAATCGTTTCAGTTTTAAACTTGCAAAGGAGGATCTTACGATTTCTTTTAACTAAAAAAGAGACCAGAAGTTGTTCTATACTGAACCACCTATTTGATACTTCTTTACAAAAGTTCTTACTCATGATTCTTCAATGTGTTACGTCAATGTTATATGCTTTATGTAAATAAATTCGTGATTTCGATATAAACTATTGATATACATGAATATACACACAAATTTATGAGTAACTATAAGATGTTTTAAAAACAATTACTGTATAGGTTATGCTTTAAAAAAACTCTATAGCAATTGTTTAGCCACAAGTAATTACAAGTATGACGATAAAACATATCAATTTCTCATCAGATAGAATCAAACCAGTTAAAATTGCTTTACACAAAATTCATGTTAATACTATACTTAACAGTTCGTTTTGCTCAGTCTGTCTTTGCTGGGTCGAATAAGTAAATCATCTAAGTAAATAATCAATTCTTCGAGTATTCTACAGTAATCAAAGCATTGAGATCAATTTAAGTATTGCATTTTCTTTTCAGTATAGCGGGATAAGCAAAGCCTGGGTTGGAGATTAATATTGATTTTTACTATAAATATTCTACAATCTATGTTAAACATGGAACGGGATTGGATTTATGTAACGTAAAATATTCAAACAAATTTTGCATGTAGGTACGTACCAAGTTTAGCTGCCCAGTCAATCAACGCAGTCGACATGTTGGTGCTGTAGTTGCCGAGCTCTGCTGCCTTGTAGTCCCAAGGAAAAACGTGATGATAATTATGCCATCCTTCGCCAAAGGCGCCGATGGCAACACTTACATTATCTGTTGCGCCTATGTTCCTGCAACAGCAACATATGTATAGTCACAAACATGCATTTTTGTAGTGGAAGTGTAGGATATTTAAACTTAAGAGACATGAGAAGTAATGCAAGTACGTACACTTATATGTCTCGGTCTGACTGTATTATTAGTGGGCTCGCTGATAATTTAAGAAATAATAATGCAGACTGATAAACGAGAGGTCGTGAGTTTGTTTTCTAATCAAGATAAAATGGATGTTAAGCACGATCATTTGCTCTGTTGGGGGGTAATTTATCTTCATATATTTATTATATTATATAATATTTTTATTTTCCTTAATACTTACAGTACTAAGGAGAATAAAAATTATTCATCAGCAACTTGGGTAACATAGGTTTTGCCTAGTCTGAGTTGGCGTCTTATTGTTATGTTATTTTAGTTTTCGAATTTAATAATATATGCATGCAAACGCCTTTAAAAAAAATAAATATAAATTAAATAATTATGATTTAAAAATCTAACTATTTTTGACTTTTTATAATTTTATCAATATATGTAGTAGAAAATTCATGCTTCTTCGCACCATTTTAAATGTTTAATATGCGAGACTTGCTAATAAGATTTGCGAAAATCTATAGGGACACTGAGTATTTGTTCAATATGAAAAATAATTACTCTTGGGATTTTATGTTTGAGATTTCATGATTAAGATAACATTACGTTAGAATGTGTAATCAACTTACTTGTCGTAGGGCTTGTTACCCCAAATGTGGGCAGCGGAGTTGACGAGCCAAGTAAAATGTAGCGTCACCGTGTATCTGGTTATAGATGCTACGTACCACGAAATCCAAGCGTTTTCACCCCAGAAATAGACTGGGATCCACGCTGGAATTATGAAGCATAGTAGCGGCATAATTACTAAATACGTTCTGTAAATAAGAAGAAGATCAAATGAGAATAATCAAATACACACACCCTGAAACTATAAATACGTATATGCATTCATGTCTAAATGCGTATGATGTGATTGGTGGATTGGGAAATGTTACAGCTCGAGCAGGTCGGGGTCGCACCCCTGAAAATCTACCCCCTAAACCAAAAAATGTTACCACATTATAGTACTTTGACCCGCGGCACCGCCCGTATGTATTTTGGATATCGTAGTAAAAGTAGACTATGTATTATTCTATTCTATGTAGAAGCTAAGTTTCATAGAAATCTGTTTAGTACTTTTTGGGTGGAAGAATAGCAAACATCTACATAATCACACATCTTCACGAATATTCGTATCAATTACATTAGTAGGAAATAAGGTATGACTTTTTTAACGTAAAAAATAATGTAATATTATTTTCTTGTTTTAATAATGCTATTCAATAACATTGTTTCAGTGGTAGTTCCACAAATACTTTGTTATTAAAGATCAAAACATTTATTGCTTTGAAGAATACTTAATTTGTATTACAAGTTCTTAGAATAAGTTCAATAGAATCAACAAAGTTGCCGAGACTAAGAAAGGTTAATATTTGTTTTAAAATACTTTGTTGCAAGGTGTGTTGTTACTAACGTTAATTGCCTTGTATTACCGGTGTTTAGTCAAAAGCGTTTTATGGAATACTTAATTATAATAAGCACTATATTACACAAGTAGAAGCATTTTTAATGCGATATTTTCTATTTATAATTCTCTAGGTGCTAATTATTATGGCAATTACATTCGCAACCGTGTGCTTCGAACTTACCTTGAATTTCTTTTCAGTCACGCTATTCAGTTCTCTAGACGTAACATGTAGTTAAAAATCTCTAAATAATTTTATAATCAAATAAATTGAACTTTATTGTACATATTTTTTTTTTGTTTTCCACTAGAGTACTAACATAACATTAACAATTGAACAAAATGAACTAAAAGTGTATGATGTATAATAAATAAATCGTGGCTTAAAAATATTATAGATAGATAGAAGATATAAAACTCTTTATTTGTACACCGTTTTTACAATATTAATTGAATACATAAAATGATCAACATATAATATAATGTACAAAGGGCGGCCTTATTACCAAAAGCAATCTCTTCCAGGCAACCTTAGGATGGATCAAAAAGTAACGGAGAGACTGTAGCAGTTGACGGTGCATTTAATTTAAAAATGAAAATTTAAAATATTATAATTTTTCTAGAAGTAATGGATAGTTTTGATGTGAAAAAAATATAAATATATATTTGAAATATATTGATTGCTTTAAAATGCAGACAACTTTTTTTTTCTTTTTTTTTTTTGACTTGGTGGAATGCCTTTATGCACTTCGCTCCCCCCCTGCGGGTACACGGGGTTCACTTCGTGTAGGACTCCTGACTGACACCAGCCAGACTACCCACTAAACCACCACGGTGTGCCACTCTGCGCCTGAGAAGGGAGGGATCCAGGAACCGCTTTCTTACGCCATCCGGACCCCTCCCAGCGCCAGCCCGCACTGAAGCGGGCTCCGTCTCCGATGGTAAACTCTCAAGGTGGGCGACGTACGACACACGCGTGACGTCGCCCCCCCTCGCGGGTGGCCTCTAAAGCGGATGGGGGGGGAAAACCCGTCCCACCCATCCGCGGCCACACTCAGGGCGGCATGAGGCGCTGATAGGCGCGCCTCCGCCGCCCGGTTCGCCGGCGGCGGATCGGGTCCGAGTGGAGATCGTCCTCCCGGGCCTTCTCCGCCGCCTCCTTCTGCGAGATGACTTCCTCGCAGAAGGTCGCGACCGCGGTAAAACTGAACCTAACCTAACCTAACCTAACCTAACCTAACCTAACCTAACCTAACCTAACCTGGTCCGTGTGGTGTCCGGACCAGAATAGCACCACCCCCTCTCATCCCGTGGGTGTCGTAAGAGGCGACTAAGGGATACCTAACCTAACCTAACCTAACCTAACCTAACCTAACCTAACCTAACCTAACCTAACCTAACCTAACCTAACCTAACCTAACCTAACCTAAC
>PKRV01001109.1:474672-593310 GCA_003709505.1 Hyphantria cunea | reverse complement strand
GCGACACTGGCTCCACCCAGATTGGGCAAAAGTCGCCCTAGGGCGGAGGCAGTGTCGACCAGCTTGGGAGCAAGCTGTCGGAAGTGCTCGTCGAAGAGCCACCTACCGTCGAGGATCAGGCCCAGATACCTCATCTGGGCCCGAACCGGTACGAGGACCGAGTTGACAACTATTGAGGCGCCGGGGGGCGGCCCGCGACGAGGCCCATGAAATAACAGGGCCACCCGCAAGCCCAGCGCCTCGATGCGCCCGACCACCAGAGAAACTCCCCTGGTGGCCAGGCACGCCGCCTCCTGGAAGTTCGCCCCCCGGGCTGTGACAATGCAGACAACTAGTCCAACCTTTGAGTTCAGATCACCCTCAGGGTTGCAGAGATCCGATGCCAGTCGCTCCGTGTAAAAACTGATATTCAGATTAAACCGGTTGAACTAGTAGACGATCCCCAATTTTGAGAACAATAAGGCTAGGAAGGTGATGATGATGATCAGCGTATAGAAAACGTTATTTCTCTTTTATTTTAAAAAATGACAAAAGTTGAAGAATCAAATAGCTCTAAGACAGTTACGTGTGAATCACAATTACTGGGGCAAATTCAGATTACCGAACCTATATACACAGAGTAGCGGTAGTTACAAATCTAACCACTTAAACCGTTATTCTGTCAGTCGCAGCAATGTTCTATTCGCTTAATGACTTCAATTTTAGTTAACGACTTTGTTAAAGTTAAAAATATCTCTTTTTACTTGTCTTTTGTTAACATTTTTTTACTTTTTTATGATGTTTGATATTATTCACGTAATTACCTATTTTCAGAAGGAGAGTTTAACTATAATTATGTGTATGTTTAACATGCATGTATCATTAGATATGAATATCACATATGTATATGAAAACCAAAAAGAAGTAGTATGAATATATAGATAAATCTTCATATGTTCATCAGTGTTCGATTGTTTTGTAAGCTTCACATTATTATATTTGTTTAAAACCGCCGCCACTGCAGATACGTTTCGGATGGAATCTTGACTTGTATAGTAAAAGCAATTATTATTTGACGCGTTTAAAGATATCATGTATGCATGCTGTTTGCTGTCAAAACTAATAACATGTTTAGTTATAAGTACAACGTATGGAATGTTTTAATGTTGTACATGACGCGAAAGAAGATAAAACTCCCGCATTAGGAATATACATATTCTGTGTCACGAGGGCTTCACACATGCATGAAACGGATTCTAAGTATACCCAGACTTGGACCAACAATTTATTAAACACATAGAGTGTTGTCCCATATAGGATTTAAACCCACACCACTTGGCGCAGTAAGAAGCGGTGTGTCGACCACTTAAACCACTAAGCCAACCGTGCAGTCAAACGCAAAGTTTAAAAATTATGTTACATTTATATGTATAGTATAAAACGCATTAGTATATAGTATAAGTAGGATTTTTAATATATTTTTACCTACATCATACTCTTCTACTAACCTAAGAACATATATTCTAAGTAGCCGTGTTGTTTGTATTTAAAGACGCGTCTCTCGCGTCACGTTTTATAATTTCATGATAACCTTTAGAAACTTACTTTATTGTTAAAATAAGTTATGTTCAATATTCTATTGGAGAGGTCTATGTCCAACAGTGATGATTATTTCCCTTTATCAGAAATATAATAAATAAATTCAAGAAACAAATTTATAGGCAAATTAAATTATAAGTATTTGTCTTTAACTTACTTTTTTTGGAACATAACTATGGGATCCTTTTCAAGGTCTGACATGTCAACGGAAGCACCTTTCTCAAAAACATCTTTGTGTTTGCGCACCATTAGCCATCCGATATGAGAGAAGAAAAAGCCTCTCTTGGCATTATGTGGATCTGCATCTGTCTCAGTGAACTTGTGATGCACTCTGTAAAAGAGGAAAGGTATTAGATTAGTTTTAAATTTTTAAATGTATGTATAAATATATTTTAGGGCGGAGTAAGCCTTATCCAGCTCTACTACACCTTCTGTCATCTCATACTACACCTGTGTACATCTTTTGACGTACAGCAGTTCCTCGAAAAGTGATAGCAAATTACTTTGAATATCGTCCAAGTCAACCACATGGTTCAGTAGTTCAAGAGGATTTTTATGCTCTTACTGAATATATATGGTGCAGGAACACGTTTCAACAATCACATAAGGTGTTTCTTTAGGAGAAAAGTAAAACCACATATACTACAGACTATAGACTATCTATATAAATAAAAATGAATAGCCTGAATGTATGTACGCGCATAACTTCCGATGGACTGCACTAAATTAGATTATTTTTTTAGGTGTTTGTTATTGTTGAGAGAAGGTTTGTATGAAAAAAAAGATAGTTGGATTTTTTTTTGTTCGCCGAGGCAGAAAAATACTACAGAGCTATCTACCGTTGATATATCAAACTACGGAGTAACGCAATAAACGAAGGAACTACCAATCCTGAATCGCGCAATATAAGTTCTCGCGTCGATTAGTATGTATACAGCTTCCCAACATCAACCGTTGGGAAGTGGCCCGCCAGGCATGATCGTCTCGCCTGGTTGGAGGAGTCTTCCTTTCTGTTGGAGGGACATGTGATACTCGTTCCTCTACATTCGTGATTGTACGCTGCCTGTGGGAAGCCGAGTTTAGCATAAATACAAAAACAAGTTTTTGAAAAATGCAGAAAATATCTACAAAAGAAAACATGTGGCGGTACAAAGTTCGCCGGGTTTGCTAGTAATATTTAAAGAAGGGTATCATTTATAGTTTAATTAACGCATCACTATACCTACGTCATGAATATGCGTGTTACGCTGCCATTGTGCAGTATTAAACTGATAAGTTTAACGATCACGCAACGTGGTTGTGTTGCTGATAAAAACATTTACGCGTTTTAAGAATACTATCAAAATTAATCATCATCATAGTTTTAATAACTATCTAACACACATAACTAACATAGGAGCGGTCAAAAAGCTATTTTTTTATGTTATAGGGCGCAAACGAGCTGACCTGTCGCCTGATGATAAACGATTACTGCCGCCCATGGACACCCACCAACAACAACCTGCAACACCAGGGGCATTGCCGCCCTTAGGGATGGGAAGGGGGATTAGGGGAAGGGTTGAATTATTGGCCTCCGGCATCCTCACTCACTCAGTGTCGTCTCTTATATTTAGGACCTTGTTTTTTCTGGGACTACTTTGATTGATCTTGAATAATCATAAGTTTTATTAACAATCTATAAGTAAATTACGTTGTCCCGTAGCATAAGGTCCAAGTGGGAATAAGCTCAAAGTATAAACGTTTTCTCAGCGAGAGTTTTAAAGCCATGATGAAAGGTAACATCTGTTACACTAAAGTTACCAAAATCCGTTAATAGAATTAAAGGAAACTGTGAAAATATGTAACTTATGAAATCACAAGCGATTTTCAACATATTTCTGTAAAAAAATAATTTTCTACTTAATACATAAATATAAATCGATACATTATTGTGGCTGCACCATTTGAGTACATATTTGTATTTATGCCTTAAACGATTGACCACAAAAAACGGATATTAAAAACTTACACAGAATATGCAACCTAAAAATCCCAAAAACTTTATCTCACGACTTTTGTTTAAGTAGTCGGCAATTTTAATTACTCCAAACCAAAACCGTAAACAAGATTTTAAATCATAACTTTACGAATAACAAAAGTTTGTTTGATGCGAAATAATTTACGAGCCATTCATTTTATTAAAACATTTTATTTTAGGTTTATTTAATTACTCCTAGAACAAGAGTGATTTGAAATAAGATACTCTGTTTTTTGTTGCACCAACTTTAAAGTATATTTTTAAAATAGTTTCGTTTTTGTTAAACTTGTTAAAACAACACTCGGTATTGTTAGTAAAAACTGAATGCTTATTTGAAAATTACTGAATCAAAAAAGTCGTTGCGCAATTGAGATCTACAACGAACAGGCTACTAGTAGAGATTTCACTGCTAGATACTTATGTTTTTTTTTAAATTACAAAACTAACCTGTGATCTCGAACCCATTCATAAATATGATTTTGGAAGGCCATTGTTTGCATCAAACAAAGGTACGCCCGCAGCGGCCAGCGTGCTTTATAAGCTTTGTGTGACCAAAGCCTATGAGCTCCAGCCGTGACTCCCATCGCTGACATGATGGCAAAAAATACTCCTGAAAACAAAAATAATATTTGAAATGTTTCAATTAAAACATGCGAATCGAGGCCCGGTCGCAAATAAGTTAATTAGCTGTTCTATCATACATAAAATACTATCTCCTTGATTATATTATGTGATGGTTAATAAAAAGCCATTGACGTCAAAAATATCATTATCGACATTCTAATATTATTCCAAAGTATCATATTTTGCCGACTCAGCGAGTCCATAGTAGTCAACGATTAGGGAATTGATTATGAAAAATATTTTCCTTTAAAAAAATTAAAAAGTAAGTGAAGGCGATGGAAAATTTAATATGAAAATATATACGCACCGAATAAAATAGTTCCAAGTTTGACTTGGCCTGTAAACATCAAATAGAAGCCGTAAAGTGCCGAGACATGAAGGTAAACAAAAGCGAATACGTTTCTCCAAACCACTTGCCATCTGCAATAAGGAAAATCAACATTAAATTAATGATGTCCAACAAATGATATGTATAACTGTTATAATGCATATGTATCTGAGTTGTAATCCCTTAGGTGGCTTTATTGAGGTCTCGCATTCATTTGATCACAATGTTGGTTGAATAAATATTTTACATTTAGAACATCACAAATTGTCCCGTCCTCCTCCATTTACTTTGTCTTATGTGCCTACTGTTACTGTACACATTATTGTATTTTATGCAACCTATTGGTTGCCCCTTCTACTGTACATCATCTAACATTGCTCTCAGAACTCTTATTATCAAGATTTTACTTATTTCTTCCATTATTTAATCCTCTTAACTAATTTAAGGTTTCTAAAATGATTTTTTTTGTGTATTTATGGTATCATAATTAATTGACATATTTTAAGCCAAATAAATTTGCGGTAAGTAACATGAATAATAATATTATATTATATAATAATATAATTAATAAACACAGTAGAGAGAGATGTTTAATACACTAAATTTATGATGATACTATTTGGTACCTCACGTAAGTATTAGGAAGAAAGCCTATTGCAGTTTGATTGTGAAAATGAAATCTATTGAAAAAAATACGTGCAATAGAAATAATGACTTAAAATGAATATAGCGTACACGTATAACTGAGGAGGCATAGTGCTTTGTAACTGAACTAATTGTTGTCAGCACGTTCGAAACATTAAATGTAATTTTTTAAAGCCAAATTTTTGTCCTATTTCACAAACAAATAATAAGCGTTATAAAAACTATGAGGCACTCATTGCCCGGTTGCACTTGGTGCTTACAACAAAATTTAAAAAAATTACTAGAAAACTGGTAAAAATAATACCATAAGTTAAATCAAGTTTGTTATAGTACTGAACACAAAAAGATTTACTTTTGATGTTATAGAACAACCTAAATGTTTTTTTTATTTATTATATATTCTTCCGTGTTGAACTAGACTGTGTTTGAACTGTGATTGAACTAGATGGAACTAAACGTAGTTAAAGTAACCGGTAACGCACACCATGTGTGTTTAAATAGCAGAAGGAATACAGGTTATACAAGTGCCTATTTCGGATAGATTAAAGTATATGCTATATTACTTTTATCACGAAAAAATTTAACTGGTAAACTTGACGATAGGAACGGGCAAAACTAAAAAATGACAGATCCTGGTCCCACAGGACACACATGACTAAGTAAAAATTAAATATACATAATATTACGTAAACAATAATTGTTTTCAGATAATTGTACCTCTGTTTGAGGTACCTAAATCACAATGAAATATAATTCCGCTACCCTTCATTTTTCATCGTTAAAAGTGCAGATTACCGGTATCGGTACTGGGTGGGAATCGAGCCCACTAATAGGCTTATCTATATTAAACCTAATAGTCCAGTATCATTGACTAGTGTTAAACAAGTTTTATTTCCTAAATATACACAACTGATAAAAAGAGTACGGCAAAGTTGTCTCTGCCTAGTTATTTGTAGAATATATTTTAAGTATTACAAATAACGGACGAAATTCCACCTGCATTAAGAAAAGTAGAAAATTTTCTTACTCATAATCTCTATTCTTCGCTCGTGGCTGTACATATGTGAGGTCATCATCTTGAAGCTTCTGAGTTATCGTCGTGTTAGCAAGTAATAGGGAGGCACCAGATGCCCCAGTCATCATGTCAATCTGGAGACAATAATATAACAATACTAAATAATTATGAATGTTAAAATTATGATCTAAGACACCATTAGTTATATAAGAATTATAATTTTACACGTCTAAACTCGGCAGTCTGATTCTGAACCATATAGAGGTAGTAGTCTTATTTGATTTCAGCACTTATGGTACGGCTCGAGCGGGGTGGTACTAACCTCGCACAGAAGATCAACGTCAAATGACAGCGTGATTTGTTAGAGGTATGGAAACATCACTAGGCCGACAAGGTGTGTATCACTATGCTGCTTTGTTGCAGTGTATGCATTCTCAATGAGTATAGTGACCACTTTTGGGTTCTGCTTATGCTTTCCATCAGGCTGAGTAGAGTCATTGTGCAAGCTAACATAAAGAGCCTGTACTTACTACGGTGAAAAGACTGCTAAAAAACAAACATTTTTTTACATATAATCATCAGT
Source organism: Hyphantria cunea (assembly GCA_003709505.1). NCBI lineage: Eukaryota > Metazoa > Arthropoda > Insecta > Lepidoptera > Erebidae > Hyphantria > Hyphantria cunea. The sequence continues at coordinate 586,520 of PKRV01001109.1, read as the reverse complement.
CTATCGCAGTCCAGTGCCAGACATAAGCCCATATGAAGTTAGGTTCAATTTAAAATTATCTTTAATATAACGCTCTCAAAAATAGAACTAAATCTTAAGTTGCTATTGGTTAGACATATCTATAAATATCATATTAAATCCTTTGAGCGGAGAACAAAAACACAATACTAACAAAATTTTAAAAACAGCTACGACTTTTAATATTTTTAAAGGTCAATTTGTGACGTCAAATGTTTTTTAAAGCCAATATGTTAATCTAATAGAATAAATAAGGAAGAATAAATATTGAAACTCTCAGGTTTCATCAATATTAATCGTAATTAAACTTAAGATTTTCAAAATCTGTGGGGAAGCCATTGTACCGCCGAAATCTTCCGTACGGTTCATATTCACTGGAATTAATAACTCTTGCTTAGTGTAGCATAATCGTAATACATATTACGTTATAAACGATATTACTAGTATTAGGTATAGACGGAGACTGTGGTATTTTAATGACGCACATCTAAAATTGTTGAATGTACAACAAACTTCACGATCAAAGATTCATCGTATGTAATCATGTCATTACCAAGTTATTATTTATTTTTATACTATAAGGTACTATTTATTACATCTTTACGTTTCTTTAGTTATTATGTTATATACTTACCGATATAAAAACGTGTCTTTCTTTACGTTAGTATCACGTACCTTCACTTCTATAAACATTTAGCAAATAATGTAGCAACCGTTTCAGAATATAATTATTAAGTACTAGCTGACCCGGCGAACTTTGTACCGCCATATTTTTATTCGTAAATAGTTTTCTAAATTTCTGTAACACTTGTTTTTGTTATTTATGTCCGCATCAGCTTCCCACAGGTACATACTGTGTGTAGAGTCGTAGATAAAATAAAAAACTTTTGCGGTCATCTTTTAATTTTTGTATATACCAAACCTTTTCCTGACAACAACGAACACAGAAAAAATAATTATCCAATTTGGTGCAGTCGATCGGAAGTTATGTGCGTACATACATTTCAGCGATTTGTTTTCATTTATATAGATATAGGCGCTCATAACCCAGTTGCACTCGGTGATTAGAAGGGTAAGTAACGACGGCGCGATCAGTTCCTGGATGGGTGACCGCTGGTGGCATGTTACCATGAGCGTCTCCGTGAGTCGGAGGTCACGTTAAGCAGTCGATTCCGGTTGTTATCATACGATAACAACCGTGAAGCTTAGTTGGAGGCCTTCGGGCTGCTTAAAAACATCCAACGGCAAGATTACGTAGCCACAACGTAATCTTGCCAGTCCCCAACCCGCACTGGCCAGCGTGGAGACGTTTGGCCTTAACCCTCTCCTGAGAGGAGACCAGAGCCCAGCCGTGGGATATTGTGGGTTGTTGCTGATATAGATTTAGTAAATATATTCTATTTGTTAAGTTTTAAAAGTCAGAATAACATTCTAGGTTTATGCAAGTGGGCGAGTCTGGGTAAACTCCGAAGGACGTATTTAACTTTTATATTAACGAACACGCAATAGCTAGTATATCTATATAGGATGGCCTTTTGCTTGTAGCTATAAGTGCACTTACGATCTACTTTTAACATCTTATTTTCTTATGAAATACAGTTATAAATAAAAACTATTGGAACGTGGCATTGTACTAAGGGGGATAAATTTAGCATGAAAAACGAGATCAATTTCTACTTTAAAATCGTCGTATTCACGGCCTGTGAACACGGCCAGTGTAATGAATTCAAAGTTAGGCAGTTTAAAGAAATAAATAGCAATATGAAATGTATATTAATCTTGTCATTGAACTTGGTTAAATAAGTCACCTTAAACTGTGAATTTCCACTTTTGACATTTTTTAGGTACTATTAATGAAAGAAACAAATTATACTGACGAAGGATAAATATATAAATATGGCAAAATTCGAAAATAAAAGAGTTTATTTCATATATATATATATATATGAAATAAACTCTTTTATTTTCGAATTTTGCCATATTTATAAAAATCAATAGTAGGATACCTTATGAGTTTGTGCCTTTGAAGTTATTTATAAACGAGTAGTTATAAACAACCTCATTTTATTAACAAACTATATGAATTAATTTATCTATTTTACGACCTTTCATACACCATGACCTTGGATGTCAGTTGTTCATTCAATAANTATCTATATATATATATATATATATATAGATATATAAAAATGGATGAAATAGCTACATTTTACTAGAAAACCAACAAAAAACCAAAAAATGCGTATTTAGCTACGCCCAATAGGAGTTCCGTAGTTAGGATGTTTTTTTGTATAAAGTATTCAAATAATAAAACAAGTAACCTGCAGGTAAAACAATATGTATTTAATAAACATTATAATTAAATTGAGCTTACAAAATGCCTTCAACTTTAACATTGTGTTCATTTCTTTCATACCTAAAACATTGCTTTTTAGCGATAAGACCGCCATTTGTACATGGTCATAATATTGTTTAGCTCAAATATAACTGTATTAATTGGTGTACAATAAAGTTTATTCTATCCTATTCAATTCTATTCTACAATTATTATTCGAACAAGGAACATATATTATTTTTGCATATTTAAGTAACATAAGAAACGTACTTTAGAATTAAATTAAAACTAGAAAAAAAAACACCGAGTATACAATATTTTAGTACATACATTTTGTAATAGTTGGTCGACTCCTAAAGCAATTAAACCTACTCAGCTGTGATAATATTCCCTTTAAATTCGTTATATATGTTACTATCAAGATTTTTCAGTTCTCCAAATACCAGTCTGGCTAAGAAGTAGAGGGTAGATGCACGTTTGCGACAAAGATAACGAACGGATGCCTTAATGAAGATATTGTCTTCACTAACCCGTATTTAAATATTTAATTTTAAAAGATCTATCAATTGACCCTCCACATCGTGGGGTTAATGAATATAAAAACAACATCTCCACTTTAGATTTTAGTTCTTAAAATCTTCTTCTGATGTTCATTCTCCTGTCTGTAATATTGTCGAATTGCACGAGTTTTATAGTGATTTGGCCAGATTGTTAGAATTTGCTTATTGCTTTTTTTAAGCCAATCATGCCATTAGAAATTTAAATACCGGCTTTACTAAGGTCTTATTCAAATTCATTGGGATTAAATTTTTTTAGACAAGTGCGCGTAATGTATATAAGGCTATTTTAAAATAAGTTGTCTATCTAACTGAAATTGAATGACCAAATAAAAGTGTAATGTATGTATGCGCATAACTTCCAATCGACTGCACCAAATTTGATAAGCCTTTATTTTATGTGTTTGTTACAGTCAGGAAAAGGTTTGCATAAAAGAAAATGATAGGAAAATCAAAAGTGTTATATTTTCGAAGTCGACCACAGTACACTACCCGTGTGAAGCTGAGGAGGGTATAAATACTAAAACATTTAGGGATTCAGGGATGGGTTAAATGATCTGCAATATGTAATGTTTGTCTTATAATTATTTACTTTGATTTTATATAATTAAAAATCTGTTACTTATATTGTATGTATGTACTTTTAGATGTAGTGTATCAAAAACGGCCTAAATTTGGTATCTATACAAATAAATAAAATTGGAGTGTCTATTTGTAATATTAAAATAACTGCTTTTAACTAAATGCATATGTATGTTTTCACGGTACATACACCAAAAAATCATTTTTTACATTTTTTCCGTCTGTCTGTTTGTTTGTTCCGGCTAATCTCTGGAACGGCTAGACTGATTTTAACGGAACTTTCAACGGCAGATAGCCGATGATATAAGGAGTAACTTAGGCTACTTTTTTTGATTAGTTTTGACCCCCGGCGTTACTTGCGCTTGATGTTATACCGTGGGTAACATTGCGGGGTTCAGCTAGTTTAAAATAAACTCTTATTTGATTTACAGTAAAAAAAACATAAATCCCTACGTGTAAATACTTAATTAATCCCTTCTTATGAATAAATCTTTACAATCTTTGTTTTTTTTTAAATAAAATGAATGGAAGCGAATGTATAGCCTACCAGTAAGTTACTAACAGCAAAATATTTTTTGAGAAAGTTTTTGAATATATCAAACCGGAATCAATATTTTTTTTGCTGAAGAGCAGCTGATATTCAAGTTCATTGACGCCAGTGAAAGTGGCAAACTGTATCTAAAATTTATTGCAATGATGACATAGATATAAATTGTTACATTTTCCTGTATTTTTTCAGCCTGTTTGCAATAAAACTCCCTCACTCACTGGTAGGCAGCTGATGATACCTACCAGTGAAAGTCTGCTACTAGGTTGGCGGTACGACGACACTGTTGGCCTAGTGGTTTCAGTGGTCGCCACACCGCTTCCTACTGCGCCAAGTGTTGTGGGTTCAAATCCTACATGGGACAACAGTTTGTGTGATCCATAAATTGCTGTTCTAAGTCTGGGTGTACTTTGTGTCCGTTTCATGTATGTTTGTAAAGATCCCCGTAACACAGGAATTTATATTACTAATGCAGGAGTTGTCTTTAAAAAAAAAAAGGCTAGAGATACGGTTTGTAACTTAGACTACTTTTTCTAGCTTCACCCTGCGGCGTTGCCCGCCGTTGATATCGTACCGCGGGGCTCAGCTAGTATATCTATCAAAGGGGTCCGGATGGCGTAAGAAAGCGGTTCCCGGATCCCTCCCGTCTCAGGCGCAGAGTGGCACACCGTGGTGGTTTAGTGGGTAGTCTGGCGAGTCAGTCAGGAGTCTCACATAAAGCGAACCCCCTGTGCCCGCGGGCATTATACTTTTTTAAACTTTCTTTTGATCAACATGCTACTGTACTCGCGATTAATTCACGTAAGGCTGCAGTAAACTGACAAATGAATGGGTTATTAAAACATCAATAAATATACGGATGTTGAAAAATAAATTTTACTATATATGTATTGTTTATTTTAGCTACAGTTACTATAGCAATAATAAGTATTATATATTATTTAATTATATTATACGAAAACTTAAAACCAAGTTCATAAACAGCATTTGCGCACGTACACCAAGTAGGTATGTTGTTAAAAAGCATTGATTAAATTCCCATCGTTAACTACATTAAAGGGTACCTTGACTTCGAAAGTATTATTACGTAACCATTTACGCGTAGTGTCATTATGAAGAAAAAAGACAATGCCAGGTAGGCGCATTATTTTTCGTGTGAAGATACATTCAAAGGGTCGTCTACCTACATACCGAACAACATAAGTGTCGATAATGCACATAGTAATTATAATGACAGAAGTATGTGCTTTATGTTTTCTAAGCTTGAATGTTATTCGAAAGTAAAATCATTGAGAAAAGATGGCCAAGAAAGTACTTTCACAACTGCAATAAAGCAAGTTGCCGTTATAACCTGTTGTATTATACTGCTGTGTACCTACAATTCTTTTTTTGATTCTCGTTTATCCAACCCCAGTATCAATTCAACCTTGGATCATGGAAGTACCACTAAAGAACACACCAATTTTTCAAATCAGTCAAAGTCCCTTAAGTTGGTGAGATTCCTTTATCAACCATAAATATTTTTATGCAATTTTGGCACACGGGCAGACGTATCTCATGATGGTAAGGGATTACAGCCGCTCATAGATACTAGCAACACCAGTGGCATCACAAATGCGTTGCCAGTCTTTGGGGGATGGGGGAGGGAGGAGATGGGGGAGAGCTTGGGGTATGGAGTACCTTAAAGGTAAAGGGAAGATTTTTTTAATGAAATTAAGGAAATAAGGAACTAAAAAAATAAGTAACTTAGAAATAGCCATAGTTAAAGTATTTTATCTTGAAAACTAGATTTCTTATTGCTAGTTGTCTAATAAATAACCATAACATAAGTTCTGCTTGGGACTAGATGCCGTTGTGTTAGATATTCGAAATATTTATTTATTTTTTTACTTATAAAAATGCAATACTATTCACGTCAAATAAATAAAGAACTAAATACGACACTTTCTGCTCTTGTGTCATAACAACAAAAAATTGAATTATAACCATCACGTCTGCTTGACCTAGTGACCAGTGACTTTTTATTAAAAATATCTCATTAGAGATATTTTTAATAAAAAGTCACTGGTTTAAATTAGTATAGATGAATTGAAACGATTATGCCGGAGCTAAATATAATGTTGTAATTAATAACGTATACGGCGAAAGTACTACTACACACGATGACTCTCAATCGGTAAGGTAATTAAACGATCTTCGAATTTAGTTGCTGAAGCTGCAAAAAATAAAAAAAACCCCTATGCAAACACTAATAATCATACGCCAAAAATGCCTCACATAATTTTGGAAAGGAGCTGATACTCTTACACTGATGAATCGATATCAACCAAACATAGCTAAGAACCACTGCAAGGAAACTGGCTTTCAAATCAAAAAGACCGCATCGAAATCGGTCCATCCGCTAGAGAGCTACGTTGCCACAGACAAACACACTCACACAGACAGACATCGACGTCAACTTTATAACAGCCCTCTTTTTGCGTCGGGAGTTAAAATAAATCTTTATAACCATTACGTGTAATAAATATACCTAAGTTTTGAGAAAAAGAATGTTTAGTAGTGAAATAACCTGCGAAAGACGACCTGTCTTTGTTGTCTGCTGTCTTTCTGTTAATCTAAACTATATCAAGTATTTTTGTATTTGTAATTTCTGGTAGAACAAACCGTTGTGGCTTATTTTGTTTTGTACACACACAAAGTTGTAAATTGGTTATAATGCAATTAATAATAATAAAAACCTGTTTGAAAAGGGTTACAAACTCATACCAATTGATTGACTATGTAGGTAGCCCCACAAAAAAAAAGTAATTGGTCATAAACAATTGCTTCTTGACTGCAGAACAGGAAGATTAAAACCAGTTTTACTGAAATTACCAAATTGGTATTCACCTCAATATCATTACAATGCAAAACAAAAGCGAAGAGCGTTAACTTTCTTCCGAGGGTCAACTTCGTCTGGGTATCTTTTTATTCATGCACGACTATTAATGGTCCATGCTTGATCGTTGAATTAAATTAGGATAGTTACATCCTAATTTAGGCACGCAAGCAAAATACACATTTCAAAAATCGGTTAGATAGGTATTTTCGGAGTTCACCGTAGCAACAACGTGACACGAGAATTAAAAAATACAATGGAAATAAATATTTAAAAGTGCGCTAAAATGTCATCTAATTGTAAACTAGAAACTGCATTTCCACTGTATTTCCTATTTTGACGACTTACGTGTATTTAAGTTGTGGTCATTCGCCACCAACCGCACTGTTCTGCCAGTTCATTCCGGAGTAGATCCCGTACTTTCGTCTGGAATGCAAGGCGGCTAGTGGACAATATTCTATGCGTCCAAAGTAGAATTGTTAAAAAAGTGCGAGAGATTTAAGTTACTGTGTGTATCTGTTAGCTGCATTGAATTATTAATTTATGCTTTACACATACATGTTTACTTTAGTATGCACACATACGTACAAATCTAGGAAATTTCAAGATGGTTCTTTTTCTAACGTCGTTGATTTCGAAAAAGTTAACGATTGTTAAAACCTTTATTAATAAATACGATTAAAATAAAACAATGTTACTTATTTCATTAACATAGTAACTTATATTACTTTTTACATGTTTTTTATTAATGACTAACTTTGCTTATAAACTTGAACTCTTAAGTAATCTGTGGAAAACGTAGTGGGTAGTATATTTATTAAGTTTAGTTTTTAATCACAATCGTATGTACATTTTGTATACTACTGTTTGTGTTCGCTATATGAATAAATAAATAAATAAACTTCTGTAATTGTTAGCTGGATTTGCTGTCGAATTGTCTCAAATGTTCCAATGATGTTGTGATATATGTATTATAGATTATAGACCCATTTGCAAAAATATAGGTTCCCTTTTTTAACATTAAGAGTAATAATAGAACAATTACTTGGGCATTTGCTGTTATAAGAAAAGTCGAAGAAATACTGGCACGCTGCTCGTTTACCTAACACCAGTATCAACTCAGTCTTGGATCATGGAAGTACTACTAAAGGGACACAGTACACCAATTTCTCAAATCAGTCAGTCCTTTATGTTGGTGATATTCCTTTATGAACATTAAAATTAGATGATGAATTTCACTATAATTGAGAATCGGCACAATCACGTCACCTTTATAAACCTCATCATAACCGATTCATTCGTTCAGGAGGTGCGAGGCAACAAACAGACCCACATACGCGTCAAACTTAAAACAACCCCCATTTTGCGTCGCGGTTCAAATAAAAAGTACCAACATTAAATATTCTCAGGGAAACGTTACAAAGTAACTGTTAGCAAATGAGCTTCAACTTTACTTACCAATAATTTTAACATGTCTCAAGAATAACTCATTTTAAAAATGACTACACTCGCATCAAGTAACAATATTAGGTAATGACGCTAATATCAAAACCTGTCTTGCTTTCGATCGATAAATTATACCATCGGTTAAATCAAACCAATGTTAGGTTACTTAACTTAAGTTTATTTTTAATTTTACACACGTAGTCTGGTATACTGTATAGGTATGATTAAGCAGCGTCCACGGCAAAAAGACATAGGTGAAGTCAGATAGTTGTTCCATTTTTAAGTCCTACACGTCTGATAGCACTCCCATACAATTTCTTTACTTTGAATGTTATAGTGTTTGTTTAAAATTCACATAACATTGGCAGAAATGAAGCTTAAGGCAAAAGTAACGTTTAACTCGTTACAATTGGCTTGACCCACTAAATAAATAAGCAAAGTCATGAGCTTTTTTGTTCGACATCTAACGGTTATGCATCACGGTGAATTAAAAAATGCATCTTGCGCTAAATAACTGCCTCGGTGGCGCAATAGTAGCGTATACGACTGCTGTGCATGAGGTCTCGGGTTCGATTCCTGAGTCGGACTAAATGCTTGTATGATCTGCAAATATTTGTTTCGGAGTTTGGATGTTTTCTATGTATAATATGTATGTATTTACAAAAAAAAAGTATATATTTATTAATATAGTACCCATAGCACAAGCTCTGCTTAGTTTGGGACTAGATGGCGTTGTGTTAAAATGTCCGAAAATATTTAATTTAATTATAATTTAACTTTTATAAAACGTAAAAATAAATAACTATGAATTATTACTGAAATAAAATTATTAGTATAGCTAATAATACAAAACAAGATATGGTATCTAAAATAGTTATGCGGTTAAATTAACGTAAAACCTAATGAATATTTAATTAATTTTACTTATGATTTTGTTTTATTTCCAGCCGAATTAAAAAACGAATAGATTACGTTTTAGTCCTCAATTAAACATGTTATAGTGCTGTGGCAATGACTTGCTATTAATATGGCAACAAAGCATAGAAAGCTGGAGAGTTTTGACACAGATATATTTTATGTCCCTATTTATGAATACACAACTACGGTTGGTAACAGCTCACAGCACCTTTCATATTTTTTGTATATGTTCGAGCCTCGTGGTGTCACTCGAGGTTGTTGTTGTACCTTTATAATAATAACGACGGATAACGCCATGGGATGAAGCTAGTCTAAAAAAGTAGCCTGTCACTCCTTATGTCAACAGCTATATTTGTTCGCCGGAACAAACAAGACAGACAGACAGACAGACATAAATTTTAACATTTCAGATTGTTTATTTGAAATAACTACCGTATTTACTTATTTGTATAGATATTCAAATCCATATTTAATTCATACAGAGAACGATGTTATTATTTGATTAGATCCAATATCCAGTTGGCTCCCTCACGCGGCGACAGAACATGAAAGAATTTCTTAGCACTGACGTTTTGCGAGGTCATGGTACCAGTCAATCGAGCCGGCCAACTCGGCCCGAATACAGCCGTGTTTTCGAAGCATTGCACACCCACGGTTTATGAGAATATGAAGATACAACAAACGACGATATGCACAGTTTCTGCACATTATGGGTAATAAATGCTTATAATACATAACTAACTTTTACTTCCTTTGAAGAGAAATAATTAATGGAACGAAACTTGTTCCGCGCTTGACCTCGACAGAGCTAAAGTCAACAAGACTGTGTGGGGATTGACGGACACTTTCACCGGCATGACGTAGGCCGGCCAACACTGACTGAGCGTGAAGCTAGTAGAGAGCTACCACGTGCTTATTTATGTAAAATCTTCGACATTATTAAAAGTAAAGCTGGTGCCATTTTAGCAGCCGTTTAGATTTTACTAACAAGTTGAAATAGACGATCTGAATAATCTGAATAATAACTTTTATTATTCGTAATAATTGATGTTTCATGATGATTGATGACTGCACGGTTTGGCCTAGTGCTTCTTCCTACTGCGCCAAGTGTTGTGGGTTCAAATCCTACATGGGACAACACTTTGTGAGATCCATAAATTGTTGTTCTAAGTCTGGGTGTACTTTGTGTCCGTTTCATGTATGTTTGTAAAGATCCCCGTGACACAGGAATTTATATTCCTAATGCGGGAGTTGTCTTTAAAAAAGTAATATAAATAACGACAAAAAATAAAGATGTCATTGAATAAAAATAAAAAGAATGTACAAAGTCAACAGCAGATATTTTTCTGATAACGTTTAACACTTTATATGTTACTTTCTATGTTATTTATAAGTTTTGGAAGTTAAACAAAACATATATTTGAATTATGTAATACACAAGTTTCAAATTCTTAAGTGTTACTTATTGTCCAAAGTCACTTGCTAATTTCTTATAATCTAAGTAGAAAGTGTCGATAATAATTTTTATATACTAAAATGTATTGTCATTTTTTACTACAAAAGTTAAAGTTCAATACGTATGTTAGGCGTTAATTAGTCGAGAAGAGTTATGCATTTGTATAAGTGTTCAAGAAGCAATATAAATATTTCTTAGTAATATATTTTATTCCAAGCAGTATTTTTTTTTAGTAAAATGTAATGCTTTACCTTGCTTCCACTTTATATTAATATTCTTAATTAATATTATTATATTATATACATACATCGCATACATTAGTTAATTTCTCAGAAATGACTTTAAGAGACTTCGAACATTTCTAAGAAAACATAACTAAAAAATTTGCTTGTGCTTGTGCACGAGTTCAAGCTTTTTTCAGTGAAAAAATTTAAATTGAACGTTGACGCGGCTACTACGGCTATTATTAGATGAAAGTAATTGATCATGCTATCTCATTTGCTTATTAGAATAGTTTTTTTAAGCACATGGACATCAGTCTATTACAGTCAGAGTGGCGTGTTGTGATTTTTAATAAAAGAAAAATGAAATATTTTCTCGCCTTACACTCAGAGTTTAATGTCGACTGTTAAATGGTTTAACCCGGGCGCAACCGACGCAGCCGCTGCTATTGTATAAATTAAATAATTTTCTAGACTGATTAACGGTAAATGGTACGGTTTTACGAACATCAGCATGAATATCAAGGTCATCAGTATTTAGATAATGAGGTACAAAAGCTATGTTTAAGGTTATTCCGTTGCACTTGATTGAGTAAATCATAATCTTACTAATCCTACTAATATTATAAATGCAAAAGTTTCCGAGGATGTTTGGATGTTTGTTACTCTTTCACACATAAACTACTGAACGGATTTAGATAAACTTTACAGTAATGTTGCTTATACATTAGAAACACAACAAAAATGCTAAGTACCAAATAAATCGGACAAATTTCTACCGTTTCAGCACTAACTCAATCTACGCTGGCTAAACTGCCGGAGTTACATGATAAGATTGTACTGTGGGATTGTTCGTTCGACAGCATATATCTCTATTATGTTAAATGTTTTCATAGATGTTGATAGTAATTAGATCTATTTGTTACACTTTTAAGGCTAAACGGCTGCAGCGATTTTAATGAAATTTGACATTGATATACATTGATTCTTAAGAAAGTTACAAATTACCACGACAATCAACATATACACGGGCGGTACACAAAGCTAGTATTTATAGTAAAAGCACCAGAACAGGCATTTTGAGGGATCTGTTCCAGGAAAAAAAATACATTATAGGATCTCATCGCAGTTCTTCTGTCTATCAAATCGACAAAAAACGAGCGGATATGTCAAGGTATACAATAACTCGTTGTCGGGTATAGCGCTTTTAGCTTTGTTAGCATCAAATTACGTATAAATGTAGTGCATGACACGTTTAGGTATAAAATACGAGTGATGTGCTGTGTCGCAAGTCAAACTATTTTCTTTGAAAAGTAATGTGATTAGAATAGTTATGTTAATGGGGTGGTAGCAGCGAGTCATAGTGGTTTAATTGATGTCCACTTTATAGCTGGTTGTCTATCAACATTTTATGATAATGATGTTTATATATTTTATAAAACAGATACCTTGAAATCTTTTGTAATGGTGGGTTTTTTATTAGAACAAGAAAAAATATTAATGGGTTATTCATGGAACTGTTTGACGTGATTCGGACGACCGCATTCCGTTATCCCCAGTTAGAGCAACTTTTATTGATAACTTCATTATTTCTGACTGCTGCTCCGCCCGCGTGTATTTGGGCTGCATTCTGTTATCCCCAGTTAGAGTTACTTTTATTGATAACTTCATTATTTCTGACTGCTGCTCCGCCCGCGTGTATTTGGGCTGCATTCTGTTATCCCCAGTTAGAGTTACTTTTATTGATAACTTCATTATTTCTGACTGCTGCTCCGCCCGCGTGTTTTTCGGCTATCGCGGTAAAGAAGAAAATAAAGTAGCCTCTGTCCTTCCTCAAGAAACAAAGTATCTCCATCCCAAGTTTCATATAAATTAGTGCAACAGTTTAGTGGTCAAAGCGTAACATACAGACCGAGTTACTTTCGAATTTATAATAATAAGTAGGGACTTTATATAAATTTTTCTAATGGATAATCAGATGTCGTAAAAGCAGTTGTGAGTGATTTCCGTAGGCTGGTTTTTAACCGATGAAGAAAACGGTAGAGGTTCTCAAGTCGACGTGTAATTTTTTTTATGTAATGATGATATATGTATTTATCAGGCGTAACTTTTTACAAAGTAATCCGATTTTAATAATTATTTTTGTGTTCGAAAGGGCATGCTCCAGAAGTGGTTCCATTACCACCATATCAGGATTTGATGAAGAGATTCTAAGGAAATCGAGGGAATCTCCTAAATTTTATAGGCACTATATAGTTGGTACCCAATAATCAATGAACAAAGATCTCTAAATTACCTTTAATTTAAAGAAGGAACCAAAATCTTCATGATTAAACATTTACGTTTCCAAAAAATTCGCCATCCGTACGACCACTCGCAACGACGTGTGCCCTCACGTATATGCCCGTTCGGGTTGCTGTCTCCCCGACATTAACTTCGTGAACGCTCTGCATATACCGGCGAAGGGGCATGTCGCGCCACGCATCTCGCTTTAGGTAATTATTTATTAATTTGCTTGTTTGCCGCCAACTCAAATTTACGTAGGTATACTTACATTAGTTTAAGAATTTAGTTATAAAGGTTAAATAAAAAATGTTTATTATTTTTAACTTTCCAGTTTTTTAAATTTTTTTGTTAATTTATTTTATTATTAATATCGATATCCAATTCAGAACATTTAAGCCAAAGCTATTCCATCAAAATCAATTAATATTTACGTTATGCTTTAAAGTAATCAGTCTTTTGCCTCTGTGGCGCAGTGGTAGCGAATGCGACTGCTGTGATAGAGGCCTCGGGTTCGATTCCTGAGTCGGTCCGAATGTTTGTATGATCTGCAAATATTTGTTTTGGAGTTTGGGTGTTTTCTATGTATAATATGTATGTATTTACAAAAAAAAGTACATAAGTATTAATATCAGTTGTCTAGTACCCACAGTACAAGCTCTGCTTAGTTTGGGACTAGATGGCGTTGTGTGTTAAAATGCATGAACATATTTCTTTATTTATTTTACATTGGAAGGAAAAGTTGCAATATTACTTTTTATATTTAAAAAAGGTTTAACTAGATAAGTAGTCAGGTCATAACACAACACACACACAAATACACAGTATATGTGTCCTCGCAGATGCACAGACACGAGCCTACGGACGCATATGCATAGACATACATGCACACATATGCATTTTTCGTTTCTGTATTTGTTCTGTATTTTACTTTCTTAAATTAGAGCTATTAAGCTTTAGTACTTTGCATAAAGCCTAGATTAAGTAACAGTCACAACTTTTTATTTAAGTAATCGTATCTAATGTTACTGCAGTTAAAAGGATTTCCCGGATACTGAAAGCGTAATTATTGTTGGTTGACATTTCTAGGTTGGTAAGTAGCTACTGCTATAAAGCAACGACTCTTTTGTTGCAAGCATTACCGAATTAATACCGCATTCTGCTATGATTATATACTACACGAGTATCAATTTGTATATTGCAATCTAAGGACTCCACGTTTTTTTTCTTTAAATAAGTTTAAGAAACAACTTTTATACCATTCATGAAAGAGCTATGATATCCAGAATAATAATCAAAGCAGTACAAAGATACACAAACGCTGGAGACATACGCAGATATATAGATATTCGGGTACGCATAGCTACACATTAAAAGGCAAAATTTTAATGGGATAAAATTAATTTATATCATTTGTATACACTGGTTTGTAAACCATATAACTATTACCTACAATAATAAACGTAACTACAGCAATAAATATGTACCTATATATACATGAATAATTATATTACTTTACTTAGTAGCTTCTAAGGAGATTCATTTCTGAATCAAATATCAGCAATTACATACAAGTAACATGACGTTAGGATTCTTGAATAAAATTATTTGACGTCAGAAGTTAATTATTTCATAAATTGTATGATTTTATTATTCACTCAACGCTGTGAGTGAAGCCGAGATAGAAATCATTGTATTTTCTCATGTAGCTTTATTCTTTAAATTTATGTTGAAAAACCAATTACGAGGTTCATGTAAATTTTAACAATCTTTTTAGTGCATCCTTGAAAATATAATCTGTTTATTTTTTTATATTTTATTATTTTATGTTGCACAGGGCAGAATTGATGCTACGGATTACATACAAATTATATTATTAAAAATAAGAACTACGACCTGTTAACAAAATTTTAACAATCTCTGTCGTATCCTTGAAGAGCTATTCTGTATATTTTTTATATTTTAAAGTTTTTATGTTGCACAGGGCAGAATTGATGCTACGGTTGTCATACGAATTATATCGGCAAACATTCGTCGTGATGGCCGAGTCCTACTTGTACGCTTCATAACTTCTTTGTCAAATGATCAGTAAATCAAATTATATCACGAGTATAATAAATGTAATATGGTACAGTTTCAGTCATGTATTTACATTGCGTATGCTAATTGGTATACCGAGCGTTGTAATCATCACGGTTGGCAAACTAATATAATGGCAATATCCTCCCCGGTTTTCCTACCTTCGTTGTACCGCTTAGTACTAGCCTACACGATAATTGACCTATTACTCGCTGCTATTGATTTATCACTTTTATTTTTATTTCATAACAATGAAGATGAACTAGACTTTACTATAGACTATGACTATACTATAGACTAAACTATAAAACACTGTACCATTAATTAGACATACTACATCTACTTAAATTTACACGAGGCTCATAATGTATTATAATCAATGAAAGAGATATAACTTTTCTCATGCTTACACGAAACTCCTAGTCCAAACTTAACAGTTAATATTATATATTAATATTGCCCTGAAGTTTTAAGATTGAAATGATAAGCATTTCATCAAATCGAATATCGAGTCAAACTTAAATAAAACTCATAAACATGGAACTATTCAGCCCGAGGCTCGTTCCGAGCGTCTATGAGACTTTGCTGTTACCCGAACGTTGTTATTAATCTAACGCAAAACTGAACTCCTTTTAAAATGCATAGTACAAGTACCTATAACGAATATTTTCTAAACCAATCCTCAACTCTTTTCCGTAACAGCCATCCAAGAGTCTCTATAATCTCTATATCTTTCCTCATTGTGGAGCAATCGGTATACAGTTGCTTCAGAAAGACCTTTGTCTACAAATGCAATTAGAAATCTATGCAACGATTCTTCCGGTTTTAGAGCACATTTGAAATTGAAAAATATAATCGGGCAAAAATACAAAAGGTATCTAAACCAAAAATCTAAATAAACATGATAATCTCGATCAGTTCAGAATAAAAATAGAAGATAAGTTGGAAGTTGCAGTTTCCTATTCCTAATCGTTATATAAAACCGAAAAGTTTCACCGGTTTCAATTTAAAAATCTTATAGCATTTGACAGTTCATTAAGCTAGAAAGGCTGTAATATATAGTTTACTTTCATTTTCTAAGCAAGCAATGTTCGCGGACTACTGTTACTGATGTCGAAAGGCGTTAATAACTATTTTTGCAGCCTCGAATATATTAGATCTGCTAGGTACATAATGTGTGACCTAATAGAATCGCAAAACTTTCTACGTGCAAATGTATCCGAGTGTTTGTTAATATGATAATCAAATCACACCCGATTTGTAATTTTTCTACATTTAATTTAACTTTCTAGGTATTGATGCGAGTATATCATTAATATAATGTATAGCTGTGCAATGTTCCAGTCAGAAGTTCAGTTTGCGTGTGTCAGATTTGGTAACTGTTGGTCAAACATTTACCCACACATATATTAGTCAACATAACAACAAGCGTTTGTATTACTTATTGATAAACACTATTTATCCCAAGTGCAATATTTAAATTTGAACAAAAATTGTGTCCATGTAATGTGCATCTAAATATAAAATTGTTTCTAAACATTTTACAACTTGTTCGTCCTAGAAACTTCTAGTCGTAAAGTTTATTCAAGCAATACAAAGAGGTCGCATCGATGCGTTATTTAGAAACCTCATTCGCTTATACAATGCTTGGAAATACCACACACAAGTACATATATATATATATATATATATATGTATATATATATGTATATATATTTATATATATACTGGTGTGTATATTTATATTTATCTATACGATGTGTATATAAATATATATTATATGTATTTTCTAGGTACGTAGTAGCGTGTCTAACAATGTTCAGAAAAGGAACTGTACGCTGTTTAATTTTACACGAATCAATTTGAATAAATTATTTAACTACATGCTTTTCTTACAGCGCGTGAGAAAAGGGCATTTTATAGTCATTACCGTGCCATCAAGAGGTGGATATCATCACATTATCAATCATCGCTTACATCATATTCAAAGTTTATTGAACTAAACCATCATTTAACAAATGTAACTAACTGCTATATATAATTCGCGCGATTCGGATAGCAACGTTTTCCCATTTTCATAATGTCTTACTGATACTCATATATACGATATTTTAATACACGCAAAGGATTTTAGTGTGGCTTTGACCAATAGATAAAGTTATTTAAGAACAAGTTTTATGTGTATATAACATGTATATTATAGTGGATAAAATTGTTGCATTTCACTTGTAATGTTAAAATTATATTTGTAAAAAATTGACAACTAATCTCTGAAACCAGTAGGTTTGACTTGAGAAATTAGTGTTGGATAGCCCACTTAACGAGGACATTAATAAAACATCACGTTATGACTTTTAGGGGCCGAGTACTAATGAAAATGCCGGGTAAATGTATTTCTTTTAAGAGATGCAGACGAAGTTGTGCGGGTCAGCAAATAATTTTATAAATAACAAACAGGTCCCCACCTCATCGTTAACCTAAATTTTTTGTGCTTCATTTTGCAAGAAAAAAAAACAAAAGAAAGTTTAAAGTGTGTATGGCAAGTAGAATTTGATAGTTATTTTATTCATATAAATAAAATATGTGAGTGCAGTATGTATGTTTGTATTTGAAATTCTCATTTATTAATATAATAGTATAATGGGAAAATATTAAATAAGAATGTTGCGGTGTATAATAATATTTTTATTACTGAATATATCGTTAGTTATAGTCTGTTTATTTATAAACAAAAAAAAGGAAGTAGGTACTTTAGAATGTAACATTTTACATTAACCATTTTTTATAAACGTATAATATTAATGAATAGTACTTGTACGCTTAATTGCACACCAGATAACTAGGTATAGGCGCCGGCACGTAACTTGGCCATTACTTGGCGTGTAGTACACTTAGTGCAACGAAACAAAACAAACAAAATCGAAGTGTAGCCGACTGACGCTCCAATCACTTGCTCTGAACGGTGCTACTACAATCCCCACGTCCTTCTACCCACCAAAGAGACCTAAAATACGACTTCTGCACATCCAACAAATCTGGCCAAGTTACGTGTCGGTTTCTGTACATAACTCCATGCTAGGTCAGTTACAAGTGGCGGCCTTTTCACTCAAAGCAATCTGTTCCAAGCAACCGTATACCTATATCTCCATGATGTACAGTCTCCAAAATATGTGTGTACCTACATCATAAGTAAATGTACAACATCTTGACAAATTATTGCCATTGTTAATTCTGAAAGTCAAAAGAACCAGAAGTGTTTTTTTTAAATTAAAATTGGTACAGAACGATAAATGTAATTTTAATGCCTGCAATTACATAGGTATGTCGATTAAAACCTTAAATTGATATTTAAATAATCTTTCAACCATGACTTCTATTGTTATTACTAGAATTATTCATTTTTATTGCTATAAAATTTTAGGCTTTAGACGTTTCTTCTTGATATAATTTACTTAAGAATGAGATTTTATTACTCTCAATATAGCTTGAAAATTATTCCTACAAAAAATACGTTGAGATATATGAGTATACTATCTAGCACCATAAAATTTTAGAACGACGGACGAAATCATTTCAATGCACTTTGGTGACAACCATGTCTTTAAATTTTAAGCATTTTTTGTGCCTCATTTTAAGCAAGATGACAAACTTCAGAAAGTAAACATAAAAAAGAGAGCAAGATAATTTAAAATAGATTATGAATAGCATTGACACACATATTTATGTCTTCTTGATGTTTATAAAAGCAAAACCTCAAGTCTCAGCTATTATAGAACGAGCCTATGTAGCGGTTATTTTAAAAAAATATTTTGATGTTTAGCTTATTGCACGCAGCGCCGTAGTTACCACAGTTATATGTAGAGCGCGCGATTTTGATACTTTTTAACCAAAATTAGATGCTACGAATAGCTGCTAAGTAATTCTGCATTATACGAAACAAAGTAGGGTAAGTTACACCATTTATAACTCAAGAACGGCTGGACCGATTTTAATGATATCTGTGAAAACCAGAATCCCCAATATAGGATCGGAAAAATATATCGAAAAATCAATGATTGATTGTATTAATTGTATAACTTTTATGAAATCGGCAAATCAGTTAAACATAAAGGTTATATGAGATTAATTAACTCTAAGGTGCAACAGTTTGCCAATACGGCTAGTATATATTTTTTACTTATAATTTTAAAAGCTATACTTATAATAGATAATTTAGTGTAAGTTTTAACATTGCTTATTTTCATGATTCGGTAATCAATAAAATATTTAAAATAGGGAATAAGTTCAAAAGTACTTACTTCTTATCGACTATGCGTCTTGTTTGTCTCAGTTAATAAAGAACTACGTTAAAGATATAAATCAATAGTAACCGGGTTAAACACGTAGCTTTAAGTGTTAGCTAAAAGACCAACTGACACCAACTGAATAAATATTAACATACAACGTACAACGGCTCAATCAAGAGGTTCATTGCGCGAATTGCCCGGTATAACAAACAAACAAATACACTATTAAAATAGGTGGTTAGCAGGTAAAATTATTTAAATTAAAATGTTTATTATATTACTTATCCCATGATTAAAAAGTAATTATTGATTCATATCTTAATGTACCATTTTAATACTAGATTAGTAATTGGGATTGTTTTAGTGTGTCATTAAAATCCATTCAGTAGTTTTAACGTAAAAGAGTAACAAACATCCATCCATACATACAAATTTTCGTTTCCCCTTTATAATATTAGGAGGATTGTTCTTCGAGTTTTTCCAAACTTGTTAATAAATTTTATTTGTGTTCAATAAAAAGCTGCAACATATATGTTTATAGCTAATCGCTATTGAAAATTATCATATAATATAAAGCAGTATTGCATAGCTACAAAAGTTAATGGCTATGAACAAAAAAGTACTTAAAATGTAAACTTAAGGATCTTAACAGTCGTACTTATACTAGTATTTTATGTCTGAAAATATATGATTCCCTTAATGTTGCTAACATTTAATAACATGACTAATCAACTCAGATTTTTTATAATTATTTGCCGATAATGTCAGTACTCAATGGTATTTAGGTGTAAAGTATCAAGTTAAAAATCACTGTACTTAGAGGTGTAGGTTACACACTAAGCCCTGCGTTTGCGGTTTAGTCGGTTTCACGTCAATAAACGATTTCAGTTGCAACCTTCAAGTAGGTATATCACATTTTGTTTAGCCTTTTTTCTTAGTGTGCAAAAGCCATTTTTATATAGAATTTTTAATTTCTAACCAAAGGTTCTTAAGCACAAGTGTACGAAAAACCTTTATCATTAATTTTTACTTTATATCACAATTAAATAATTTATATCATAATTAGTTTTAATTTTTGTACTTCTTTTGTTCTCATTTAAAATATACAAAATTAATAAAATAATAAGTTTTGATTGATTACACTTTAAGAAACCCAATTGCTGTCCAATAATATTGATGTTATAATATCACTATCAATTACGACTTACCGTTCTTAAAGTGATGTTAAAAAGTTGATTTTAATCCAGTATAAATAGCAACACACACTTTTCTCAATGCAACACTTAGAGAGTGAGTTGTGAGGGTGGATGTACGCGACACCCGTGACACTGATCGTCGGTTGAAGCTTTGAGTTGCGCGTGCGCATTCGCCTCTTATTTATAGTTTCAGCCGAGCGCCGTAACACTTTCCCCACCTATCTTCATCTCTTAATAAATGTAAGAGATATTCGAATTTCTCTTTGGTTTTCGAACTCTTAAATTTTTTTTTTGTTTTCTTCTGATATTTGTATGACGAATGTGACTAATTTATAAAATACTTATTATAATTTTTTTTTTAGATTTCGGTGTTTTCTATGCATATGTTTACAAAAAAAATATGTCAGTATTTGTATCAGTTATCTAGTATCCGTAGTACAAGCTTACTTTGGACTAGAAGACGTTGTGTTTCAGAGGTCCGAAATATTACATTGTTATAATAAAATTAACTAGGCCCAAAATAAAATGTTGCTAGCGTAAAACGATTTTTAGTTAATATACCTACATTTCAGGTATAGCATACACGATAAAAACACAAAATCTACAGTAATTACTAACTACGGGCACACCGTGATTTAACGGTATATACAACTCATACGTTCTTAACTTAATACCTAAACATCAATGGAATTTCTAGATGTAATTTTAAAGGAATTCTTTGATGTATTTTTTTCTTAAATTTAATTTTTAAGTGTTAATTTATTATTTAAAGTTCAGTTTTAAATATAATTTAGAGATAGCATGTTTTAACCACTTTATTAGGATACTTATAGCTTTCAAAATTTAGTAATCACAGATTAATGACACGAATATAAAAACTATAATAATTCATATTATCATTAAGATGATTAGAGAGCATTTAGTTACTAATTTTATGTAGCTCGAGTTTTGTAAGACTTTTCGAGGGGCAGTAAATACGCGTGGGCACGCTTACAAGTGAGTTTTATATAACCTTTATATCCTCTATAAAATAAACCTATTATCAGTACTGGCGCGAATAAACAGGTTTGAGAAAGGTACCGAAAGATCCTTCACGTTAAGGGTTGGATTATGGGCGTCCGGTATCCTCACTCAATCGGAGAAACACAGCCCAGGCGCTGTTTCACACCGGTTTTCTGTGAGGCCGGGATATCACTCCGGACAAGCCGGGCTATGCATGCCAAATTGATGTAAAATTTATATAACTATAATGTAATATCCATATAGCTATTACCATCAAACATGTTAGCAATTTTTTAATCAAATTTGTCTCTGTGTACGTATCCTCAAATTAATGCTAAAATATCTTGCTGTCTTAAATAGCATTTTTGATTTCGATTATCATTTACGTGGTTTAAAATCTAAATAATAGGTCTAATAATAAAAAATTAGACCGGTTTTGACAAAATTTCGAAAATGTTTAAAAGGGGTAGAATCAATAATTTATGTAAACGAACCACTCCATAACGGATAGATGGTGGTTATATGTTGGGGACCACACAGATTTCTTCTTGATATTAGATGTTTCAGAAAAAGTATAAAAATAAAATAGTAATTAATTTCAATTCTACTACTAACTGCTACTGCTATACTTAAATAACGAAAATTGTAGTGCGGACCTTGAGTAGGTTTAGATGTTATAAATAGAATATTGACGTAATAAAACGTGGTGTCAAATTGCTAAAATTTCATTCGTTCCTTTATATATAATTTATTTGCATTCCACAATGTTATTTAAAGATGGTAAACATGTCACGGTTAAAAACTAGAAACACTCGTGGACCCTGTAGGGCACAGCAAATCACGAGTCATATAATATCAATCATTTGTTAGAATTATACCAGTTATAAGAAAAATAAAAATAATTAATGCAAATAAAAAAATAAGAAAAAATAATAAATAATATAATATATATATATATATATATATATATATATATATATATATAAACCAAAAAATGTAAAATTTAAGACTTTTATATTTAATTTAAATAATAATTTGGCATATTAATTAAATGTATTAAGTGTAAATTTTATATTTTTAGATTCATTTATTGTGCAATAGACTTATTTGTAAATATTTCTCTAATTTTACTTAAAATATTTATCTAATTTGTTTTATTTTTAATGGAATCATATGGACACTACATAGGGACTACTTGAATGTAACGTGATACGGAAAGGGGGTAACATTAATATTTTCCTGTGCCTAAGAGTTCGTGTTTTTTTCTCCGCGGATTTAAAAAAATTAATATACTGTCGGATATGCTTAAATATTTCAAGAATGTAAATAGACTGTAAGGTAAGTACATTGTGTTTTGTAAAAAAAGGTTTACGACTGCCCGCTTGTTCTAAATAGAATACCAATCGATTACTTTTGTCCTATGAAAAGTGTAGTATCTGTGCTGTTTCCCCACACTGTGATTCCGTAACTTAACCTTGAATGTGAATACACATAGGTGGTAAGCGCCATTTCAAGATCATTTACTAGATTTCTAGAATTTTCAAGATATTTTTTTAACTTCTTATCTATCTAAGAATATTATACCTAAAGTGTTTGTTGTGAGTCTTCCAGGAAATGTGAGTATCTATAGTGACTACACATTTTAATCGTGTACAATGTGACGTCTCAACTTCAGAATCGATATATCTCAGAATTAGTTATTCGTAGAATAAAGTTGGAATATTTTGTTAAATTCCTCCTAAAAAAATTATGACCCCGTATATTTTTAATTTTATTTACTTTCCTTATGTCTCAGCAGTAATTGTGTCAGTTAACAAGTTCCACCAAATTGATGGAGTTCGGGGACCATTCTGAGC
Organism: Hyphantria cunea; assembly: GCA_003709505.1. NCBI lineage: Eukaryota > Metazoa > Arthropoda > Insecta > Lepidoptera > Erebidae > Hyphantria > Hyphantria cunea. Next base: position 562,860 of record PKRV01001109.1, on the reverse strand, counting down.
TTTCCGCATCTCGTGTGTATTCTGGTGCGCAAATGTAGACTCCCAGTCTTTTCGATATACCAGTGTATGTCGAATAAACTGGGAGTCTTCAGCATGAATGAGTCGGCTCGACCGAAGTGACCCACGGTCTCACAGAAAACCGGTGTGAAACAGCACTTGCGCTGTGTTTCACCTAGTGATTGAGGATACTAGAGGCCCAAACCCCCAACTCTTCCCCCTTCTCCCAAATCCCCCATCGCCCGTATGTCCATGGGCGGCGGTAATTGTTTACAATCAGGCGATACTTCTGCTTGTTTGCCTACTATTCCATAGAAATTATACACTAAATTTAGTTTCACAGCAAATACTCATCATGCTGGGTGAAGTAGGTTCTAATTCTGGTTTTGATTTATATTAAATATATATATATACCCATAATTTAAAAAATATTTTCTTTGACCAGATCACATTATGGAGCGTTATCTAGTAATAAAAAACCAAAGCATGTCCAAATTTTATAAAAATCGGATAAGCGGTTTAGTCATGAAAGCGTAGCAGACAGACAGATAGTTACTTTGGTATTGATGATATTTGTCTGGATAGATTTGGTAATAGTTAAATGTGTGTCTAAAGTCAGGTGAGCCAGTATTAATTTGAGTAGCCTAGAATCTAAGCCAACGATATTTATAGTTTACCTTGATAACTACGATAAGCTACTCGGATATAGTTGATTCATCATTATCATCAGCCTATCGCTACCCCCCCCCCCCTGGACCTAGGCCTCTCCAATTGATAGTTGATTGACTGTAATTAAAAGGTAAATGATATTTAATGTTAAAAATTATTATGTTAATAAAGGGTCCTTTGTGGTTTTCCTTATTCTATATGAACAAAGGTCATTTTATGAGATCGGCATTGAAACTAAAATGGGCCACGACAAGGTTCATCGAATTGATTAATAAGATTAGATCAAATTAATAACTAGAATCTATTAACATGCACGTGTATATTAATGATATAAGCATGTTTATTTAGATTTTTGTTTTTGTATGAATGTTAGCAACTAAGGAAAATGAATTTCAGGGTTATTACTACTAAGTTCAATGTTATTTTATCACTGGATATTTAAAGCACAGAAAGAAGATATCAATTTATACGCCGTCCGAGGGCCTGATAATGCATGGCGGCGATTCAGGGAGAAACTAAAATCACACGGTTCCAGTCCTCTCAGACTCTCATTGGCTAATGACCGGCCGTAAGGGTGGTTTTTAAATGAAACACCACATACAAACTGGGACAACGTTGTGGCTACGTAATCTTGTTGCCATTAGATGTTTTAAGCCGCTCAAAGGCCTCCAACTGAGCTTCACGACTGGAATGAAATGAAAATAAAATTTATTTGCTTAGAACATAGATCAGTAGCAGTACTGTTATCCTATGATAATAATCGGGAGCGACTGCTTAATGTGACCTCCAAATTACGGAGACGCCCATGGTATCGTGCCACAAGCGCTCACCCATCCAGGTTCTGGAAGCGCCGTCGTTGCTTACCCTGGGTGATTGTTTTTATCACCGAGAGCAACTAGAATATGAACGCCTAAAACATTATGCCTGTAGTTTATAAATAAAACTGTATTAAAAAACACAGATCATAAATTGATAGTAAGAGTAAGTTCCTTAAAAATAAGTTTTAAAAAGCTAAACTATCAAAAATGAATGACCATGACCGGAATTCATTAGTAATTTTATAAAAATGACTTCTTATGACTTGGTCATTGATTGAAATACTTAGAATAAACATCTGTGTCAAACACATAGGGTTTCCGCTAATTAACAGCAGTCGTGAAATGTTTTCGTCCTTTAATTTAAATTCATTATGAATCTAATGTTAAGTCATGTTTAGCTTTTGCAAACTTGTTTATGTTTAATTTATGTATATGCCTATATTTTATTCTTAGTAACTATTATAGTAGGTAGATATTTTATATCCATTTACTGCTTTGGAAAAAACGTACGTTTTGCGTCGTATTTCAATTGCCATGAATATATTTCCGATTACTAGGAATTGTTGTCAGGTTCAACTTAAACTGTTCAAGTGAACTCGTAAATGTTGTTTGTGCATATTATATATCTAACAAAATTATTTAGTATTTATTCAAAATAATGAAACTATTGGACGCTTAATAATTCTATCAATCATGTTAATATCTATTTTTACAAAAATAAATATTCTGAGTTTTGATTGTTTTGAAAAATTAGAATATGAGATGAAAAAAGGCAGAAGAAAATTCTATGAAACTATTTTAGGTAAGTTCAATGTTAATTGATTCGTGGAATTACTCTTTTTTTTTTAACTCCCGACGCAAAAAGACAGGCTGTTATAAGTTGGATGTCGATGTCTGTGTGTCTGTGTGTGTGTGTGTGTCTGTGTCGTAGCTCTTGAATGAATAGACCCATTTCGATGCAGTTTTTTTCATTTGAAAGCCAGTTTCCTTGCGGTGGTTCTTTGCTATGTTTGGTAAATATCGGTCAAGTAATGTAAGAGGTTCAGTTTTTCCAAAATCATGTAAGGCATTTTTGGCGATGTGATTACTCGATTAAGTGCTTGTATAGGGGATATTTAAAATATGTAATTTTAGCTTGTAGCAATTAATGTATATAGAGATATAGAGATTGTTTATTACTTCTACTCCATTTATTTGACTAGTTGAAGTAAATGGAGTATGGAGTGGAGGATATTTAAACTACTGACAAAAACATGTGTTTAATCTATCAGGGTAGATCACACAGGATAATAATTAAAATAAATCCTATAGAGGATTTAAGCAGGGGTTCCTTTTTGACGTACTGTTTACAAATTCTTTAAGATTAACCCCATTTTAAATAGAAATGTTGAATTAAAACAATTGTTAATCATCACATCTATAGGGAACAGATCTTTGAAAAGATATAAAAACAGCATAAAGATTGTACGACTGGATGTTCACAATAGCAATACAAGCACGGTTCAAAAGATAATATCTGTTTTAATTACAAAATTAATTAATACGAGTTTAATAACGGGGCAACTTTGACACGATGACTTTAAAGATATTTTATGAAGATATCTGCAACTACGCTGTTCTATGTCATGTACCTCGTGCGCGTGTTACTTTACAAACTGTGCACCGGCCAATTTTTATTGATAATTTAACGAATAGTCATTAAAAAATGTTGTTTATATTAAACGGTTACAATTTTATTTTATTGCATATATCTGTATGTTTTAGCTATCTTAAACCCTCTGAAGTTAAAACGATATAAAGGTCTTTTTTGTAGGGGCTGCCAAAATAACTCTACGGTGCTTTAATATTTTCATGTGACATTGTAAACTCAATAAATGAAATCTCCTTTTTAATATAGATGTTTTCTATTATAAACAACAATCATTTGTTATATGACACACGAGAAATTTCATTAGATGTATATCAAAAGAACCTTTTTGAGGTATCAACATTTTTAAGTATGAGATAAAATAAATATTTTTTACCCGAATCTACGTTTGGCAAAACCCCTATTAATAAGAATTGCTTATGCTGATGCTACAATAAAATGACCATTTACGTGACATTGCTGCGGTTGAATCTAATTTAAATTTACTTTTATGAAATCATTAATATGAATGAATTAAAACATCTGGCTTATTACTGCTTAAAGACAATTAAACCGACAAAAAAATTAAGACGTGACGTTTAAACTTAACTCAAATATGCTCTCCACACCCACCTCTGCATGTAGTGACGGACAAAAAACTTAACTCAAATATGCTCTCCACACCCACTTCTGCATGTAGTGACGGACAAAAAACTTAACTCAAATATGCTCTCCTCACCCACCTCTGCATGTAGTGACGGACAAAAAACACAGAGTGACACCATCTCTATTCACGTCATGGCGGTAAGAGGCAGCTAAGGGAGAAAATCAATAGCAGTGGACTGTTAAAGACTGTTGGTGATGACGATGATACTGAAAGAGGCATGTTATTATATAACTTTGCAGGGTGCGCTACGTGACGGTAAAAAAATGTTACCGTAAATACCGCGTCCCTGCCTGTTTACTAATACGAAACATATAACCAAAAATCTTTTTTTTTTTATTCTTTTTTTGTATACAACTCCTGCATTAGGAATATAAATTCCTGTGTCACGGGGATCTTTACAAGCATACATGAAACGGACACAAAGTACACCCAGACTTAGAACAACAATTTATGGCTCACACAAAATGTTGTCCCATGTAGGATTTGAACCCACAACACTTGGCGCAGTAGGAAGTGGCTTGGCAACCACTGAAACCACTAGGCCAACCGTGTAGTCACATGTGGTAGTGTTCATATGAAGTAATGCCAAATTTGAGATTTAATTATTCGAGATCGCATAGTATATTATCGTGGTACGTGGTTAAAGATTTATAAATATTTTTTGATCCGAACTAGAACGAGCAGACGACGACCTGATTGTAAGCGACTTCCTCCGCCGATAGACACTCGCAACACCAGAATCGTCACATGTGTGTTGCCGGCCCAGTACGTTCTTTTCTTGAGGGATTTTCTCTTTTCTTTTCTTGCTTATATTTCTGGGTAGTATTTAATTTGTATTTTTTCTCTTTTAAGAAGGCAAAATCTGCTAATATATTTAATTTGATAACTCACATCTATTGTCGTTAATCTATTGCGGTTCTTGATTTTACTATTTTCAGCGCAATTTTTACGCATTTTCTCTCTATGAGAACCTTTCTTGTGTCTTGACGAGAATATACAAAAGAACCGAATTCGTCGAACTGTTCTAGAGTATTTCGGGTCTTTTTTATTCATTAATTTGGTGATTAATTGTTTAACCAAGTCAAAAAAAGGAGGATCCGATTGTATTTTTTATGATGATTCTTCTTAAATTCGGCAGCTGGTGCTTGTGGTGTGATCCTATTTAAATTTGCGATTTGACAAGTACTTTTAATGATACCCGTAGCAATGTGTCTAGTTCCTTTCTATTTTGGTAATGTTCTGATCATATACTATGGAACTCTTCAATAAATGACAGTAAATCTGTCATTATTGCTGCAATTACATATATACATTGTTTAAAAAATCACAGAACAAACTCTGAATCTGATTGTAGATCACGCTGAGACGTTTTATACGTTGTTCCTTCGTCTCATTGAATAGACAATTGTGAATCATACCAAAACAGTGCGCATGTTGCTCCTCCGTCTCATTATAGGGACGATCGTAGATCACACCAAAACAGTGCGCACGTTGCTCCTCCATCTTATTGGATAGACGATTGTGGATCACGCCAAAACAGTGGGCAAGTTTCTCCTCCGTCTCATTGGATAGACGATCGTGGATCACGCCAAAACGTGGGTACGTTGCTCCTTTGCCTCATTGGATAGATGATCGTGGATTATGACAAAACGGTGGGCACGTTGGTCCTCAGTCTCATTAGAGAGACGATCGTAGATCATGACAAAATGGTGGGCTTATTGGTCTTCCATCTCATTGGATAGATAACCGTAGATCAAGCCAAGATGGTGGCACGTTGCTACTCCATCTCATTGGATAAACGATATTCGACACACAGAGCCGATGAATACGTATTACGACATTTCCTGTGTTCAAAACTTTTTTCATGTCAGCTCGCTTTATCGAAAGCCAATTGTATACTAAACCCTCAGGAGTTTATGTATCATAATCACCCAACTGAAGATTAGCAGAAGTAGCATTCTGCGTTTAACATCCACGTAGCATTCTAAGAGGCTGTTGACACAGGAGTTACGATAACTAGCCCCTAAATGTATTTTTAACCAACGAATAAAAACAGAGGAGGTTCTCAAGTCGACGTCTATATATTTTTTAATGTATGATCACGCATAAATTTTTACAGAGTAGCAAATTCTATTTATATTGGATATACCTCAAAATGTATATTTGGACCACCTATGTATATTTGGAAAAAAACTTCCCTAAGGGTGGGATAAAAGGGGTGATTTATTATTTACTCGCAGATTTTAATGCAGAGTTGTGTATAAATAATAATTATAAAATATATAGAACATTGCATTACAATAGTTACATTACAAAAAACCTTACAATTAATGATCTGTAGACCTGTCAGTATCTTGTTTGTAGACCTCTCAGTAACTGCGTTAATAGCTATATGAAGTAGTAAAGTAAAGTAGGTAGCTATTTTCAAGTAATCAAAAATGAAACATGTAGTAAACTACAAATAGCTATAAATAGCTACAAAAAAATTATAAAATAGAACTTAAAGCAAAAAATAACAAATAAATTTTTATTTTACCTTAATAACTAAGTTCTAAGCTAATGTATGTATAATTACGTAATTTTGAGTTAGCGAAAATAAATGAACAAAACTCACTAAGTTATCTCGAATTTAAAGAAATAACCAAAATCTTCAGCGATGAACATTTATGTTCCAAAAAATGCGCTTTCCGCACGACAACTGCGTAGCTATACATACATTAGTTTCAGAACTTAGTTATTAAGGTTAAATATATTTTTTTATTATTTGCTATTCAGTTTTGTCGGCGGTTTAATTATTTCGTTAAAAAGTTTTTATCTCACATAGTCTCGTCTGATTATATTATAACCTCAAAGCCTTTTCATGTAGTAATATTAATATGGCTTTTTTACTTTTTGTGCTAAGAATTAATTTTACCGTGAGCAAAATATCGACATTTTACTTTGAAGGTAGTGGAAATAATTAAGTAGCTGTCATAAACAGACAGTTTTTGAGAGCTTAAAGCAATTTTGTATTTTCTACTTGATTTTCTACTTAATGTTGTAATAGTTTCAACTAAGTCATACTTTCGTGACAGATCCTGTATACACGGCGTATACAGCTCGAATTGATTTGTCGACACTTAGTAATATAGAGGTCTAATTTCTTTACGAAAGTTACGACAACATTCACTCTGTTTTCTTTAGGTGCGTGTGTAGTTTACGGGTATTTTATGTATAATTTTGTTTATTATGTATTCTTCGTACCTGTCTCTTTTCGATATGTGTTACCTTGAAATGCCAGACAATAACACTAGACTTCAATAAAACCATACCATCATGGTGTTTAAAATTTGGATTTCATTAAACTTCACTTTTTTGTTTTGCAATCTAAATAAGGTTGTTTATTTTTAAGTTGTACTTAGAGTATATTTTGTAAATCTTTAGATACTTACACTTCTGCGAGAAACTATTTAATATGTTGTAAATAGGAAGCCCTTTGAATTTAGGCAAAATAGTAATATTAGGGAACACTTTAAAATAAACTCTACAATCTTTTTCATTTAGAACACAACGCTTAAAATCTCTACGTAGCACAATTTGTTAGTTGTATAATAATAATAAATCTTAACCATTGTTTAACATGTTTAAAGCTCTAATTTGAAATAATATTAAGTAAAATAATATTCCTTTAGTTTCATATGTGTGCTTATACCAATTTATGAGAATCTCAAAAATCGAAAATAAGGTTTTTGATACGCAGGAACTACATAATCGGTCGTCACAAAAAAAATTATACACGTCATAAATTGTTCGGTTAAAAAACTTTGGTATGAGTAGTGTTATAAATAACGATTCCAACCTCATATATATTATAACCTTATAATTTAAGAATCAAGTAAATAGTTGGTTCATATTAAATAATTTGATATGTTGATAATCATTAGAATAATTATGATAAACAATGTGATTGATGATATATATGTGATATGATATGATCATATTCATATATAATATGAATATGATTGATAATGGCAGGTGATATAAATGGCGCCGGTTTGAGTAATGCGGGGACATTCATATCTAGCCATTCTACTTGTTGTGCATTGGAGAATATTATAAGTTTGTACTAATGTGATGTGTTGCTGTGCTGCCATCTTGACAGTAGTTAAGTATCAAAAGTAAATAAAGATTTACTCATAACTCATGACACAATTATGACCCACGGTCCCGCCTTTTATAAAAAACTAGTTAGTACTCATACTTATAAAAGTAAACTAGGTAGGGTCAGTTAGAATCACAGGATATAAAACATGATTTGTGAGTCACACAAAATGAAGTAAGGTAATAAGTACCCTCAACTTTACTATACAGTAAAACAAAAAATATACAGATTTAAACATACAAAACTTATTTTATTAAGTACCAAAATTAATTTATTTGAAATTATTTCACAAGTCATGAACTTTGAATATTGTGATCAGCTTACCTTAAATTCTAAGTAGATGGACAAACAACTATATCCTTTTTATTTGTATATAAATATTTTTGGACATTCACACAACGTCATATACTCCCAACCTAAGCAGAGTTTGTATTATAGTTACTAGATAACTGTTATAAATATATACATGCTTTTTTTTTGTATGATATCATATAACACATAGAAAACACCTAAACTCCGTAACAAACTTTTGCAGATCATACAAACATTTGATCCGACCCAGGAATCGTACCCGAGACCTCATTTACAGCAATCGCGTACGCTACCACTGCTTGAACGAGACAGTTTATGTCTATCCTACCCGGAGAATTTCGATATCACTCAGAAACAGTATTTTTCATTTGAAAGTAAGGCTGCAGCCCTGATGATATTCACTGAAAATTTAATGATGTTAGGACGTCAAAACTTCGCAAACAATCTGATCCCTAGGTTTCAGAATAGTTAGGCGTGGAAAAGCGATATCATCTTTGATGCACTTGCACACACTAAGCCTAGCAGTAATAGTTTCAGGATGCAGAATATAGATCATAGACAGGTTGTACATATAAATCTCACATATTTTCTTTTTTATTTTTAGTTGCCGAAATAATTCTCATCACTTAAAAATCAAAGCAGGTCTCATTAACCAGAGTTTGTGGTGAACGCGACTAAGGTAGGCGTAAAGGCCCCATGCTCCTTGAAGAATAAGGCAGGCTAAATATCTAGATTCCAGTTCATGATGTTCTAGACTCGAACCACTGGGCAGTGGTAGATTATTTTAGTTAGCACAATTCCTATCCTCTAAGGGCAAAATATTGTTCAAAGATATTACCATTTAGAGCCCAAGCCAGGATGTTTGGACCTATGGAAACCTCATTTACTGCAAAATGCGACAAGATAATTGCTTAATGCTGTTTATTTGTGAAGCCGCAGATTCGCATAGGTCAACCCTTTCAGTTGACTCTTTCACGGTTTCAAATACATATATATAGTTAATGTCAAAATAAAAATGTTTTGAAATATACAAAAAAAATTTCTGTTCTTTATGATACATCATCATCAGCCTATCGCAGTCCACTGCTGGACATAGGCCTCTCCAATTGCACGCCACTTAGTTCGATCTATGGCTTCTTGCATCCAGCTCTTGCCAGCTGTCTTGCGCAAATCATCATTCCACCTGGTAGGTGGAAGTACTACACTACGTTTGCCGAGACGCGGTCTCCTCTCAAGAATTCTTTTACCTCAACGGTTATCGATTCTTAGGCAAATGTGACCAGCCCACTGCCACTTCAGTTTGCTAATCTTGTGGGCTGTGTCAAGGACCCTGGTTCTTTGTCGGATCACCTCGATCCTTTAGAGGAACGCCGAACCGTCTCCATAGCACGCTGAGTGACTTTAAAGCTATGGACCAGTCATACCGTAAGTGTCCACGTTTCGGGTCCCTATAACTGTACGGGTAGGACGCACGTATTGAAGTTTTCCTCTACAGACAGTATAGGATCGTCGATGAGAAGACCCGATGAAGCTTCCCAAATGCTGCCCAACCCAACTGGAAACTTCTGTTCACCTTGTCCTCAAAGTTGTTTCTATCTAACTGCAAAGCCTGCCCGAGGTATACATTTTTTTAACAATTTCGAGAACGACACCGTGTACTGCAATTGGTTCCGGTAGTACATGTTCATTGAATATGACCTGATCTTGCCCAAGTTAATCCGAAAGCCGATGCGCCCAGAAGACCCATCCAGGTCGTTCAGCATCTGTTGTAGGTCCTGCAGTGTTTCTGCCATGATGACGATGTCATCTGCAAATTACAAGTGAGAGATGTATTCACCATTGATATTGATACCGCACCCTTTACAGTGCAGCCTGTTAAACAAATCCTCCATTGCATTAGTGAAAAATTTCGGGGATATAACTTAGCCTTGTCTCACTCCTCGGTGCAATGGTATGAGTCTTGTATGCTGACACTAGGATATATCCCCGATCCATTTAGCAACGCTGCAGGGACTCCATAACAGATAAAATCTCGATCGAGTCTAAGGCCTTCTCATTATTCACAAATACTAGACAGGGGCTGATTATACTCTTCGGTCTTCTGTATTATTTGCCGCACTTTGTGGATGTGGTTTATGGTGCCATATCAGCTTCGAAACCCAGCCTGCTCCGGTGGTTGGTACTCGTTGAGTCTTACAGCTTATAGACATGGCTTAGGAGGGATAAGGGCCGATAGTTCTTCAACATGGTTTTATTACCCTTTTTGAAGAACAGGACGACCACACTCCTACTCCACGCCTCTGGAGTTCTCCCTTCGAATAGGATAGCGTTGAAAAGCTTTTAGAGCGCCCTAAGTACGCGTTCGGTTCCAGCCTTTAACAGCTCTGTAGTAACGCCATCTTCTTCAGGGGACTTTCTATTTCTCAGCTGTCCATCTCGATTTTGTCAATGCTGACGGCAGATTTTCGTTGTAGTGGTGCGTTAATGTGGCTTTAGAGTCCTCATTTCCGGGATCAGGATTAAATACATGCGAAGCGCACAAAATGCAATAGAAGCTTTCCACTTCCGAAAGGACGGCCGGCTCGGGAGCAACGACTTCTCCGCTTGCTGTGGTCAACCTCTGCAAATGTCTTCTTCCAAGAGATTGTACACATACATTTGACTCCCGATTCTGTTCAATTGCTCTTATACTGTTCCTGGATATTAGTCATTATCTCGTTACTCATAAAACCCTTCAATAGTATTCCGGGATACCTTCGAAACTAGTCGTAGCCTGTTATCGTCATATGGATATCGAATTAGTTGATTTAATTACCTGAAGAAGAAGCTAAGCATCACAGGTTATACAAGGTACATTAAGTAAAATTATGACTACTGTACTTTTATGTACGTCCTTTTATATATATACATTTATAGCTGTAATTCAAAGTCAGCCATAATAAAGACAAGCTTAATAGAGACTTGTTTTAAGTTTGTACAGTGGTTAACAAAGTCAAGATCACGTTAATATTCAAATCATGGTCACCATTTTGTATTTAATATTTATGTGGTTAACTAGATTTTTTCCATGATACCAAATTCATAAAACTTTAACTTTATATCCTTTTTCTTTGCAGTATCCGTTATGAAAAATTATATTTTCATATTAATATCAATCAAATACCCGCCGTATAACATCAACCGCACGTAACGCCGCGGGACAAAGCTAGTCTAAAAAGTAGCCTAAGTTACTCCTTATATCATCACCTATCTGCCAATGAAAGTCCCGTCAAAATCTGTCCAGCCGTTCCAGAGATTAGCCGGAACAAACAAACAGTCAGACAGACAAAAATTGTAAAAAGTGTTAACATACAAATGCATTTAGTAGAATGCCGTTATTTTAATATTACAAACAGACACCCTAATTTTATTTATTTGTATAGATGATATGTAACGATACACAACGTTGATAATACACCAGTCTAACTTAAGTCTACTTAAATCCATGATATTTTTGTTTGTTTTTGCCTTATAACTACAGCTGTTACTAACTCTTCATTAAAATAACAAACCTTAACAAAAGTGTAACGTCACGAGAACCTTAACCTAGTTTCTTATGTAGGTATAAAATTGAATGTTAGATATAAACAAATCTCAAATGTTTCCTTGTGCTTTCAGACGTTGCGGAAATGAATAAGGTGTTTAATCACTGTACATTTTTCTAAGAACGACAGTACAGTGGACATGTGAGCAAAGCAGAAACGTGCCAGCTATTAATAACTTACAAACAATTAAGCCTTGTTATAAATGTTGCATGGCTTTAATGTGTTGTTATTAAGTTAATTAGTTTTAACTATTTGGTTGCAATAGAGATGCTATACTACCGATTGAAAATGATAAAATATACATATTTCGATTTATGTAGAGTTAAACCAATGTACTGCACGAACATCTAGAAGCGAATTTCCGAGCTATTCTATGAAAAACGAAACTAATATTAAAAGCAAAAAATATAGAACATTATCTAGAACTTGTTGCTCAAGGATTTTCAAATAGTTCTTAAATGTAAAGCAAAAACTGTGGTCACCGTGTTTTGTGTTAGTTTAAATATTAATACATTTAAGTATAAAAAGCTAACACAATAATACAGTCTTTAAAACGTTAGTCATAATTACAAATACTAAATGATATTTTTTTACGGCCAATCATATAATGTTTAAAGAATCTTGAAATTATCATGGTGTTTCAAACAAGACATACCCTCTAAACTAACTATAAATTATAATGTAGTGGGTCAAGATAGGAATTAGATTTCTAATCGTCAGTTCTGTTGAAGTCAGATGCGATCGTTTCCAACCACTCTTGGATAGATAGAGCTTCACGAACTGTTGCCGAGTTCGGTAGATGGGGACATTCTTGGTTAAGATACATTATGTTTATACATTTATTAATCTTTGGGAATCCTATAGCAATACACTTAACACATGTTATAAAAATAGTAATAAAACGCCATTAACAAGTACTCACAGATATAAACTAAATAGTTACAAAAGAAAACCCTTTAACAAAAATGAGAAAAATAAATAAATATTTTAGAATAATTGAAGTTGGGTCCGTTTTTTTAAATTATACCTGCATTTAAATTAAAAAAGGTTTGAATTCAAAAAAATCTATACGTCAAACAACTTTGAGTGTGGTCTGTTCCTCATAGATAATATACTCATTGCAAAATTGTCAAAGTAATGGTTGTGTAGTAAGTCGTTATATATTTGACAAGGAAAGAAAAAAAAACATTCTCAATAATCGAATCTGGATACAATATGCCGATGTTTTGCAACCTTTTAACACAAAAATAGCTCAGTCACTCCTCTACTGCTGAAACCCTACTAAACCATCACTGCAGTCGGATAATGTTCACATACTAAATGTTGGCAAACTTCTATAGTGTTTTACATATAAATGTAGCGATTTAAAGTCCTTTTAAAATACGGCTCGATCTTAAAATTTTCTCACCCGTAAATATTTATTTTCAATCAAATCACCTTTATGCTTCACAGATTGTATAAGCAGTACCTTATGCACAGGTACCAAAAGGTTTATGTTTAACTTTGCTCACTTGTGTGTTCAGGAAATGGTGTCTTCTTGACCTCACTGTAGGTACACTTTATATACCAGGAACAAACAACAGATAATGCCAGCTATTCCTACGCCTATACGACAGTTTTCAGAAAATTATTTATTTTTAATATATGTTTATATATTATTATCACACAAGTTTGACAGTTTTACAGAATTAGTTTATCTGTGAACATTATTATGTTGCAGAATACTAAAATTTATGTGTATAATACAAATAAACTGGCTGAGTCTATTCAAATTATTCAAAGTTCACGACTATCTACCAGGTACTTGAGCTTCAAGGTTTTACAAATAGTTTTAAATTTAAAAGAACTATTCTATAGCTACCGTAGAAAAAGATACTTAGTATATGCCTCAAGCAGTAATAAAATTATAGCAAAATGTCTGGCCTTAGAAGTTACTGCTTAAAAATGGTAGGCATACGCTCTCGAATGCAACGTTTCGGTTCCTTCTTGTGTCAAGCGATCAAATCGTGGAACTCACGTGTTTCCCTCCCACTACGATGCCGGGTCCTTTAAGCGGGGCGTGATAAAAGAATCCTACTAAGCCGCCATCGTGTGGGTCATCATGCTGCACTGTTCACGATCGCATTGAGGATGTTGACCAACACTCTTGGATTTGGACTCTACTCATACTTTCCATCAGGCAGAGTAATGTAACTAAACTAGCTTAATTCCACGGTTTAACCTGCGGTACGACGACAATCGCAGATAACGCCACGGGGCGAAGTAGCCTAAGTTACTTCTTATTTCATCAGCTATCAGACAGTGAAAGTCTAGTCAAAATTCGATCTAGTCGCTGCAGAGATTAGCTGAATCAAAAAGATAGACACGCTTTTTTGTCAAAAAAATGCTTTTTGATGTTCATACTATACCGTATACCCATGCACTTAGTGAAAAGTTATTAATTTTGAAATTACAAACAGACACTTCAATTTTTATGTTGGCATATATTCGCGCCTAAAAAGCGTAACTTTTGAAAGTATGTACAGAAATATTTTAGAAAATATCCTGTAAATAAAAAAGTATATAATATTTAGATGTACCCCTACTTTACCAATATACTATGCAGTGCGAACCCATAAAGACATGGTGCTTGGCTATGTCCATGTATGCAGACAGCGCCCGTTGAGGACGTCTCAACATACTTCAGCCAAATTTTGTCGTACAATTTTATTTCATTGTAAATCTTTGTTTTTAATGTTTTACTATTGGGTAATTTGTGAATTGCCTGTTAATCATATTTAGAATTATAGAATAGTTTGATGTGACCTATTTTTTGGTTTTAATTGTAAGAATAAATAAGAACGGAGGCTAGGCTACCTCGAATTTGTTTTTTTTTATTTAATTCTCGTTCCTGTTTTCTAAAAATAAAATATTTGAAAATGCGAACGCTTCGGGCTTTGTGGGCCCGTCCGTTGTTATAGTTAAACGCTTCGCTTTGACATAACTTATTAACAGACTTCAAAAAAGGAGGAGCAGTATATTGAAGAAATTAGAAAGAAAACTATAAAATATAATCAACATCATATTTACTTAAGATAAATATTAAAAATTTCGACAAAAATATAATCTAGTTGTTATTTTAGCCACTTGAAATATAAATCAAATTTTGGGATCTTTTTAAAGTCGCGAGCACCCCCTCACGTATTTAATCACCAATACATTGTTTCGCGACACATGAGATGTATTTAAATCTACGCATGCTTCTTGAGCCTAGTCCTTATATATTTTGCACCGGATCCAATTCCTATTAAATGTTTCCCCACAAATAAAACATTCCGTCTCTTGAATCTGGCTGAAATACAACCTTCTTCATTTTACTTATATTTTCGTGTTTCTCTTCACCTTTTTCACCGTTCTGGATTCTTTGGCCTTTTCCTTTATAAATAATAATAAATAATAAATATTTTCGGACATTATAACACACAACACCATCTAGTCCCAAACTAAGCAGAGCTTGTACTATGGGTACTAGACAAGTGATATTATTACATATATACGCTTTTTTTTGTAAATACATACGTATTATACATAGAAAACACCCAAACTCCAAAACAAATATTTGCAGATCATACAAACATTTGGTCCGACCCAGGATTCGAACCCGAGACCTCATGGACGGCGGTCGCGTACGCTACCACTGCGCCACCGAGGCAGTCAAATTCCTTTTTATGATGCAAAGATATCAAGATTTCACTTTTTGTGTTCTTCTTGTTGTTTTTCAAACTCAGGCTTGATTGTCCGTTCAAAACATCCTAATTTTGATTTTAAATTGACCTGATGACCTTGTTTCATACATTTGGTACAATCTTGCAGAGAAGTAGGTACGAGTAATTACGTATCGGTCTGCGCCAGCTCTCTCAAACTTTTTTGTCTAGGATGGCTTGAATTGCATTCTTCGTATTCAATCCACTTTACTCTCCACGATTAGTATTTTGATTTTAAATTTAGGCATTATATCACTGTAATAAGTTACTTGTGATTATAAGATTTAAACAGTCAGTCCCCAACCCCCACTTGGCCAGCGTGGGGACGTATGGCCTTAACCCTCTCCTGAGAGGAGACCCGAGCCCAGCAGTGGGACGTTATGGGTTGTTGTAAACAGTCAAAGAATTATAATGTCAGCGTCTATGGCCGTGGGTACCCCAAAACTGATGGTCAACTGATTTACGTGAAAAAAAAATTTATATAGCGTATTATCCCAAGTTCAAACAATCCTGAATATATGAAATAGAAGTGTATCTGAATATGTTAACAGTATAACATAAAGAATTACAAAAAAACCGTACTAGCTTTAGGCGACTTTTCAAATGCCTTCAACGCAGTGAACCATGATATTTTGCTTGCAATACTTTCCCACTTCATGATTTCCAACGATGCACTGGAATGGTTCTCATCCTATCTTGGTAGACGCCAGCTGTCTGTCCGCACTGAGGAATCGGCATCCTTTTGGGCTGAACTTGCCTTTGGCGTTCCTCAAGGCGGCTTCTAACTCACCAAATTACCTAACATCCCACTTACAATATCTCTGCTCTAAGCATGACAGATATCTTAGCTCCTCCGATAATTTCCTCCTTCTTTGTCCTCCACATTCCTCCTGAATTATTCATTCTTCCTTCACAGTACAAGTTGTAAATCTCTGGAACGCCCTACATTCCCTTTCTTACCTTCTGTCCTACTTTCTTCATTGGCAAAAGTAATCAGCCAAGATTAAATAATTTGAAGATAAAATTACATACCATTATCTAAATTCACTGACCTGACCCTGTATACAATTTGAAAAAGTTGATAACATAAGATACCTCGGTGTTCAACTAGATGAACAACTATTATGAGCAACTTATATCGATCTTATTTCTCCTAGAATGCGCAAAATGATTTGGATCTTTAAAGAAATTCGTATTGTACTCAATCCTAAAATATTGAAAACTATTTACTATGCTCTGGTTCAATCCAACCTCTCCTACTGTATACCGGTCTTAGGCGGTACTTATAAAACCAAAAAAATAAAGGTCGAGCGGGCCCAATGATAAATCCTGAAAGTCATGCTAAGGAAACCGTTTTGCTACACAACAACAAATTTATTCAAGGACGCCTATGTCATAACAGTTCGTCAAATATTTATTTTAAGTAGTATTGTTCGTATACATAAACTGACTCATTATGACCCACAAATCACGTACTCATCCCGAAGAAGAAATCGAATATGTGACACTATTCAACATAAAACTGCCTTTCTCAGACGACAACATCTTTTTCTTGCACCATGGCTATATAATAAGCTCAACCCAATTTTAATTTTTTTCTCAACAACTACTTTTAAGTGTAAATCTATTATACAAAATTATTTACTCAGTCTATCATATGCAGACACAGATTCGCTCATCACTATTGTGTGTGTACACAAATACACACACGCACCACACACAACACCCACCCACACACCCACACACACACACACACACACACACACACACACACCACCCACACGCGCGTACCACACACACACACACACACACAGGCACACTCAAACACACACATATATATAGTAATGCAACATAATATCTCGACCCAGTAAGCTGAGCTGGTGTGAATCCTGTAGTCCTCAAATACAAGTTTTGACCTAGTTTAGGCTCCAGTCCACCCCAAGCTACAAATATTGTATCTGTACAATAAGTTCTTTGTGGTGGAAGGAAACGTATTTTTATTATTATTATTCTCTTTATTACTTACTTCTTACACCTACTTCTACTTTAATATGCATATTTATTACATTTTTAAATACATAAAAAAAAACAATAATATATTTTTAAAAATATAAAAAAAAATTGACCACCGACTTCGGGTACAGGGCCCAAGAAACCGGTGGTTAGGCTCAAAAGAAAAAAACCTCCTGACAATACGAGCCGTGTCAAGAAGGACTGCCTTCTGCAACAGACCCTTTTTTTTTACGTGGTGGAATGCATTTACGCTCTTCGCTCCCCCTCCGCGGGGACAGAGGGTTTGCTTTGTGTGGGACTCCTGACTGACTCGCCAGACTACCCACTAAACCACCACAGTGTGCCACTCTGCGCCTGACACGGAAGAGATCCGGAAACCGCTTTCTTACGCTATCCGGACCCCTCCCAGCGCCTGCCCGCACTGTTGCGGGGACTGTCTCTTGATGTTTTATACTCTCAATTTAGGCAACGTACGGCACACGCGTAACGTTGCCCCCTCGCGGGTGGCCTGTGAAGCGGATGTGGGGGAAAACCCGTCCCGCCCATCCGCAGCCACACTCAAGGCGGCATGAGTCGCTGGTAGGCGCGCCTTCGCCATCCGGGTCGCCAGCGGCGGATCGGGTCTAAGTGGAGATCCCCCTCCCGGGCCCTCTCCGCCGCCTCCTTCTGCGAGATGAATTCCTCTTCCGCGGTGAAACTGCTCTCGCCGCCGGCCATGGAGCGTATGAAGGCCGGCAGCGAGAGATCTCCTCCGATGACTGCAGTGAGGGCCCGACGCTGCGGCGCCCAAGCGGGGCACACCGCCAGCGTGTGCTGGGCCGAGTCCTCACTGTAGTCGCAGTGGTGGCCGGCGGGACACAATTCCCTCCGCGCGACCGAGTGCAGGTAATTCCCGAAGCAACCGTGCCCGGAAAGCACCTGCTTCAGTCAGAAGGAAAGGGTCCCGTGCTGCCGCCCTGCCTACTCGAGGATTACAGGCTGGAGAGCCTCCATGGTGGCGTAGCCAGCACGTGAAGTCGTCGCGAAGACCAACGAGCCATCGTGGCTCGACGGGCGGCTTCACGCCACTCGCGTACCTCTTTGGGCGAAGGACGCATGCCACTCTCCGCCCGGAATTCAGCCACCCGTCGATGAGCTTCGGCGAGCACTTCTGCCTCTAAATCCCACGGGGGTGTTCCGGCCAAAGCTCACGCCGCCTCGGTTGACACCGTGCGGTATCCGCGTATGGCTCTGACCGCCAATACCCTCTGAGGGTGCCAGAGGCACGCCTTATTCTGGGCGGACAGAGCCGACACCCACACCAGCGCGCCGTACAGCGCCATTGACGGGACGACCCCCGTGAAGAGGCTTCTCGTTGCGACACTGGCTCCACCCAGATTGGGTAAAAGTCGCCCGAGGGCGGAGGCAGTGTCGACCAGCTTCGGAGCAAGCTGTCGGAAGTGCTCGTCGAAGAGCCACCTACCGTCGAGGATCAGACCCAGATACTTCATCTGGGTCCGAACCGGTACGAGGACCGAGTTGACCACTATGGAGGCGCCGGGGGGCGGCCCACGATGGGGCCCGTGGAAGAGCAGGGCCTCCGTCTTGTCCAGGGCCACCCGCAAGCCCAGCGCCTCGATGCACCCGACCACCAGAGAGAGACCCCTGGTGGCCAGGCACGCCGCCTCCTGGAAGTTCGCCCCCCGGGCTGTGACCGACGTGTCATCGGCGTAACAAATTACGCCCAGCCCGGAGAGGAGACGTTCTCGAAGGACCCAGTCGTACCCCACGTTCCACAGGAGTGGTCCTAGGACAGACCCCTGCGGAACGCTGCACGACATGGGTCGCCGTCTCAAGGCGCCCTCTCGGTCCTCGTACACGACGGTACGCTCCTCCAGATAGTCTGCCACCAGCCGCCTCAGGTACTCTGGCACCCCGTGATACTGGAGTGCTTCCCTGATGCAGCTGAATGGCAGACTATTAAAGGCGTTGGCGATGTCCAGAGATACCGCCAACACCACGCCGCCACAGCTAACCACCTCTTCGGTCACGGCCCACAGGCGCATCACGGCATCGACCGTCGAACGCCCCTCTCGGAACCCGAATTGGGCGTCCGACAGGTCGGGGCCCACCTCGCTGAGGTGCCGGACGATGCGGGCAGAGAGCACACTCTCGAACAACTTGCCCCCCTCGTCCAGCAAGACGATGGGCCTGAAGGCCGCATCCGAATCGGCAGGCCGTCCCGGCTTCCTCAACAGGACCACCTTCCCGCTCTTCCAGCACTCAGGAAAGCGTCCGGACGCCAAGCTAGCGTCCAACACCTCCCAGAGGCCGTCCGACATGTGGTCGAGGGCTCGGGCCATCACTCGGGCTGGTACCCCGTCCGGCCCGGGGGCGGCGTTCTTGGATCGGATCCGCAGAACAGCTGCCCCTACCTCCGATTCCCTGACGGGCGCAACGTCGACTTCAATGCCCCCGTCGTCTCCGACCGAATAGGCCATCGACGGGGGCGTGTGTACCACCCGCTGCGGGAATAGACCCTCGACCACTTCCTGCAGGAAGCTGGGCTGGACAGTCTCGGTAAGGGGGGGGGGGCACCGTGTGGAGCTTCTGACGCACCGCACGATATGGGCGACCCCAGGGGTCACGATCGAGACCATCCAGCATTTCCTTTCGACTTTGGTCTTTGGCGCGGCGAATGGCCAGCTTCAGAGTTTTCCGCGCCTTGCGGTACTCCTCGTGAAGCTGGTCCTCCGTCTCCGCGGTGACGCCGCCGGCTACGGGTGTAGGACCTCCGGGCACGGGTACAGGCCGCACGGAGGTCAACCAACTCCTGGGACCACCAGTAGACCTCCTTCCGTGGAGGTCGACAACCTCGAATCCGGAGCATGGCCGCATCGCAGATCTGCGTAATCGCATTGCAGAAGCGGCCAGCACCCATGTCGACCTCCTCGGTCGGGGCCTGCGGAGACAGCCAGGAGTGAAGAATGGCCGCCTCTTCTAGTAGGTCCCTGTCGAGCTTCGCGACAGCCCACCGCGGAAAGCGCGAGGATCGCCGCGCTACGTGACCCCTACTGGACAAGACGGAGGCCCTGCTCTTCCATGGGCCCCGCCGCGGGCCGCCCCCCGGCGCCTCCATAGTGGTAAGGTTATGACGTTAAAATTAAAGAAATTCAATTTTAGATAAAGTTGTAAATTCATTTAGACTTACCATCTACTCTTTAATTGTTGACTCGCGTGCCCGTTATCACATTAAAAACCAGCCAAATGAATAGGGTTCCGTAGTTACCTATATGTTCTGATTTTATAAAATAGTTTGCTTTCTATTTTGTTACTTTTGTACAAAGTTTTCCAACAAATCGCATTTTACAAGTTAGGCCTCTAAAACTCCTGAACATTACAAAGTTATGCATTCAAATTCAAATTCAAAATGATTGATTCAATTAAGAAACTAAGTGCCATTTATGAACGTTAAATTGAAGTTACAGATTAAAGTCATAGATGGACACAAACATACGCCAGATGTACTCTATGGTCAAGAATTAGGTGAAAACACCAAAATTCACTGCCTGCCTGTGTCGATCCATAACTATCAGTTTCCGAAATGCGTAGGGCCTTATGAGAAGAAGACTAGCAAAGAAGGCAGATGTTTAGGTACAATACTAATCCGGTAATAACGAATTCAGGGCACCCACCAATGCTAAATTCCGTTTATGCATGGGTAAACGGGGTAACCGGGGTCTGTTATTACATACCTGTACTCCTGAATCGCATCCTCCAAAGCACTCCTTATCCTGTCATTACATTGGATACTTACGGATATAATTTCACTCTCCACTTGTTCGTCAACATCATCAGCATTAACCACCACATCCACTGAATCTGCATGTGACGAAGAAGGGATAGACAAAGTATTCCGTACGGCCGATCGTATCCTCTCAAGTACGGCATCATCCAGCAGGTGACATCGCTGTATAGCTCGTACTTGATCCGACAATCGTTGTGCCGATACGTTGACAATTGGCTCAAGCTCCTGAAACAAAGAGACTAGTCGAACACGGTACGCAGTAAGATTTGTTCCCAACTCTGTAGCCCGAAAATATGCCTGCATGATATTCTCATTGCTGGACTGTGTCCATTTCATGCGGCGCACAACTCCACCGGTAGCGGGGACCCTATTCGAGGTCAGTGGTGCTCGGAATCCCAAGCTGTTCAGCGGCCGGCCTTTCCCCTGCTGACGTACAGGTGTTGGCGACGTCGGCGGAGAGAAAAACTCTTCGCTGGAAGATGACCTCGACGCCTCTACAACAGCCGAAACTTCTACTGTTGCCTCCGGGGGTGGTAAGGCGAAGCGTAGTGACGAGTCTGGGGATGATGCTTGTGCTCTAAGCCTAGCTCTAGTTAGCTTTTTAGATTTTTTCTTATTCATTACATATATATATACAATACATAGGTGTTTTGTTTGTGAAAAAAACCTTATTTTCTTAATTTAATATAGTTTTGGTCCATTTTAAATATATTGCAACTTTTATAGGTAATTTTTTGATGTTCGGAAATATTAAAATGTAGAAAAAGTTGTTATGATTATTATTACCCTTAGATATTAGATCGTGTACCAGCCGAATAAAGTTCAAGATTGAAGTGCGCAATCATTACCGAGATTTGTTGACGAAGTCATCGGCGTAACTTATCTGTCCATTTGTCATTGCATATGTATGTATGTATTTTACCCATATCTTATACGAATGTATGTATTTATGTGTGTGGGTATGCATACATAACTATATATATATGTTTGTATAATTATACATTTGGTGTATGTATATGTGTGTGTATATATATATGGGTATGCATACGTATGCGTATGTATGTATGTGAAGATTGTATTTATGTTATATAATGATATCTTCATGTACCTTGAACAACCTTGTACAATTCGAACAATAATTTTCCCTTGCTTAAAAAATACACCTAATACACGTAGCTCTGCACCACCCAAAGGTTAACTGGATAATGCCCATGGCATTAAGTCCGCCTCTTGCAATGTTATTGCATGAAGATTAAATAAATAAATTACATACGTTTATCCAATAAAAATAGTCTTTGAAATAATTGATGAACCGCGCAACGAATCGGCCAAAAACAAAATGCACTCTGTTCTTTTTCTTTTGATGAAATGGCAACCAGCTGATCGGCTGATTCTGCCAATGTCAAGTGTTTAAAGTCTTCGAATATTAAATCTTCGAGTCTTAAAGTCTTCGTCATGGTGAAAATAATGATAGAAAATATCAAAAAAAAAGTGGATGAGATGCAATGGGGACCGTTTTTCGAAAAAACAAAAAAAAAAACAAAACACACTCTTCTTCTTTTGATGATATGGCAATCAGCCGGATCAGCTATTTCTGCCAATGTCAAGTATTTCAAGTCTTCAATTCTAAGTCTTCGAGTCTTCAAGTCTTCGTCGTGATGGAATTAATGATAAAAAATATAAAAAATGTGGATGACATGAAATGGGGACCGTCTTTCCCAAAAACAAAAAACGATCCCAAAAACACACTCTATCACATCTACACGCCACGTCACCTGACCGTGGCCTTTGGGTGTGACTTCAACTGTCAGCATTTCTCCAATGGCTCGTAAACGCACACAGAGATCACATATACTTATAGGTAACGTACGGTAGTATTTGCGGTGGCCGAGGTTACCCACCGGCCGGGGTTACCCCCTCTGCATATATTATTTCAAAGCAATGAAAAGTAAAATTTAAGATATGGACCCAACAGATCACCTGCCTCATACAAATAACGGTGTACCCATGTCCCAATTTTGCTCAAACTCAATGAGACTCATTAAAATACAATGGAGATTTTTAAAATCTCTGTTCTATTTCTCGGAATTCATTAGTAAGCAAGCCCCTACATTTTAAAAGCTCGAGTTTTTATGAAGAACTTATTAAAAATATTGCTTTATTTGAGGCCTAAATTCATTCATAAGAAGGATCATGTTTTGAGAAATAAATCAGAACATTAATGTACATTTCTATAGTTGTTTATTGTACGTTCATTATTGCTCGCCATACTGCTCTCAAATTATGTTACAACCTTTCTTTAAGATTATTTAAGATTAATGTAATTTAGAAAAAAGTTATGTTGTATATTTTATATCTAATATCTATAACTATTATATAATATTTATATTAGTATTTCAAAATCACTTATAATGTCTGCTAATAAAAAACTGTTTCAAAAATAATGATTTTCTAGCAACGGCATTCTGCGATTATACATATTATTGCTTAAATTAATTTGCCAGGCACTATCAACTTATACGAAACTGAATGTCTGAACAGTGCCGTAATAAAACTAGTATAATTTCTAATGTTTTTAATCCACCAGTTTCATGTTAATATGACGTGACATTTCTTGTTTCATCACGCGATATTGCCATTATAAAAGAAAAGTAGGTAATAACGCCTTTGACCTTCCTTTCCCGTATACCTAACTATTTATTCCCTACTTTTGGTTCCAACTATCGTTTATGGGTTTAAATTTGTGATATACTGATAATAGATAAATTTCTTGTTCCTATTAAGTTTTGATAAAAATCTTCAACAATATAGGTAGGTAGTTATGTAAGAGGTTTCGGGTTGGATTGCTGATATATATATATATATATATATAGAAAAGCTGGACCTTTTTCGCTAATTAATTTTTGATAGTACAGTAATCGAGGAATGCTATAGGCTATATATTGTCACACTAAGACCAATAGGAGCATCGATGAAAAATGTAACGCGGACAAAGCTGCACGGCTTAAATGTATTTACTAAAGATAAATACAGCAGTACGAAGTTTGCCGGGACAGCTAGTTACAAATAAATGTGTCATGTAATGCTTGACCATTTTATTGGTGTACTTGGAAAAACATCATTCATATTTTTTTAGGAATAAAACAAATAATCTCGTAAAACTCTTTGTATTGTTGTTTTGCAAGATATCATAAATACCGAAACCGGTTAATAAATTACTTCATTGACGTTTTAGAGCAACGACGGTCTTTTGATAATAGAGCAGTATTATGCTGTACTTAAATAAGTCTCATGAAAAACATTACCTAGGTACTTACGATTACCATTAATTTATTTTCACAGTCATTATCATTAAGCTTGGAACAACTATAAAATAACTTAAAGAACTTGATGTGCACATGGCAAAGTACATTTTATTTATTTTTATGACTCATTATTTCTTATTTTTACTGAAAAAAAGTACCGTTCCCCTTCTTGCCATCGAAGTCTGTAAAACGAAGAATCTAAAATAGTTGTAAATTAGCAAAAACCTTGCTATGTTACAACATTTTAGTAGATAAATAAATATACTATTTATTTATTTAAAAAAAACTATTTGTTTAATCATATAATTAAACACAATCCAACAAGGTATTATTGAATAAGTATTAGAGATATTTTAATATGATATCGAAGAAACATATATTACATTCAATTTACGTAGAAGTCATACAATGCGCTTATCATCAAATTTCTCCGAAACCGTTGATATGTTAAGGTTGGCGCTCATCCTACATCTATAACACTAATATACACGGTTTCTATAAAAATGGGTTACATAATTTTGGCATTGATATTTAAAAAAAATTACACCTTTTTGCTTTCTTTTAAAATTTATTTGAATCAGTTTCTCTTATAATGGACTAACAGAAATCCTCGGATACCACCTACTGTTGGCTATGAACCAGGTGCACCCTAGAAAGGAAAACACTGGAACCCCGATATAACCTTAGAATTTGGAAGCCTGTCTGTCTGTGTTAAAACATCAAATAAGAAAATAAAAAAAAAAAAATTTGTGCGGCTTTGATTACAGCAATTTATAATAACATTTTATTGAAAAGTGAGAGGGAAAAGGATAAAATCATCATCATCATCATCAGCCCNCGGGTTGGTGATCGCAGGGCGTAACTTGTTGCACCGGTGACGCTGCTGCCCATCACCGGCCTATTGTATTTAGTTACGCCTTTTAGGATGGATATACCGCCATCGGTCGGTCGCCAGAGCCTCGTTTGTTATCTAGCAGGGTGCACCGCGTGCAGGTGAGGTTGGCTGGGGGCGAAAGATTGTGGTTCGCCCCCACACACCCCTTCAATTCAAATGTATACTTAAGGATAAAATAAAAAAATTCAATTTCATGCCTAATAAATAATATTTATATGTAAATTTATTAATGCTTCGCAAAATAGCAAGTTACAAAAATAATTATTTTTCTATATTATATACATTACAACAAGAGCTCTATTACATTATAGCTGCACCGAAGAGCATCCAATCAAGCAATGTTTCAGTCCAGTGGAAGCAACCTTTCAGTCCAGTGGAAGCAACCTTTCAGTCCAGTGGAAGCAACCTTTCAGTCCACTGGAAGCAACCAGTCAGTCTAGTGGATGCAACCTTTCAGTCTAGTGGAAAGCAACCTTTCAGACGTTACATATAAGTACATTTTTTATTGATATATTTTTGTTTGTATATTGAATGCACGTAGAAAAATTTGCGAGCATTTAAATACTGAGACAGCCCTCGCACATTTTCTGCAGAAGCAGATTTCAGTGTTGACATTCCTCTTGTTAATTATACAATTTCTCCTAGTTCGGCGCTTAAATGAAAACTAGATCTGATTTTGGCACAAATTAGGCAATCATTATTTTTATTTTCATCACTATTCGCAGATCCACTCGTTTCGGTACTAGGATGTAACGTAATAGTTGAGATATATCATGATTAAAAATTTGTTTTACTAAATTTAATATAACATTTTAAATTTTAGCATCAAAATATTATAAAATATACGATTGAGTATTCACAACATGTAATACAAAAAAATACAAATAGTATTTTTTTGAATGATTTGAACTTTGAAAGATTGAAAATCTCAATTGTTTTGTAATGATGTAAATGTTTGTAATAGTTCTTCTTCACAAAATATGACTATAAACTAATATATTAAATATATATAATAATTTTTATATATTTTTAAAAAAACACTTTTCGGAAGGTTATCTTAAACATTCATAGACTGGAATTGGATTCCGAGGTATAAATCTTACTGCGTTCCACTATTAGTACAATTTGCTTTTTCCACAATTCTCTTTCCAAAAGTACCCAAATTTCTTGTGTGCCCAAAGGCCCCAGCATAGTTGTGGAAATTTAGAAAATGTATCCTTAAACATATTCTAAACTGAGTTAACATATTTCATCTTATTTTGTTTGATTTTAACTTGGTTCTTGTAAATCACTTGATTGTTGATTTTATTTAATTATTAATTTGATTTATTGCAAATTTATTTTTATTTTATTTAATTTAACAGATTTTTTTATGTTAGATAAAGCCTTGAGCCGCCATAATGCGGGACGCCATATTGCATTATCTGTTTTCGCAGTGACTATGGTGCCCCCCACTGTTGGATTCTGCTTGAGCTAACCATCAGGCTGAGTAAAGTTACTGGCGACTTCTTTATAAAAAAAACATGGGTGATTTAGGAGAGTGGTAAAAAGAAGCAACATGGTCAAAGCACGTAAACTGCGGCGTAACCACGACAGTTGTGTCTGATAAACGGATACATGTCATGATCATACGACCGTAAGTTGAATATGAGCCGAATACGATTGTTGAGAAGTAGGTCCAATTTATGAAGGAGATCTGCATCTATGTCGACGTAACACACATTATCATAGCCGATGAATAGGAATATTAAAGTTTGTAATAGCATGGTGTTAGTCAACATCAGGAGCTCATTGAGCAACTTGCTCTAAAATATGAAGTGAGACGGTTGCTTATGGACAGAGAGTATCGATATTGGACGATGGGTACAAAAAAAAGGTTTCGGTACTTTAGCCAATGAATGTACATAAGCCGCCATAAGGCTGGGAAAACAGAATTCAGGGGATAATTAATTACGTGGGTAATGGCAGGTAAGAGTTGTTCTAGAGTAGCGGTTACCATGAAGCGGCTAATGTTGTCATTACCAGTGGATATGGATTTGATGGACAAAACTAATTGAGTTGTTGTATTGCTGCTGCACGAATGCTGTCATTTAAATTGGTCTTGAGTGAGTACCTAGTTGGATAGTACCGTTATACAACAATATTAAAGTTCTAGTTGAGTGTACTACCCTCATTTTTATATGGAATAGCTGCAAACGAGCAGACATATCGCCTGATTGTAAGCGATTACCGCCGCCCATGGACATCTGTAACACCAGAGGCCTACCAAGTGCGTTGCCGGCCTTGGGGGATGAGGGGAAGTGTTGGATTATGGGTCACCGGTATCCTTACTCACCCGGTGAAACACAGCGCAGGCGCTGTTTTACACCAGTTTTCTGTAAGGCCGTGGTATCACTCCGGTCGAGCCGGCCCATGGATATTGAAGCGTGGCTCTCCCACGTATTCATTTGATAATTTTGATTACTTTTTTATTTTGTGTACAATTAATGAGCTTTTTGAATGCTATAATTTATCTATTCGTTTAATAAGTCATTTTCAATCCATCAATCAATCATTTATTTGCGGAAACAGAGGGTAGTCACAGATTTTATGTTTATTTTACAGGTACATTATATCCTACCACATTATGCGGTGTACGAATATTATATAAACAGAAATGTCATAAGTCAAATTATTCAAACACTTAAAATTGTCAAACATGACAATTATTTAACAAATAATGACAATACAAAATTATATCAAATGCAAGAAAAGTAAAGGGTTTTAGATAGTATAAATACAGGTAGATAAAAAATTAACAAAGAAAGTTAAAATTACCCATAATAGATTGAAATTGTACGGTAACATTGGAGCAAATATTGTAATTTAAAAATAAATTCTCGATAAAAGTTTATTAACAAAATCAAATTCAAAATCATTTATTCAATTAAGACACTAAGTGACATTTATGAACGTTAAATTGAAGCTACAGATAAAAATCATAGATCGACACAAACACACGTACTGAATCGTCAAGGTGAATTAGGTGAAAACACCAAATTCACTACCTGCCTGTGTTGATCCATAACTTCCAGTTTCCAAAATACGTAGAGCCTTATGGGGAGAATACTTGCAATGGAACTCATGGCCATTCATTTTATAAGTTCAGTTCAGATCTTCATGTACAATAGTATTAGTAAATATTACATGAATGGTTAATGTATACAAGACGTTACCACCAAAGTAATAACAGTTGTTTACTAGGTATTGGAATAATTCATTCACTCTTTTATGTAGCTAGGAATCCTATTGTAGATCTTTGTGGCCATAACAAACACACTTTTCTCAAAGATGGTAGTCCTATATTGACAGCACAGATTATTGTACAGGTGAGTTCTATTTCACGATTTAAACTCTTGTGTAAACAGAGATGGATGATGTCTAATAAACAAAGCCATTTCAAACATATACAAAGATGGCACAGTAATTATTTTAAATTTTGTGAAGTAGTGTCTGCAACTGTCACTTCATTTGACATAACTCGCACACATCTTTTTTGGCATTTAAGTACTTTATCCCAATTGGTAAGATTTACCCAGAATATCGTTGCATATCTGAGTCAAGAAGCAACATTATTATAGTAAGCCACGAGTAAAGTTTTAAGACCGACCTTTTACGCTAGCATGTATAAACTTGAAGAAGATTGTGACTCTCTTTCGCAAACAAACTAAATATAACTTTGTCACTCCACAACACTATACACCAAGAAATTGTCATCTACGTATACACCAATAAATTTTGATGTAGTCGTTAATTCAATTTTTTCACTATTTTATGCAGTATGTATCTATTTAAGACATTTTCCATTCAAAAGTTTCAGAACTAAATAGTTATTTGTATCCGGTTTTTCGCGAGTTTCTTCTGCACATATTACAGTACCGAACACGATAAATAAAAGTACTAACTACACAGTAATAAAAATAAATTTTCATATCGATTTATAAGTGACAGAGTTATGAGGTTCAAAACACTTAAACCAATATAACTAGATTGAGAAGCTCCTCCTTTAAAGACTTTGGACTGTACAAACTTATTTTTCCATGTTTCCGCGGCACTGATGATGAGACACGAGGATCGAGCATGCTATTACGTATTTACAGTTATAGAGCCGATTGCCGCCGAAATACGTGTCTCTCTCTACTACACCGTGTCAAACACGTGCAGGAAAAGTTACGTAGTACCCATGGCCGTCTTGTAGTATGATGGGATTAGGGTTGCCCAAATATGGCAAAGCCGGTTACAAATTCATGTTTCAAAGTCAGACACTAACCAGTGTCCGAGTTTAAGGATAGACATTTGCTTTTTGAAAAAAACAGCTTAACCGATATAACAATACTAACAAATAGCACTAAAAATAAATTACTAATCAAACTAAACAATAAATAGATCCCTAAAAAACAGGTGACATTTATAATAGCAATTGATATATTCTAGACTGATCGAAGTCGATGTCAAACTTAATAGGTGGCTAGATCTGCTGCGTGTGTCTTCTTCATGTTGCGCAAGCGCAAATAACGAAAAACGCGCCAAATTGAGTTACGCACCTATCAAATGATATTATTATTTTAAATGCCAACTCAAGTAGTTGAAACGTTTTATAACTCTTTATCAAGGTGATGTAAAGTTGAGACAGACCCCCCTAGTGTTACTTATCATGCATCGGGTTTGACTTCGACTTCAAATTGCGTTATGTGTATTCAGTATGTGTACTTATTTGACGAATATTGATTAATCTTTGAATGTATTACTCTGCCAAGGAAATAACATCCTTCTAAATAAAAAAGAACTTTTAAAATCAGTTTAGAAGTGAAAGAGTTATGAGGCAACAAATATGAAAATAATTGCTATTTTTTTTTGACAACTTGGTTTATAATCTTATTTACTAATTTATCGTGCCCATATCTCTATTACCCAACACAAACACCCAAAAATATCTTCAAAGAATAAAACAAGTCAACGATATTAATTCATTGGGATATTTAAAATAGAACTCACTAGTGTATTTAACAGTTAAAAACAATAATTTTTCCTTTGTTGAGTGTACAAATTAAACAAAGTATTTAACAAACTCATTTGTGTATTGCCTACATTGTTATGGATGTAATAAGCCCTCTTAATATAATATTCCTTAACGTAACGAGTAACTTTTTCCGTTTTTGTTAAGGGTTAGGTATATTATAAACCATATCCAGATAGGTGGCCTGATTAATACATTTCTGCTGAATATGAATTTTAAGTAGTATTCCTGGCAACCCTAGATAAAATGTTTGTCTAGAATAGAGCTATAGATTTGTTTGGCTCTCAACGCGTGGGTTGTCGCCGCGCCCCACTGCCGCCACGATGACGCATCGTTCTCGAATCAGCTGTGACCATCGTTCTCGGTAAACTACCTTAAATACTGGCACTTTTTTCTAACTTCGCTTCCAATTTAAAAATATATAAAATAGCAGACAAGGGAAGAAAAAAAGTAGACTTATTGGTAAGAATTACATTACTAATACGGCATAAATAAATATTATTTTCAAGTTTCATAAAAGTATTACCGATAAAACAATATTAATTTCTGCGTTACATCCTAGGTTACTAGTTAAACTCTTACGTTTTTTAAGTATGGGGAAGTCTAAATAGCCCAAAAAATCTGTACAAACAAAACTATCAACATAATATACTGCACTTTCAAACTACGACAGATTTGTATTCCATAAAATTTGGTTTTGAATCGGTAATACTATGTACTTATTGTAAAAGATCGATGAAATGTTTTGAATCAGTGAAACTAAGTATTTTCAATCAACTGAATTGAGATTGTAAAAAATAATATTATTAAACAAGTATAACGCGATTAAAAAGACAAATTTCAATGTTTCCTACTGAATCTATTCTCCGAAATATACAATGCCACACGGACGTACTAGTTCGAATTCGATTATATGTAGTGTAGTCTGGACGGGCCGACCCCATCCCATCAGTGTTGAACAACACCAGTCCACCATAGAACGTCGCGCGCGCCGCCTGTATCGAACTTTTACTACCACGATCTCGCACCTATCTCGAAAACACTATTCGTTGGTTGTCGTACGTATATTTCAATAAATTTTTCTTGCGCAAATAACCTCAAGACTGGTATTCGTGTTAAAATTTATCTGTGTGACGAAACATTTTAAAAACAGATTGTGCGTGAATGCCTTTTCTTCTACAAGTGAATATAAACAGTCGCGGAGGCGACGCTTTTCAGGTAGTGTGTCAAGGACATTTGTTAATAACTTTCATCTCTGTTGCCTCATGTGGAAATATTTTCCATACATTTTATGTTTTTCATATTATACAAAACTATCTCTATGACATACTTACAGAATTTGACAGTAAAATCTACAACGAGAGCAAATATAAATGTTACACTGAATTTATTGGGAAGTATGTAAATCGAAAAGTAACAGTAAGTTTCTAAGGTTTTCTAACAAATGATATTTCAAAATACTGAATCTGCCATCAAGATAATTTTCTAAGAATTTGTTATTTTTCATTACGAAGATCAGTCAATTTTGAAGAGTAGGTACATTTAGTACAATGCTGTGTTTAATGTGTGTTTGTGAACACGAGTAACGCCTTATGTGTCACTTCAACAATATACAACATACACTAGTCTTATAACAGGCTAATATATGTATGTATATTGTGTGGGTTTGCCCACCTTTTGATACAGTGTACCTAGTTTGGTTAAATGCATCTGTTTTTTATGATTAGTTAAAACCTGGGAAGAAACTAATGTCTAAGATACAGGCTTGGCCTAGTTTAGACGTCAGTGATCATAGCCATATTGTAGACACCCAGTTTAAGAGTATATCATAACATATATCTAGTTATAAAAAACCAATTGTATTGTCATGGTGTTGGTATTACATCAATAAAGAATTATTATACACGCTAAAAGCCTTTTGAAGCTCTCATTCTTTCAATTAGTTTCACAACCAATCTTCACGCCATGAAGGTAGACTATACATTATTTTAAAACTTATATTGACTTATTTATGCCCCTGAGTCCTGACCTGTTTAAGTTGTAAGTGTTCAGAAGGGCATAACGCTCTCGCGTCCCGTGGTTTGTCACATAGTGATATTTGATCAACTTTCTCTTTTCGTAACCACAAAGACGGGTTAGTGAATCGGCAAAGGGCAGTGACACTAGTTGCTGTAGTCTTAAGTAATATATATGTTACCAGCAATCTTTTCAAATTAGGTATTCTATACAATACCCAGGCAATTAAAAAAATACCTGGGGCCCCTAGGTAATGTTTGAAATATTATGAATATTATTGTCCATTACATACTTTACCTAAATCTAGGGATTATATAGGATACCTACTGGTCCGCCAGCAATGTGTAAAATAAATAGGTTTTGGTCTGTATTTATTAATTTTATGTAACTACCTTCCTACCAATACAATGATGAGCAAAGGTAACGTGTTATGTAATATGTTTACTTAAAATCAACTTTATTTAGAATCATGTAGGTTTAGTTTAGGTTAGGACAGTGAGCATCCCAAAGCCCTTCTGTTGTTGTTGAAGATGAGTTTAAGTGGATTCTTTTCATAAAAAAGTTGAAAATTAATTATTAACTACATAGATAAGTACCTATAAAATTATGAGCAAAGGAAACGTGTTTTTTTTGCTTTAAATCAACTTTATCAAGAATCACCTAGCTTTAGTTTGGTTAAAACAGTGACAGTGGTTATTATGTACACTAGCTGACCCACGCAACCTCGTCTGCGCCTCCTATTGCCCGTGGCGTAATGTTATAACAACGTGAACAAATTTATTTACCATAAAAAGGTTATAGTGAGCCA
Source organism: Hyphantria cunea (assembly GCA_003709505.1). NCBI lineage: Eukaryota > Metazoa > Arthropoda > Insecta > Lepidoptera > Erebidae > Hyphantria > Hyphantria cunea. The sequence goes on along the minus strand of PKRV01001109.1, from coordinate 529,422 downwards.
ACTTTAGACTGCACGGTTGGCCTAGTGATTTAAGCGGTCGCCACGCCGCTTTCTACTGCGCCAAATTATTTGGGTTCATATCCCACATGGGACAACACTTTATGTGATCCACAAATTATTGTTCTGAATCTGGATGTTTTTTTGTGTCCGTTTCATGTATGTTTGTAAAGTCCCTGGCGACACATGATGTATATTTGTAATTCGGTAGTTGCCTTTTGGCTTACCCTGTGAAAAAGATATCAAATCTCATGTAGAGCCAAGCTTCTGAATATACACGCCCTGACTCTACTAACCCTAACTTCACAAACTCTACATCTCAGTAAAAATGTATGGCTTGGCTGTTAGTTCAGAAAATAAATATTCGCATAACACATTAGTTCAGAAACTAGATATTTGCAAACACAAAAGGCGTTCGTTTCGCCTCCGTGACGATAGCGAAACGGCGAAGCCATTTTTACTGAAATGTAGAGTTTGTGTAGTTAGGATTGGTAGAGTTAGGGCGTGTACATTCAGAAGCTGGACTTTAATTGAGATCTGAAATCTTTTTCATAGCGTAAGCCATTTGCAGTCGTCTCGGCAACATTTTACATGAAAATTTTGGTGGGGTAATATTATATAGTAGGTATCGATGAAAATAGTTATAATATTTCTTTTGGGAGTTTTTTTTGCATTGCGTGCGCTGCGTAAATGGTTAAAGATTTGCAAGAATAGTGTGTGGAAGAATTGTTCCCCTTACAAAATTCTAGAACTCGATCGAAGACCGTGATGACACTTGTGACGCACCTGGTGTTACGGGTGTCCATGGGCGGCGGTAATCGTTTACCATCAGGCGATACGTCTGCTCGTTTGCCCCCTATTCCATAAAAATAAATACTTTCTTATTACTTACACATAAAATAGCAAAGGTGCATGTATCTGTTGTGCGAGGCGTGTTTAGGCGGTTAGGGTACAGACGATAAGACGTTTATTCACAAGTTAAAATTACAGGCATTCGTGCTGTCGTGTTTCGTTGGTGAGTGCGAGCCCCGAGACCCAATGATGTAGAAGCATCTCGATAGCCCACCATAGCGTGGGTCATCATGATGAATTGTTGCATTGTGACCCCCACTCTTGGATTCTACTTATGCTTTCAATTAGGCAGAGTAGATTCACTTTAGCGGGCTCATTCATAGGAAAAATTATCACCTAGACTAACTTCGGCATATTCTTGGGAATTTCTTCTTGGTCTTTTGGGTCTGATACATATTAACGAGGTTGTTTTCGTTATTCAACTGGCTAAAAGACGACATTGAAACGATGAGGTACTCGAAATACATGTATTTATACGTCCTAATTTAATAATTAAATATACCTTATAAAACCCGCTTACAAAATCGATAGCAGACCCAAATTTAACAAATTGATGACTTACATTATTTTACTAGGTACCTAAAAATACTTCGAAATCCTTAATTAGTTTTACAAACTTATTATAACTGTTGAACGTTACATACTAATAATGTAATCTCTAAATATTTCATATTTAATTTAGTATCTAATCTCATGAACGTGATCCACGTGGCAGAATTTCATGCACAACCTAAGTACATAGATTTACAATCAAATTGTGTCTGCATGGTCAATCCATCTAATTCAAGGTCGTTGTATGATCTGGTCGGTGTCTGGTTGCATACTCAGCGGATGTGTTCCGAGCTTTTTCAGTTTGGTTGTTACATTTCTAAGTTGATGTATATTATAATTAAAACACGGGCTCATTTTTTTTTCAAAACATGTTGTAAACGTTAGCACAGAAAATAAAATAAAACAAAGATAATCGATTTCGTTATGTACGCAAAAACTTTTCATGAAAGTAGATACAAAATCTGTTCAGTAGTAAAATATATCTCATGCGTACATTATATCGCGTACATTCCAGTGCATGAGATATTTATTAATATAAGACAAATTTTCCGAGGATATATTTAGGTAAATGTGGGAGTAAATGAACAGTGTTGTACGAACGACAAGCCACAGAAAATAATTTCACATTCAAAAGAACACTGTTTTGGAAACATTGAATATGGCCTACATTTTTATTAGGTGCTATATCTATATGACAGAAAGATGTACGTACGATTCGGTAACAGAAATCTCACCCTTGGTATAAAATTTAAGGACATAATAAAAAACTTTCATAATATTCTTAACAATAATAACAACGTAAATGTTTATTGCTGAAGATTTGCTTATTTTTTAAATTCAATTTATTTCAGTGAGCTTTGTTCATTGATTGTTTGGCGCCGACTCAAAATTACGTAGTTATACTTATATTTGTATAAGAACTTAGTTGTTAAGTTTAAATAAAATTAAATTATTTTTGTTTTTCAATTTTTTTCGGCGGTTTAATTTATTTTACTAAAAAGTTTTTATTTTATATTTTTTTACACAGACCGGCGGGCGAGAGAACCCAATTGTTTGCATTGCAGTTGTAAGTTGTGTGCAACTAAATATATCATTATACATTTATAATATTATATCATCTCTATAAAATTATGCTTATTATTCTAACACTATTAACGAAAAAAACAGCACGGGAATACTTTTGTGCCAAATTATAATGTTTCGCATAATTTTCGTTGTTCTTAATTTTGTTAAACTAATGTAAATTAAGACAATATATTTCATTAGCTTACATTCGTCAATATTTAGTTAGCACTCGTTATACCAATGACGTCACGCCAACTGGCATTTTATAAAAGCAATAATATAAAGAAAGGTTTTTTAATATCGTGTAATATATGTAAGTATAGAGATCTAGTATAGATTATGGTTCAGACACAGAAATATGTATGTACGTCTTTTTTTAGTTTAAACTTGGAATAGTATTAATTTAAAAAAAGATCTCTTCCTCGAAGTGATAATGCTTTTTCTTTAAAATGTGTTTTGTTTATGATTAAATTAGGATAGTTAACTGCACGCTTAGACCATGACTGAAAAGAGACACAGATGAAGTTGCGTGCGTCAGCTAGTTAACAAATAAATGTTTAGTTCAGTGGCCGTTGATAAATATTCATTATAAAAATGAGGCGGCCTTTAGTCAGAATTAACATTATTATTTTTTATTGGTATTGATATAAGTGAAATACTTTCGCCACGCTTAGTGCTCAAGCGAACGACCTTGAAAGGTACATTATTTCTGACATAATCTAGTCGATGATGTCATGTCATTGAAGATGGATGTGACACACTAACGTACATATATGTTAATATAGTTATTGTGCTTGCTATATGAAACTATGGCTCGTGGTGTTTTATAGTTCCCAGTAATAAGCGAAACGCAAACAAAATAAATATTACTAAGCGAAGGGCGATAAGGCTACCAATTGTACCTACTTATCATATTTTATTTTAAGAACTTTTATAACTTATCTGGTGTACAGTAAGACATTATTATTATTATAACCAATCTTGAGGTAATCTTAACAACAATAATCTGTTTTGACAATTTGATAAACATTTAATGTTACTTGAACATTTTAATCAGCATTACAAACAAATATGCATACCACCACAAAACATATATCCGTCCGTAAAGACACCCTCTTTCAATCACAAAAATAAATTAAACTATAAACTGAAGATTTTTACCGTCTCAAATAAAGTCGAAACTTCTTTTTGGTAAAACTTGCTTTTTGTGATAAATGTAAAGACAGAGTCAAGTGTAATTGAAAGAAAATATTTAGAATTTTATATTTCAAGTACCAAATTCCTCTCCAATAACGAACGGAATGATTAAGGGAAGCCAAAGGCATTTATACGTTCATGACCTTCTATAGACAGTTTGAGTACTAAGATTTCTTGAAATTATTTGTTACCGATTCTGGACTTTACTTTACTATTGAAATTAAAACGCAGGGATACAAGTTTTGTAAAAGCCCTGTGAGCTTTCTGCACTTGAAGCTTCTCTAATTAGTTGTGGTCACAATAAACTGAACTATTGAGCTATTAAGTTTATCAAATTCAGTGTTGGGATTACTGGCGCAAAGGATAATGAGACCCATCTTCGTCTGCGCTGTTCAATAGATCAGTTCATTGTGAGCACAACTCATTGAAGTATTATACCTAATACTAATACTGTATTAGTATTAGGTATAATAATATAATATGTACTAAGTAAAGAACTCTTTATCAGTTTTATTTCACGATCGATTACTCATCGGTCAAGGAATACTTATCGGTCTAGTGTATACCATTTAGTTATATATGGAGACTTGGGTTTTTAGTTATATTCAACAGGGACTGTCGATTAAAAATTACACAAATAATAATAAATACTCAAAAAATGTAAGTATAATTCATAATTTAAAATTGAGTTGAGTGTCTGTGTTTTCAAAAGGTATTGTTTATTTAAAATTAATTAGACAGACCCCAAAAACGCCCACCGTGATAGGCGACTTCCTTATGTTTCAGTTTGGAAGAAGAAGCGATGGAACAAACTCCCCAGCAACACATTTGTACAGACAAATACTCAATTAAAGTTATTAAAATACAGATTTTAATAACTTTAATTGAGTATAAATTCATACTTTGCTTAAATCTTATGATTTTTAGAAGATGCCGTTTTTGTCTATACGTTAGATAGATAAGTGAAAATACAAGCTAACTTTAACATTTTAGTAGCGACTTGCTCCCTTAAAACTTATTTTATAATTAATTATACAATTTAGTCTTATTTGAAAAAAAACTGACTTCAAGAACTGGATCAAATTGAAATGGGACCACACACAAAGCACCAGCTTTCAAATAAAAAAAGAATCATCAAAATCGGTTCACCCAGTCGAAAGTTCTGAGGTAACAAACATAAAAAATTGAAGGCGGTTAAAAAGTGATGACGTTTGAGACGATAGTTTCATTCATTTCTTGTCAGTAAATTTATAAAGTGCATTTTGAATATTAGGTCTTTACCTATGCGATGACCGTTTTTATGAAATAATTTAAAGTATTTTTTTTATTAAAGTTTAAAGTATCTGTTTAAATATTGTAAAATACTACCAGTTCATCTTTAAACTAAGAATGTGGCTTTTAATCGAACTATATAATAATAAAAACCTGCAAATAAAAATCAATCATAAAATAACAACACGGAAAATAACTCACTCAAAATTAGAAGCACCCAGGATTACTAATTATTACGGACAACGAATAAACACATATTTAATACCAACATTCTAATAAACATAAAAACAAAAATAATGAACAAAAACTATAAATATACGTACAAAAAATATTTTATTTCCTTCCTTTAACTCCATAACATAATATAATTTGAAAATACACACATAAATACATACATACAAATACACACATACATATTATAAATAGGATGTTGCACATCCTATTTATAATGTTTCACTCCTTCTGCATAACTAGTCAACATAGTCAGGTAGCATCGGCCGGGACAAGCGGCGAACGGCTTGAAAACCGGTTTCCTATTGATAGGTGTTTTAAGTAAATTGTTGGTGATATCGTGAAAACATTGTTTTTGGTTTTTGAGATATTTCTAAATGAATATATGTTAATAGTGGAGCTCATAGCCCAGTTGCACTCGGTGATTAGAAACAATCATCGACGGTAAGCAACGATGGCGCGGTCAGTACCTGGATGGGTGACCGCTGGTGGCATGTTACCATGAGCGTCTCCGTGATTCGGAGGTCACGTTAAGCAGTCGGTCCCGGTTGTTATCATACGATCACAGTCGTGAAGCTTAGTTGGAGGCCTTCGGGCGGCTTAAAAAAAACATCCAACGGCAAGATTTACGTAGCCACAACGTATTCTTGCCAGTCCCCAACCCGCACTTGGCCAACGTGGGGACGTATGACCTTAACCCTCTCCTGAGAGGAGACCTGAGCCCAGCAGTGGGACATTATGGGTTGTTGTTTTTTTTTTATATGTTAATAGATTGCTCATAAGTGATTCAACGTCCAGACAAACCTGCTATGGTTTTGTGATGTTTTATAGCTAACACCTGAATTGTATGTGTTTTATCAATAAATTAAAAAAACAGTTATGACTAATGAAATAAAGACAGCTTTTACAACGCTGTGGCAAGCAATCAATGACTTTCTTGAAGAAATGAACTGGACGAGAGGCAGCAAATTCTTGAAAGGCATTTTGTATTGACTCTAACCTATTAAATTTAAATCAAATTTTGGAAAAAGTAGAAATCTGGAGATGAAAGAACTAGTGAACACGGTGGATGACAGAAAATTTCCAACCCTAGCTCTTGAAACTTAGAAGCTTTCCTCTATGCAGTATGATAGCGCGTTGTCGTGTAGGAGCAGCGGAAACGAACAATTGGCCCAAAGTGATTAGAGGCGTGCGAGGTTCTCCATCATTGCTTTCAGTGTATCAGTACACATATGCAGATTACTGCAAACAAGACGAGCATTAGCTCGTTTTGTTGAAAGAAGCTGTGATGATTCACACAGGCGCTAGAACTCGGAACAGTGACCATCAGTTTTCTATGGTAGGTTTTCGTTTAGGGCATTTTTAGGGCATTGTTTAGATCCAATCAACTTGGCGAGTGCAATTATGCAAATAAGTTGTCCAATCGTATCCATGTATTCATATTAGCTATTGTCATTAATGCTGGCTTCGATCTCGGTTTGAGTCAAGTTAAAAACTCAAATTAAGACTGGCCACACATAGTATATCCGTTAAAAACTGAATAAACAGTGTGTAATGGCTACCCAAACGGCTGAACAAATTATGATGAATCTGATACTAGTGCAACTGTGAAAAGATGTAAAAAAAGTTAATTAACAAATGTCGAATAAATAATATTAATAAATCGAATGATTGTTTTGTTTTCACTTTTCTTTTGTAAATAGATACATAATATACATAAAACCATTCAAATCGAAACAAATATTTGTAGATCATAAAAACATTGTGTCCAACCCAGGAATTGAACCCGAGACCTAAAGCACAGCAGTCGCCAACATTACCGCTACGCCACTGCGGCGGTCAAATGATACAGAGGCATATCCATCTATATATATATAAAAATGAAACCCGTTTTTCTTGGTCACGGCATCACGCGTGAATGGCTGGACCGATTTCACTAATTCTTTTTTTGTTGTATTTGTTATTATTAGGAGAAGGTTCTTACGGAGAAAAATAATATTTACTATCAATCAAACTATTTTTATAATCAATAATCACAATATTTCCAAGAAAATAAGATAATTAGTATCACAAAGAATGTTTTTTCCTTAGTTAAATTATATGCTTGAATTTTTTTTCGAACTCGAGTTAGAGGGAATTCAACTCGAGTAGATTCGAGTTACGTCCAACTCGGTTAGGTACTCGAGTTAACCATCACGAATCTGTGACATCACACCCATAACCGCGCCAACAAAGTTAGGTTAGGTAACTTTATAAAGTTTTTGATAAAGTTTGTTTGGTTTTAAAGACTAAGAAGATTTTTGTTTGCTAAGAATAGCGAGACCAGGGAATTATGGATTCATTTTTATATGGAGGATATTATAGATTCCAGTTCAAATTGAATAGGTACTCATACCTAAGATAGGTCAGCTATACAAAATAAAGTAGTGCATCATTGCTACGCTAAGGCGGTACGAAGTTCGCCGGGTCAGCTAGTTAAAAATATATTTCAAATATAAAACCTTAAGTTTATTGTCATGCAACCACAGTTGAGAGATATCACACAACATTCAAATGACATTAATATAACGTAGATTATTTTATTATAATTTTTCTCAAAAGAGGTTCCGTTTCAAAGAAAATTCAAATTATCTATCTCATTCAAATACCTGCATCATACTCTTTTTTTCAGTACATATAATATTTAAATAATGTTAGAATACTACATTATGTTTCTTTGGTACAAAAATTATTTGAGGCAAAAGACATGTCAGTAACGTAACTGAACGGGCTGAGTATTCAAGGAAAAAAGAGAGGCAAAACATATAAAATTACCAATTTAATTGCAAAGTATACTCTAGCTACGCATATATAAATATAACCGTTGATTTTTCTTTATTGTATGTGTCATCTATTTTTGCTTCTGGAAGTCACTTTAAGATGATGCATATGTACGTCAGATATTTGTGCACGTACGGTGCAGTTATGTATTGAACTTGTTCCTAGGGCAGATATAATATTATATATTATATTATAATTATATATTATATTAATACTTTATAATAACGTAGCATGTGCCCCTAACTTGTTAGGATTATTGACGCAGAGGTTAATAAACCACTTTTTCATCTCTTCGGTTCTACAGTTCAGTTTATTGTGAGCACAACTAATTGAAGTAATAAAGAAAATATAAAATAAAGAACTCATCAGTACCATTTCACTCAACACTCAGCGATCTAGTGTATACCATTTAGTTATTTATGAAGACTTGAAGTTTTTGTTACAATTAACATTCAGGATGCATATTATTTATATACAAGTCCATGTACATCAGTCATACATTTTACGTAGGAGAGCCATGCTTCGGGACAAATTGGGGCTTTATGCGGAGTTAGTTCATTCTCTCCTTGACTAAGGGAGAAGGGGGTCTTAAACGCACGAAGAACTCATGAATTACAAATATATATGAGCGGCGGTAATCACTTGTTTCCTGGTTCAGGTGAGGTTACATGTGTGTTGTATGCCCCTTTACCTTTAAACCAAAATACTGATGAGTTACATATATGAGTTACAGTATCATAGTATGGCATAAATTGTTTTATTTTTATTTTATATTTATATATGAGCCTACCAAAGTGATTCCAATCTGGTTGATGGAAATCGTGAGCAGAATCCGAGAGTAGTACCTAGTGTTTCTAGTACGTTGCTCTGCCATAAAAAAGTAAAACAATACGAAGATATTGCAGAAATGTCGTGGACACATGTATATGTGACTGTAAAAGCCTGAACTACGATAAATTCTAAGATCCTCTTGATAATAAAAATCCGGACAAAGAGCAGTATTAAAACATTTGTAACCAGTAAAGCCTTTTTTAATCTTTATATAAAGAGTTATAACTAACATGGTAATGCCACTCCATTTGCCAGCTTACAATCATATGTTTGATCTTGTCTAAATAATATCTAAGTGCATATACAAAATAGGCATAAAGACAGTAACCAAGAACCACTTGAATTATGTATTTATCTGATGAAATGAGGTTCATAAAGTATAAATATATTTATTTTCATATTTAGAGCGAGATTAATAGTTAATTAACAAAAATAAAACTACAAAATACAGCAATCCGCCATGTTAAGTTGAACACCAATCAAAGCGAGTTACGTCACTTATGTATAAAGGTTACTTTGGTCGGATATAATTGAAGATCACTTTACTGTTTTTAAGAGCTATAATTGACATTGGTTGACAAATGGTTACATCGTGTCTACGACAAGACATCACGAACAGACTCCATGACACCACCGAGCGTTTTGGCGTGAATTTTGAAATTAAAATGGCAAAATTTTCCTACTAAAATTTCATTTTTTGTAGAAATATAACTCATATATATAAATATATATATATAACTATAATAATTTCGACAATAGGAGATATTGCCGAACATCATAAAACAGTTTTTCAAAATTAAGCATGCTTATTGTTGATATAGGCTCTTCTTTGCAAGTCAATGTCACACACAACACACAACAATCTTATGCAGTAGTGTGGCTGCATCTCCCTATTTCTTTTAAATTGGGAACATCATACAACCATTCTAATATGCAAAACATCCTCTACAGTTCCACACTTTGTACACTAAGAAGACGGAACTTTTTTAAGTAGAAATTCAAATTCATTGAGTGGAATGTGTCCGAGCCTATATATATAGGCAATGATTAACTGGTCTCGTCTCAGTTTACAATTACTGATCCATGGGTTCTGCAAAGGTTCACTTTGAAGTGTTCTATACCAAATCCCCTCTCAACAGATATCCCTTCAAAGTGTACTTTCCATATTTCATAACAATAAACTTTAATTATATTTAAGTAAAGTTTATAATCAGGAATTATGTTTTACCCGTTTTCTGACTGTTTAAATATATAAAATAAGAATATGGGTAAAACATGTATCAGTTCACCATCATTCGAAGCTTCTTTAACTGCTCTGTCTACTGTTTTGTTTCCTTTCAAGCCTTTGTAAGAATCCATTGCATACTTTTTAAGAGTAAGATATCTAGCACTTGGTAATACAATGATTGCATACTTCTCACCGGTCTTAAAATCTTTATGCTCCACGATACTACGAAAACACACACAATATGATACGTGAAACCAGAACACACAGTTCAGAGTTTTTTTTAAATTAAATGAAATATTCAAGTTAGAAAAACCAATCTTTTTGCATATAATTATTTCAAAACGTTTTCAGATTTATTTTATAAATTCCACAGAAATAAGATGTTCTGAAACAAAAATTATTTTACTACTGTAATAATATATGTAAATCCATTAATAAACTGAATATCATTAAGGAGGATTAAAATTTTCCCTGTATCATTATATAAAGATATTGCTTAAGCTTACCTTATAACAACATTTTATAACGAGGAATTTTATTCCTCATATAATTTTTCTTTCCTCATAGAGTCCTTAATCCATAATAATATTTGTTTTTCAAAAATGTGTAATAACTATATTAATATCATGAATTCGAAAGTAACTCTGTTTGTCTGTTACGCTTTTTAGCTGGACTGATTTCATTAAAACTTGTATTTTTTTTTGTAATTGTAACGTAAAAGTCATTCATAATATGCGTAATAAAATATTGTGATTTTGCAGTAGGCTAATGTGATAGTGTAGTCTCTTGTCTGGAGCTTATCTTTTTCGTTAAGTGCAAGTAAACTGAAAACAGACATTTCTGCGTACTAATATTCTAAAGCCAAAGAGTTTGTTTAGTTGGACGCACTAATCTCAGGAAGTACTGTCTAGATTTGAAAAATTGTTTCAACGTTAGGTAGGCCAGTTATCGAGGAAGATCATAGGCTATATATCTCTACATTACAAAATAATAGCGGAGTATTAATAAAAAATGTTCCTCTAAGGCTGGCAAAGAGCTTGTGACTCTTGATTGCAGGTGTTTATTGGCAGTGATAGTCACTTTCCCTCAGGTGACCCGTCTGTTCGCTTGCTGCCTTATACCATAAAAATGTCGTAAAACATGAAAGCTGTTTCTGTTTTGTTATTTTCCTTTTATTGTGTTTATTATACCAGAGTTTAAGAAACAACATTGAAAAGTTTTAATAAACTATAAACTAGTCGTAAACGATTTTCTCTTCCTTCTTTAAGTTTCATAAGGTTTATTGTATGTTTCGCTAGATCAATTGAACTTACGTCATTGTTGAGTTTACTTCTCTTACTAATTACTTAAACATAGTTAATCTGTATGGCACAAAACAATAGCTCCACATCGAAAATACCTTTTTGTGTACTTTGTGTTACACTGCAGTGACTATGTTATCTTGTAACAACTGTTCAGGCAAATTAGTAAGAAAGTAGAGTCCACGTAGCGGAAGATTTCAAAAAGAGTATGTAAAATTTTCTTGCAGACCAATATTCACTGGCCGGGATTAAATACTTATTTCCAACAACGGTCTCGTTAGGCCTGTTATTCGCTCTTCATCTATATCGTCATCCTATCACCGATCACTGCTTTTTTCGTTTTTATTCCACTAAATCCACTGAGACTAGGAATCACGATGAATGTAACGGCAACTAGAAACTTTGTAGAACAATATAAATGATAGAAATTTAATTTGAGCAAATGTAAATAATTCAAGCATTTGAATATGGTTTTAATGAACTCTTATCGGTTTGATTCCTAGAATTCATCGCAAAACACTTGAATATAAAAAAAATGTCATGCTTTAATTATTATTCGACGCCTTACAAGAGTATCAATAGCCTTGAAAAACATCAAAGAGGTATTAGCAGATGTAAAGTATAAACATTTATGTAACCTTACTCATTTTAGGAAAATTTCTGAAAGATAAGGAAGTTGTATTAAAATTAAAAACAGCAACGTTTGTGATTGGTGTTCAATTTACTATGCATGATGATATATACAACAATAGCTATTTCCTAAATAAAATAATTGGATTTTTTTTCAAATAATTGTCAATTTTATCGCCCATATTTTTTACAACGCATAGTATTCACATTATAATAATAAATTTTTGAATTATAAGTTATTTTTTATTGTTTCATAGATAGACAGAAATTAATTTAGGTGTGCAGCAACTATTTACTATTTACACTTTACCCAACTCATTCTTCAACGATAACATCATCACATCACAAATAATAAGATACATACATTATAATGTTTTACTGTGACTGTTACGAAGCTATTTCAATGGATAAGGAAAAAGGTATTTTAGAACAATGAATGATTTCTTAAAAAACGCGCTTGCGAGTGTATCGATGCATTCCGAACCTTGAAATTGTATATGTATGCTATTACATTTTGCTTGACATTTACTTTTTTACATAAATCTTTAAAATTTCATCATAAAGTTTTTACGATAAGTATTAAATTGTTGATCTGGTACATCTATAATTACTGAAGACACAACTTGAAAGATGTTGAAATGAATATTACACAAATTATAAATTATTAGCTTTCGCCCGCGGTACCACCTGCGTTTATGTCGGTAATTGAGGTAAAGAGTAGCCTACGTCCTTTTTGAATAATCAAAGTATCTCCACCCCAAAATTCAATTAAATCGGTGCAGCGGTTTAGCTTTAAAAACGTAAAAGATAAACAGACAGTTATTTTCATTACGTTGTATGGATTATATTAAATTAAAAATATTGATTATTTTATTCAAAATAGATATATGGACAAACAGGTAAATGTATCGCAAAGGCTTTCCGCATCTTCTTTTGTTCTGACTTCAAAAATCGACATCAGCCCCCAATAAGCTCACCCAAGCCCGCGCTAACGCTAACTAATACGCTTGTACATGTAAATAATTGTCGAAATTGGCCAACATCTGACCTAAGAGGCAATTTTAATAGCACCATTACCACTCTAGAGTAGTTGGTAATGTAACTATGAACATATGATTCACACCTAATTCTAACAGTTACGTATTACGAAGCTACTTGAAAAGGTAACGTACATCTAGAATTTATAAAAATGATAATGTCAAGGAAACACTTGATTAATGTTAATAGAAGCTTTTAGAGGGGGGAGGGGACGCCTTGTTTTAATAAAAAATGCACTTGAAAGTTGAGATTGCGCTTTAAGATATCTAAATCAAAAAATCGTTTTAACAATCTCTCAATGTTTTTAAAAGACCTATCTATCCCACATTATGAAGACGCGAGAAAAAAACCATCTCTACGTGTATGGGAGGTCAAAATTCATATTCTTTTGGAACTTTATTTTAGCACTTTGTTGACGGTTTGAATAAACATATCAAAGCAAAGTTTCATCTTTCTAGCAGTAACAGTTTGGAAGGTAATCTGAGGACGAACGGACGGACGAACTTGACGATACTGTAAGGACTCTGAGACGTGAACTATGGAACCATAAAAAAGTACTGCAAACTAAAAAATTAATCAATGTGGGTACTTTATAAAAAAGGTTGATAGAGTTTCAAGTCTTTAGTTTTAATAACCTCTTGCTGTATGGGTCGTAGTACGGGTAATATCGCGGGGTGGAACTAGTCGACAATAAAAGTAACCTAAGTTATTCCTTATAGTGCTAGCCAGAGACAGTGAAAGTTCCGTCAGAATCAGTCCGGCCGTTCTAGTGATTAGCCGCAATATAAACAGACTAAAATGTGAAAAAAATATTTTTTAATGTAAGCTGATTCTTTGAAATTACAAACTGACACTTAAATTTTATATATTTACTTACATACAGTTACAGTTACAGTTGAATTTTACAAACGAAACACTTGAGAATGGTTGAAATGTTTTTGCTTATACTTTTGTTTTATCATATTATTTTTCTTATTTAAAAATCGTAAGTGTATATTTAAATATAACCTTAACAAGAACTACTCCATGTATTTGAGTAAACTTTAGTATGACTATTTATCAGCATACTACGAGTGGCACTCCTTGTTATGTAGTAGTCTTTCGCCTATGCTGGACGTACTCATCATAGTCGTTATACTAGGATTAATCATAAATCTAAGTAATAATAATTTTTATACCGCTCTCACATGTGATTGGAAATATAAAGTTTTACGACTACAGTCATAAGCATTCATTTACATGTTATAATGGGTTTCCGTTTAAATCATTAGTTAGTGAGATATTGACTCCTAAAGGTGTAAATTATGCTGATGACTGCATTCTTTGTAGCGTGAAGAACAGATCAGCAAACAAATAGACTTTTACGTAGATTTTCCCACTATGAAATAAATGATTTATTTATTTCAATTCAATTATTCTAGGTTTCTAGAATAACCTACTTAACATACATTATAATAAATATAATTTGAAAATAGATCTTCCTCGGAACATATTACTTTTTAATTTGAGAGAGTCATTACTATAGCGTTAAAAGTATGTGTTCGTTTTGCAATTAATTTAACTCGTTTTTGTTTCCCTAATTAAACGTACGTAAAAACTTACGATTTTCGATGTGACCTTTTTTTACGTGTGGAAACCCCCTCGGGTCTTCACCCTAGCGGGGTTTGTGGCGGGGCGGTGTGTCGGAATCGAACCTACTACGGTGTGCCACTCTGCACCTGAGATGGGAGGGACCCGAGAACCGCTTTCTTACGCCATCCGGACCACTCCCAGCGCCTGCCCGCACTGAAGAGGGCACTGTCGGATGTTAATAACTCTCAATTTCGGTGATGTACGGCACATGCGTAACGTCACTCCTTCGCGACTGGCCTGTGAAGCGGCCACACTCAGGGCGGCATGGGGCCCTGGTAGGCACGCCTCCGCCGCCCGGTTCGCTGGCGGCGGATCGGGTCCGAGTGGAGGTCGTCCTCCCGGGCCTTCTCCGCCGCCTCCTTCCGCGAGATGACTTCCTCGCAGAAGGTCGCGACCGCGCTAAAACTGCTCTCGCCACCGGCCATGGAGCATACGACGGCGGGCTGCGAGAGATCTTCTCCCAGCGCTGCAGCGCCCAAGCGGGGCACACCGGCAGCGTGTGCTGGGCCAAGTCCTCACTGCAGTTGCAGTGGTAGCAGGCAGGACTCAATTCCCTCCTGACGACTGAATGCAGGTACTTCCCGAAGCAACCATGCCCGGTAAGCACCTGCGTCTGTCGGAAGGAAAGAGTCCCGTGCTGCCGCCCTGCCCATTTGAGGATTACCGGCTGGAGCGCCTCCACGGTGGCGAAACCAGCACGTGGAGCCTCCAGCCACGACGACCAACGAGCCATCGTGGCTCTACGAGCGGCTTTACGCCACTCGCGTGCCTATTCGGGCGGAGGGCAAATGCCACTCTTCGCCTTTTTTCGATGTAACCTAGCCCAACATGGGAGTTTTAAACGTCTCCCGGTCTCACTCCGTTATTTCCTTGGTAAGCATAACTTGTAGCAGTAAGAAACGGCAAAGTTCCTCGCGCTCTGCAACATGGCCGCAATCATGTTACCGAGCGAGAGAACCCCCACTCCGATGGCCACCACGAGATCATGCCTCGGTTTACACCACACCGGACATTCTGCCAGTATGTGGAATGCCATGTCCATGGTCTAGTCATCGCAGTGGAGGCACTAAGGTGTTGGCTCCTTGAGGATTACACACAGGTGCTCTCCGAAGCATCCTTTCCCAGTGATCACCTTTGTCAGCTGGTATGAGAGTCTCCCGTGATGCCTCTCGAACCATTCTTTCATAACGGGTCTTATCGCCGAAACTTGTTTACCCCTCGTCATAAAAAATCCGGCAACGGCAACACACTTCTATGTGATGAGTTCAAAGGTGGTACTGGTGATACATGCAATATGCAATCGAGACCTTAGTCCTTATGATTTATTTAATTATTGATATCAAATTAAAATCGTTCTTTGACGTTGACAAGTTACTTTGTAACTTTAAGGATGGACATCTTATAAAACAAAAAAAAACCTCATGTTAGGTTTCGCTAAATAGGTACTCCAGTGAAAGTAAACCACGTAATTTAAGAGAGTATTTACACACATTTAAATATACAGTTGAATCATTAGCTAATAATCTGATCATATTTACTAGATTTCAGATACTTTCAGTATAATAAAACTATTTGTTCACGCCGTATATAAAGGGGCAATGAGAGAGAAGCGGTTTTAACCGGTCATTCTCCGGTTATTCGACCAGTCCCACCGTCACCGCAATGCACCGCCACTCGACAATATATTATTCATGTGTTTACACGATCTATTTTACTATTACTTCGCCTATAATTTGTAACTATTGCAATTGTAATCTATAATTCAAATACAACTGAATGCTTGGAGCGTCTCATTTTCTATTGGCCTACCTAAAATATTTAACACTATTAAAAACGTCAGAAAAGGGGTAAGTAACAAAGAGTAAGCACAGTTGAGTAACTTCGTAAAAGTCTCGTAGAAATAACAATTAATCATTTAAGGACTAAACTTACGCCAAGTTATTTAAGTCAGTCTTCGATAACACACTGGATATTAATTAAATAAAAATTTATCCCCAAACATTTTAACGGTGACTTTTGAAATCAGAACCTCAATTCAGTCACGTTTAGCTGTCATACGAAATACAAATAAAGAATTGACATTCATCATAAACTATAAATATTCTTTTGAGGATTATTAACAATATTTACCATGATTTGTATTCCCAAAGTAAGTTTATCGAAGTCCAAGACATCGATTTTGTGAGATAACTATAATATACAAAACTACCAGATAAATCAAACAATAGTTAATAAGTGATCCAAAATGAATTTAAAACAGTTTTGCGTGCATCTCAAGAGTTTACAAAACAAAACGTTTACTATTTTTTATTTTTTATAGAAAACAATTCAGAAATATATTTCTAAGACTACTAGAAATAAATTGCTTTATGCGAGCCCTATCTTAAATAGGTTATCCATCACCGCCATTAACATTGTGACAATTTCAATTGATTATATTTTTAAACATTGATTAGTTTGACATTCGCAATGACGGTGTCTCCCACTCTCGATTTTACTCATGCTTTCTATCAGGCAGAGTCACCATACCCAGTGCAGGGTTTCCTAGTAACGGCGTTTGCGCTGATATTTCATATTGTCAACATTTTATATTTCAAGTTCAGCGGTTTCGGTGTCCTATACTTTGTAAAGGCTAGTCGACCATCTAATTATGTGTTGAAAAAAAAATCGGCTTGAGTTTTTTACTCGCATTGAAAACAAATTTCCGCCCTAATACTTTCAGGAAGGAATAGATTCCGTTCCTAAAAATAATATAAGTTATTATATTAGTTGATAGTATAATTTTATATTATAATTTCACTAGTTTATTTTGTCCTTTCCTCTTCTGTGTTCTCACGGTTCACTAATACGTATTTTGTGTTAGCAGAATACAATCGCCAATTCTTCGAAGTGGCAATACGCTGAGTTGGCGACCTTTTTTGTCTCATGCAGAGGTGGTCCTGCCTGTTATGTTATCCACACTAATATTATAAATTAGAAAGAAAATCTGTCTGTCTGTTAAGTTCACGTCAATAAATACGATTGTGAGTTAATGTCAATTTTTCCCAGTTTTTTTATTTATAATAATAATAATACTCGGTTTTACTCATGGCACTCGGTCCATCTTCAACCTGCACAAGTATGACCATGTCTCTGCCTATCGAAATCAGCTGTCATGATAACCTATACGTCGGCGCTGTAGCTTGCGGGCCCTGATTATCCTTCATTCCGTTCTAAATAATCCTGCAGCTCCCACTTAGCAGCTTAAATTACTATGTTCCAATCATGACAGAGATCTTTGCTCCACTAATAATTCTTTACTCATATGTCCCAAACATACTTCTTCTTTTGTCCATTCTTCTTTTGCTGTTCAGTCTACTCTATTAAGGAATGTGTTCCAACTTGAGTTCAGGCAATTAACTAACCGTGATACGTTTCAGACCAAATTCAGAGAATTTTACAAATAACAACTAGAAAAAATTACTTCGTAATCTCATTATCTCAAATATACCTTTATGAATTTTATTATGTATGTATATTATGTAAGTATTCAATTGTACATTTTTCTGTGTATTTCTTTTTAACGTCAAATGTTATATTATATTTATTGATTCATTATACATAGCTCCTTTTCATGATACTCATGCAGCGGGCACGTTCCTTACTAAACCATACTAAGGTTGACTGGTAGAAAAGTCCATTTAGTATTAAGTACTCTTGCAAAATATAACAAATATGCAGTAATATCTTAAAAATTTCAACCTCGTGATAACTTCCATGCAATATTTAACTCATAAATGTACCTAAACAAACACTTAAATGTTTGTATACGGCGCTGGTTTAAGTGGAGAGTGTGTATCACACATGGATTTATGAATTGGAATATAAAATGTTCAGATTATAAAGTAAGATATAGCTGAGTTAAAATTCTAGTGAGAAGAATGCTATTACAAGAAGAATTCAAGGTAAATTCTAACCATGTCAGATGCTCGTAAAATTCATAGCCCACGAGTTAAACACAATAAGAGACATAACGCTTTAGGAAAAACAATAGTTATTGTATGTAATTAAAATCTGTGACCTTATGGGCCATTCGTTGAAATATTTTTTGCTATTTCTACGTAGGTACCTAACGTTTTTAAGGTGTGAAAATATTTGCATGTTAATGTCTAGTTAAGCGGTCAAGATCACTAACTAATAGACTAATAGGTAGTATCTGTCTGATTACATTCAACCATAGAGGTTTATTGGCAAATAGTGAATATTATAATAACAAATTTGTTTTAGAAAAAAAAGTGCGTGCGTACAAAGTACACATGTCAGAAGTGAAACTTCTTAGCTCTCTCCCACCTCTCGCTCCATGGCACTGTGCGTGATACGACAATCGCTCTATCTCACTTTTTCTCTCGATCTTTCTCACTTGCTTGCTCCCTACTCTTACTCCATCGCTAGTTGCTTCATGCTACGTTCGCCCTGTCTTACTCTCTATCAATCGGTCTCGATCGCTCTCTCTCTCTTTTTCGACACTTCCGTTGCATACTTGCGTGACGTTACATTTGTAAAAATTTTACCCTCATGCGCCTAAAGAAGTTTCACTTCAAAAATTTGGATTATTTGTATAAAATATTCAGTAAGTATATGCGCTCGAGTGACACTTAGGAAGTCACAGCTAGTATTTTCATTCAATATCTGAGGAAACATTTATTAGTTTTAAGTCGTTTTTAATAACCTATCTCTTGTAAAAACTGGGGTTAGCCAATGGAATTTTTCAATATGATAATCTATACTTTTTTTGACTAATTTTACATGTTTAATTAAGAACAAATCTTATATCTATAAATATAGTAAATTCAGATCGTTTTCAATAACTGAATCTAGTAAGAACTAGAAATAACTAGGTTATTGAAAGCGGCCGTAACCCAATTTTCAAATTTCGTCTTTAGGCATATTCATACAGAGGTTTATTTTATTTCAGTACAAGCAAACGGTTGTTAAGCGCTGGATATAGCTAGTAACTATTATTGGTTACGATTTAGAGAAACAGCCGCAGTGTAAATTGTGTTCAATGTTACGAGATTTTTTATTACAAACTAAAACCTTAAACTGAAAAGGTTAGGTGCTTAACTTTGCATAGTATACAATGATGTCACCGGGCCAGGCCGCTAGTATAAATAACAATGAAAGAGAGATCCTACCACCATGATAAGCTGTTTGCTTAGCAACTAGCAAGAATTTTAACCCTATGTACGTAGTTCATATGGCAGATTGACATACTACCTTTTATAACTATATATTTGTTCAACAAACGTTTCTAAGTTGAATAAGTTCTGACCCATAAATGAGAGATTAACAATATTTAGTCACTGGACACATCCGCTTATAGTATTTGCTCCGTGTGTGATTCATTGTAAACTTCCACTTAGATTTGGTGAACACCTGTGTTTACCAAAATCGCGATAGTGCTACAAGCATATCTCAGATAGATAAATGTGCTATCTCGGAGTCATCGATGACTACCTATAATAAGACGCAACATTAGAAAAGATACAAAATAAATGCATCTGTATTAAAGATAATCGTTTTATTTCTAGTGTGTATTTTAGAAGGAGATGATTAACTTAATAAACGGTAAAAATATAATGAACATCCATTATATATTGCCAGCTGTACAGGATCTGTCATTCTCCTTTATTATGTATGTGGGATCCTATACAAATTAAAAGATAGGTAACACTCAAGTTATCAAATTGAGTGCAACCTAAATTTTTTGATTCGCTTTTTGCATAAATAAGCAGCAGCAGGGCTTTAAAAGTATGAAAATAACGGAGTCAATATAAGCAGAACAATCGTTTTACCCGAAGGTGAAGACAGTTCTAGAAATTTAACTGGCAATGCCTTATTCCACTGCTTCAATTGAAAGTTCATTTAGCGCACTCAGACGCGTAAAACTTGGCGGAGATCGACTATGGACAAAGATAGAAGAAACGGCCTTTGTATGTTCAGTGCACAAAAGATCTAAGAATCTGTTGGACTATCTTGAGGATTAATGAAAACTCAGTGCGAAATTAAAATTGGTTTATAGTGTTTACTGTGTGTGTTTATCATATAAAAGTGCAATCTTCAAACAAGAAAATGTCCCGGCGTGAGCGGCGAGTAGTCAGCAGGCTAGTATGTTATAAAGAGTGTTTAGTGTCGGTAATAATTAAATTTACCCATATGTTACAACAACTAACAAAAAAAGTCCAACAAAAAAATTGAAGTTACAATTTTTAAAAAGCTCGTAGTAAACTAATAAACTTTTAACACTCGATCAAGTCTTTTTTTGACAAAACAAATAATCAAAATCATAAGTTTTGGAGCTATGATAGCGTGACGACTCACAGACATCCACATAGATCTATACATCAAAATTATACCTAAATGAACATATTATTAGGAAGATTTTACACTTGCATAGGCAGGAATCATTAGCCAAATTAAATATTTATATGTTCTATTGTTAATAAAACCATTAATCCTTGAAACCATTAATTTCTTATATTTCGTTTTTGATAAATATTATACTCATCATTATAGTTACTTTTGAATGGTATATCCGATTTGAATAATTCAAAAATGAATAGAATATGAATGATTTATTTGGGTAAGAAAAAACTGAACAAATAATGAGGCCTACTTTGTATCGACGTTCAATATCGTATAATTTGACATGAAAAAAATAGTTATTGTGACATAACTATAATAGTTAGATAAATGCTACCGCAAGCCTTTTCTTGATATTGGTGTCATTTACAGAACTGTAGAACATCACTTTGTTTTATTGTCAATAGCTTCCGCAGCGCATGCGATATAAGGGTTTTTTCGGTATTTTTTTAACACCTTGTTGTTTGGTTACATTATCGAAGTTTTCATACGTATCCCTGATTTATTTGCAAATATTAAATAATGTGGCCTTTGTTACTTGGGGATGATTTAGCTTTCTAATGTGGATATAATTCTTTCAAAGCAGCCCAATATTTTTTGAGTTTGTTCGTTGCATCAAATCAACAACCCGTAATATCCCACTGCTGGGCTCGGGGCTCGGGTTAAGGCCATACGTACCCACGCTGGCCAAGTGCGGGTTGGGGACTGGCAAGACTACGTTGTGGCTTCGTAAATCTTGCCGTTGGATGTTTTTAAGCCGCCCAAAGGCCTCCAACTAAGCTTCACGACTGTCATCCTATGATAACAACCGGGACCGACTGCTTAACGTGGCCTCCGAATCACGGAGACGCTCGTGGTAACATGCCACCAGCGGTCACCCATCTAGGTACTGACCGTCGTTGCTTACATACAAAAATAAAAATCTTTTTCATCATTTATCAAAGTAAATATTTATGATATTGACAGTAAACATGGATCGATGTTTTAGTTTTAAATTATAAACTTTATTTCTTTAGCTAAACAATTCTTCGATCTATAATCAATAATACACATCTATAACAAAACCCAAAACTATAGTTAAATAAACGAATAAGAAATAACAGATATTAATTATATCAAAGGTGACCTCTGGTTAGTAAGTAATGTAATAACTGCAACTTGCAGAAATGAAGAATCACGCGATATTGTAATTTGTTTATCTATATCTGAACAAAACTGTACCAAAATAGACAGTGCAATCGCGAGATCCGATTTTCTAAATAGATGGCAATGTAAATGCAAAAGTACGATGTAATGTATAAAGGTTTAATAAAGCGGACAGCTTGCTACTTATTGTTTAAAATTATTATGAAGTCAAGTAAGTGCGATAGTCGGCATCGTACTACTAAATTTTATATAACATTATGTGTCGAAAATTAAACTGAAATATGCCCATGAAATATGCATTACATCATTTGAAATCAGTGGTATAAATTATTACATTTTTTTTTTACTTAAAATTAGAATAGTTTATGGTGAGTTCGATTAGTGCACGGTTGCATTCTGTCGTTACCGACCGTCAGTTTCACCTGACAAATTTACCTTCTTAGGTCGGACAAACTATAATGAAGTAGGGTCGGACCGTTTTTTTATTTTATCGAAAGACGGTACCTATTTCATCTCATCTACATTTCTTATCATTAGTTTAATCACGACGAAGACATGAAGACTTTAAATACTTGACATTGGCAGAAATAGCTGATCCGGCTGGTTGCCATCTCATCAAAAGAAGAAGATAATCAAGGAGAATGAGAGCCACGCTTCGGCATGCATGGGCCGGCGCGACTGGAGTGATACCCCGGCCTCACAGAAAACCGGTGTGAAAGAGCGCCTGCGCTGTGTTCTTTCCCATCCTTACCCTCATCGCCCTCCCCATCCCGCAAGACCGGCAACACACTTGTGACGCCTCTGGTGTTACGGGTGTCCATGGGCGGCGGTAATCGCTTACCATCAGGCGATACGTCTGCTCGTTTGCCGTTGCCTATCCCATAAAAAAAAACTTCTAGTCAATGCCATGACTACGTATCACCGAAATAAATATTCTGAATATGACGTTTCTGCGACATCTCAAGGTTTATTTTTCAAATCCATCGAACTCTAACACGTAACAATATGTACGTTGTTAAAAATAAATTTATTTTATGTAAGACCATCATATTTTATCTTTTATTTTTACAGAATGGCGCCTGCAGAACAAAACGTTGAAATGTGTGGCGAATCAATGAAAAACATGAAAGGAAGATCCGAAACTTGTGAAAAGAGCTATGTGCCATATAAGAACAACAATACCGTTTTACAGAATAGTGAATGTAAAAAACTGACCAGTGACGTGGACTTTGATTTGGAAAAGTATGAAAAAATGAATTTTGTACCTCAAATAAGATGGCCGGACTTCATTGTACAAATATCATTGCATTTAGTTTCAATTTTTGGTCTATATCTGGTCATTAGTAATCAAGTAAGAATCTACACAACACTATTCGGTAAGTTCAAGACTGTCTTTTAGTTAATATTAAAATAATCCTGCAATAGTTGATCGTGCCCACACACGCAGGCCTCTACGGTTACGACTATGATTATCTTTATAACTTTCCGTACCCATATTGAAGTAATTTAATTTAAGTTGATAACGTACATTTACAAAAAAAAAAAAAAAATAATAAGCAAAGCTCGGTCATCCAGGTACTGTCAATAAAATGATAAGTAGGTAGGTACACTTTTAAAAGTTAATTAGTTCGGCACCCACCGAGCTCCAATTTACCCGCTGTGTGTGTGTGTGTGTGTGGCTTTGAAGTAATTTTTATATAAGTTTTCGTGTCTTTTGTTACTCGTATCTCATTAATATGCCACAGAAAAGTGTAGCAGTCTACAGCTTGTTTCTTTTAAAGTGTCATAGCAACAATACACGATAAAAACAAGTTTTAAAACTGAATCAATAAATTCTATGAATTGCAAATTTGTGGGGTATTGATAGATAAATGCAAGGTATATATTAAGTACTTGTAGAAGGTACCTTAAATCAAGTCCGCATTCACAATGAGTAGGGTGACCACTACTCTTGGATTCTACTCAATCTTTCCATAAGGTAGAGTAGAGTCACATTGGCAAGCTCTTAAATAACGAATATATATATACGGTCGCACTCAAACACAAACATATATTATCGAAATATATAAACATACACTTAGTTAATTACTGTATTCTGTCTACCTTAGTAACGATTAATTTGTTCTTTAAAAAAATTATATATTTAGATAATATATGTTTGAGTTTTAGTGTGAGTATGTGTGTGAGGAAGTATGATTTACAGTGTATTTGAGGCTATGTTTTAAAATTTGTTTGGTGATGAGAGTATGACATTATTTAAGTTTTCACTATCTTACTATTTGTAAAAGGCTTCAACATTCTCTAATTCCAGTTCCTTTAGCCACAATTTAATTATTTGTTTTATTTTAAAGTTGCTTAAGTTTTTAGTTTCATAGATTAAATTTAGTTTGTTATAAACTCGTAGTGCAAGATGACTATAGTGCTGTTGGGCAAATGTACTTGCTTCTCTTGCACACTTTTCTTTCCATTTACCCAATGGTTTTTAATATGGAACAGTTGTATGGTGATATCTGCGTATAATTATACAGCGTATATTAAGAATACTTATTTATTATTTTGTTATATTCTACAAATTAATCAACATATTTAATGTATTTCTGTCAGTACATTGGCTATGTGAAGTAATGTCATTATATTACTCATTGTTTTATGGCATCTGTCTACCGTATAAAACTATCTCACGAAATTTGGTCAAGGAATTCATGTTTTGTTAAACTTTTAGATGAAAGTTCTCGAAAGTTTTATACCTAAATAATTTGGAAAAATGTCAATCGAGTAGAAAACCTTCTGTCCAATATTGCCTCTTTAACACGCAGCCCACAAATGTAATATTAAAACAAGCAAACAAATGTAGGTGTCCACATTTTCCGCTATTATTTTTAATTTAAATATTAGGCCTCAAACATACTACATATTTTAGTTATATTGCGTGGAATTTTCAACTTATATGGGAAAGGTTTAAAAAAATCGATTTAATTCTCTTAACAACATTTATTAGTCTATTAACAACTTCATGCACTTAATGATACTGGAAAAAAATATGATTGAAATTCGCTGCTTTCTCCGCGTACTTGTTACCTTTTTTGTGGAAATAATAATAATAAAAACGTTTATTTCTCACCAAAACCAAAATACATTGTTTATAAATTGACCTACAAAATGGTCAGGTAGTACTTGGGCTAAAGATCGCTGGTGCCCGTGGTAGGCATAAAATTGCCTGTGTTATATGTCACCAGGATCCTCGCTCCAAACCAGATTCTATAAATCAAACGCTATGAACAAAATAAGAAACAAAAGAGACTCAATACCAAATCAAAAACGCAGCAAAAGATTTATTTTTCTTTTCTCATGAAATTATGGGTGTTTGTGTGTATGTGAGTGTATATGTGTGTGCGTGTACGTGTGTATGCATGTATGTACTAAGTGTGTGTATACTTAAAATACCTCTTCTTCTCTTTTCATAGCCCCATATGTTATTTTAGTTTCATAATTAAACCACAAGTAAAATTACATATAGTAATATTTTAAACAATGCTAGTTAAGCAGAGATTTTACTATGGGTTATTTGTAAAGGGCACACACCATTAAAAGCTTTTAACAGTCCAATTCTGGACTTGGTCTAGTGGTTTAAACGGTCGCCACGCCGCTCTCTAGTGCGCTAAGTGTTGTGGGTTTAAATCCCACATAGGGCAAAACTTTGCCCTCAAGGAACCGCAACATACACTTCAGGGTAAATTTACAATCAGCGTAAAGGAATTATCACTCTGTCGCAGTGATCGTCAAGTTTCATTTTATACAGATTTTAAACATGACTCAAGTTTTAACAAATGTTATAGTTAACGATTCATTAAATACTAGATGAGCGGTGTTACCCGCGGTACAGCTTCACGTGCAGGCAATGCCGCGGATCAAAAAATTGATTTTTTTTAATTTCATCAATTCTCGACAAAAAATTTCATTAAAGTCTATTCAACCGTTTAGGAGTAGTTTAGTCACATACATGCACAGAAGATTCATTTATACCTAAAAGATGAAGTTCGTGCATACAGACAGACTAAAAACCAACAAATGATATGTTCTGCTATGTGGTGTGCTGCAAGACGAAAACTAATATTTTTCTAATCATCACCATGTTGGTCAATTTATAAATTTAAAATGACATAATAATTATAATTTAGTTTATCTAAGAACTTTTTTATAACGAATACTAGCTATCATTATAAGGGGCTTTTACCTTTTTGATGTGTTTGAATATTCTATAATAATATTCTTAATATATGATTACCCCGAATATTTGTCAGTAGAACCTATTTCAAAAGTTCTTTCAGAATTATATGGTGCCAACAACCTTAATAGCGTTGGAAAGAAAACTACATATATCTTATTAATATTAGATAAAATATTAGATTAGATTTCTAATTAGATTCTATTTATGTTTCAGCGTTAGGAACAATAGTTGCATCGGGTTTAGGAATCACGGCGGGAGTGCACAGGCTGTGGTCACACCGAGCGTATCGTGCTCGATTACCGCTTCGAATTATACTAGCTATACTCTTCACTATCACTGGGCAAGTAAGGCACATGTCACTTTTTTTTAAATCACAAAACGCAATATTAATTTCCTATAAACACAATTTCCCTATTTGTGAACAACATTTTTTTTTTACTTTCCTACTCAAATTCTCTGTTAAAATTAATTAATGGGTGTCAAAAATAACATGTACCTCTAATGTACCCTTAAACTTTGTTCAAGCATTTTAAATTTTCTATTTTAAATTAATCACCATCATAATACTAAACCAAGAATAAAAAGCAATTTTAAAATTGGGATAAATCGGTTTTTACCTATAAAATTGCTATCCTGCGATACTGGTCACATCAAATGAACTTTTGTTTGGCTAAGCTTTCTAATTTAGAATTAATTATATTCAAAAAAACATTCTTTTTCAAACTTATTCATTTGTTTATGGACCATCTCAAGGTTTTCTTCCTTAAAAAACTTAATTTTTCTTCGTTCTCATTCTTCGTCGTTAATTCGACTTCGTTAAAAACTTATTTACTTTTTCTTTCATCACACATAGGCACATAATGAATTAAAATATCTTGATTGTCACTGATAAATTTACAATTAGTACTGTTACAAATTGCATTTCTTTTCACACTATTCTTCACTATTAAGAAGTTAGTTCCCGTTATTATATTTCTAAGTAGCAAATTATTTTCTGCATATCATGTTGCAGACAACAAATATTTTCTCTTTATGTTCTCTTTATATTATTTATTTATCTTCATTGCGTACATATTACAAAACATTAAATAAAATGAGTGACAAAAAGATTAATACAACAATTGGCGGTCTCATCGCTCACGGCGATCTCTTCCAGACAACCATATCTTGGACCTTAGGTGTTTATAATTTGTAGTAGCACACACAATTTATATTCTTCTTTATCACTTTTGTCTGCTGATATATTTACCAAAAGCATTTTTTGAAGAAAAATATAGTGGGTAGTGTATTTGTTAAGTTCAGTTTCTGTTTGTAATTCTCTGAACATTTTTTATAATACTGCTGCTAGTCTTCCCAAAATGAATAAATAAATAAATCCGTTAGCCACAGTGTAATCACCGACGCATTCCCAGAGAGGAGCTCTGGCCGAGTATATTGTACAAAATAAGATTTATCGGAGGGCACCCCGATTAAAACAAACTCTTCATAGCTCACACGATCACATTATTCACACGGATTCACTATCGATTCACAACGAAATATTATATACTACATTACTATAACTGTATAACTACTACATTCCGCTTTTACTCCACTCTTATTCTCTACGGTCTTCACCCTAGCACATTTCGGTTCCAACAATAATCAGTTTGTCTGGAAATATAACGGGTTCACTATCACTTTATGCTGATTTTCCGATGTTAGATTCTAGTTCTCTTCGTAACAAATTTTATTCTCGAAAAAAACGCATCACGCCCTCCATCACACAATGATTGACATTAAACTTACAAGTTTACTGGTATAAAGACCAGGGTGAATGCCCACTTTTCAGCTGCGTATGTTATTCCTTCGTGTGGTAACGGATTAAGTATAGGTAGTGTCACCACCCATCTTCTTGCCATGACTATCGTAAGCGGTGACCGAAGGGAGCAATCTATGTAAGATAACATCATTTCAAAGAGAAGCAAAATTAAAAAAAAGCCAGCCTGGTATAATAGGTCAAAACATCCTTACTATGGAGAAACCTATCTCCAATAGAAAAATGTTAAAGGTTGTAGATGATGCAAAAAGGTTATAAAACATTTATGTTTTGACTACAAAGTATCGTATCATCCAGTTATTTACCTTAGTTTAAATAAAAATGACATAATACAGTAATTTAGTTATTAAAATTACACAAAACTCACTATAATCCACCGTTATAGTTCGTCAATACAGAATGGGACTCCGAATTTACATTTCTTGTAAAAAAAATATTTTGCAGCCTTTTCCCCTCCTATTTATTATTATTGGTTATAGACATATTACAGTTTTACTATTAGAATAAAAATAAAATATTCAATTGAATGAATATTTCATACAGACTGAGATTATTATTTTGGCTATAAAGTAGTTCAATGTACGACAATGATACATTAAGATGAGTACTTAAATGAAGTCAATTATATTCATTGACCCCTTGTTGTTCAGTCTCGACGATGACGCTTAACAGTATTTTTTTATAAGGCAATTTAAGATACCTGCATTTATATATACCTATAGAGTAATATAAGACTGTAGTTCACACATTTGTAATACAAAAATAACAGCTACAGACATGAACAAAATAAAATACTCGTATATGGATATATCGCTTAGCAATTATGTTTCTAAATATGTACAAAAAGATTTTGAAGCCCGTAAAATGAAGTATTCAGTACTTCAGCATTAAGTTGATATAATACGAACCAATTACTTACAGTTCATTTGAAATTAAACTCACTTGTACTTTTATTCCATTATGTAATGAATTTTAAATTTATTTATTTTCACTTCCACCGAGTGCCGACAATCAAGAGACAATATGAATTATTATTATATTACTTAGAGTACTCGTTTCAGTTGATAAATACGAGATTTATATAAGGGCAACCACTGGATGCAGGGAGCACAGGACCGGTTGTTGAGGGGAGCATATATAGAGAAAATTAGTGCTGATTCAATCAATGAAAACAAATAAACAATTTTTTGATGACGAACGAATTGATAAAAATAAAGAAATTAAGTAATTTCAAACAAACTCAGTAACTTCAAAGTTTTGGATAAATATTATCCGGTAGCTATATAGCTACTGGATAATATTTATTACACTGCCACGGCTCTCCTCAAAGTGACTGGTGATATTAGGGAGGCCTTAGAAGACACAAAAGTGACAGTCTTAGTTATGGTCGACTTCTCGAACGCCTTTAATACTGTCAGTCACGATATTCTCCTGTCTATCCTTGCTTATCTTAAGATCTTGCCTGAAGCACTGGAATAGTTGTCATCTTATCTTCAGGGACGCCAACAGTCAGTTCGCGTTGTCAATCTCTCCTCGAGATGGTGTGATGTTGACTTTGGAGTTCCTCAAGGCGGTATACTTTCTCCTTTGCTTTTTCAGTATCATCTGTAAACCGATTAACACTGATCTTAGGACTATTCAGAACTGGTCTGCAAGATTTGGATTATCGGTTATCCCGACAAAGTGTTAGGCCATACTATCGGCAGCCAGCGTTCAATTGACAGTCAATTATGGGATGCTTCCCGAAATAATACTGAAAGGTAACCGCTACCTCTGTCTCACGAACAGTGAAAGACTTAGGCCTTCAACTAGACTGTACGCTGAGCTGGCGCGATCAAGTCACACATATATGCTAGAGGGTTACCGGCATTCTCAGATATTTTACCCTATATCGTCTAAAAAACTTCCTGCCCGTGAAAACTAATACAATGCATGTGCATTCTCTTATCTTTCCTTTGATCGACTATGATGAAGTAGAAGTGGTCGACTGGCAGAGTATGGCAAAGGTATTAAGTCCGCATATGCATGTATTTGTGCAAAAATTAATAATGTATAATAATAATAAATATATACGTCACTTACTCCGTACTAGATTTTTCCTAGAATTTTTAAAAACCCAAAAATATTATGGTTGAAGCAAGTACGAATTTAGTTGGGATCCGGATGGCGTAAGAAAGCAGTTCCCGGATCTCTCCCGTCTCAGGCGCAGAGTGGCACACGGTGTGGTTTTAGTCGGTTCGATTCCGACACACCGCCCCGCCGCAAACCCCGGTGGGGTGAAGGACCGAGGGGGTTTCCACAGGTAATCGTTTTACATCTTTGATGCTTTACGGTCAGTTATTTAGTAATGTCTTTACAAATTCTTTACTATAATGACTGAAGTCACAATACCTTAATTTTTAGATACTTGCTGAAATCTATCTGATGGTCTGTGAGGTTTGAAGGATCACACTTTAAGGGTTATAGTTTTAAATATTTACAAATTCTTATATTTGTTCTACAATTGTTTTAAGCCTACTACTAAATCCTAAATTATTATTTTATACCAATAGAAATATCAGTATGGTTCCTCAGTTTACACGCACGTTATATATTTAGTTTAAATTGTATTTATAAATAAGATATTTTATAATTAACTACTAGATACTATAACTACGTCAATTCCTATTTATATTAAATTCGTGCAATGTTGAGGCGGGCCGCTAGTCTATACAAATAAATAAAATGGAAGTGTCTGTTTGTAATTTTAAATTAACAGCTTTTATCTAAATGCACATAAAAGTATATAATCTATTTTAAAAATACTGTCTAATGTATGTCTGGCCGTTTGTTGCGGTGTTATGCACCATTGCTGTTGTACTTATCTTTTTACTGTGCGCTTTTCGAGGAACTTTCTGCCTCACACAACAAAACTGTGGAATAAACTGTCGCCTGCGGTATTCCCGGACCAATACGACCTTCAAACCTTCAAGAAAAGAGCGTACTCCTTCTTAAAAGTCCGGCAAAGCACTTGCGACGCTTCTGGTGTTGCGGGTGTCCATGGGCGGCAGTAGTCGCTTACCATCAGGCGATACGTATGCTCGATTGCCTCCTATATCATAAAAAAAACAAAGATCGCGGGAAACACCGCGGGGTGCAGTTAGTCTAATATATTTTAGGGAACCCAAACGTTGATAGATACTTGAACTTATCAAATACGACATAAAACTATAGAAGTTTGAAAAAAATATAAGATGTAGAAAATTATGCCAGTCAGTAGATTACAAATAGCATTGGTAGCAATAAATACGACCATCTATAATGTATAACAATTGAAGTTAATTAATAGTCTGTCGATGTACAGCTATAAAAGTACAAAGATGTGATTCTGTACAATTGAAACTGAACATCACCGCACTGACACAAATTCAGCTTCTAGAAAACGATGTGCCTTTAGAAGGAATATAGCAACAATTACCATACATACAGTTTTGTAAAATAAAACTTTTTTGTAGGGAATGCTTATTATTTAATAGAATAATTTCATTGAAGCATTCCGAAGCTACATCACTATGTACATAATATATATTGTAAAAATAACTTATTTTAAGATTAAAGTTACATATTCGTATATGATATTAAAAAAACCAGCGTTTATGTACAGAATATGAGTATTACTGTATTATATAAGTATATATCTACATAAAATGTATGTATACGTATATAATCAATGCTGGCCGTTCTTTCGGAAGTAGAAAGCTTCTATGGCGATTTGTACGCTTGGCATGCATCTCGACCTGATCCCGAAAATGAGGACCCTCGAGCCACATTAACATACCACGTCACCGAAGATCTGCCAGAATGACGAAATCGAGATGGCTCTTAGACAGCTGAAAAATGGAAAAGCCCCTGGAGAGGACGGCGTTACTACAGAGCTGTTAAAGGCTGGAGGTGAACCCATATCAAAGGCGCTCCAAAAGCTTTTCAACGCTGTCCTGTTCGAAGGGAGGACTACAGAGGCGTGGAGTAGGAGTGTGGTCGTCCTGTTTTTCAAAAAGGGTAAACCATGTTGAAAAACTATCGGCCCATTTCCCTCCTGAGCCACGTCTATAAGCTGTTTTCAAGAGTCATCACGAACCGTCTTGCGCGAAGACTCGACGAATACCAGCCACCGGAGCAGGCTGGGTTTCGGAGTGGATATGGCACCATAGACCACATCCACACAGTGCGGCAGATAATACAGAAGACCGAAAAGTATAATCAGCCCCTGTGTCTAACATTTGTGGACTATGAAAAGGCCTTTGACTCGATCGAGATCTGGTCTGTTCTGGAGTCCCTGCAGCGTTGCCAAGTAGATTGGCGGTAGATCCAAGTGTTGAGATGTCTCTACAAAGCCGCCACTATGTCCGCCCAAGTACAGGATCAGCATACAAGACCCATACCATTGCATCGAGGAGTGACACAAGGGGACGTTATATCCCCGAAATTGTTCACTAATGCAATGGAGGACTTGTTTAAGACGCTGCTGCACTGGAAAAGGCGCGGTATCAACATCAATGGCGAATACATCTCTCACTTGCGATTTACAGATGACATCGTCATGATGGCAGAAACGCTGCAGGACCTACAACAGATGCTGAACGACCTGGCTGAATCGTCTGTGCGCATCGGCCTACGGATGAACTTGGACAAGACCAAGGTCATGTTCAATGAACATGTACTACCGGAACCGGTTGCGGTAGACGGTGCCGTTCTCGAAATTGTTCAAAAATATGTATATCTCGGGCAGGCTTTGCAGTTAGGTAGAAACAGCTTTGAGGACAATGTGAACAGAAGAATCCAGCTAGGTTGGGCAGCGTTTGGGAAACTTCGTCGGGTCTTCTCATCGTCGATCCCACAGTGCCTAAAGACGAAAGTCTTCAATGCGTGCGTCCTACCCGTAATAACATACGGAGCCGGAACGTGGACACTTACGGTTCGACTGGTCCATAAGTTCAAAGTCGCTCAGCGTGCTATGGAGAGGGCCATGCTCGGCGTTTCTCTAAGGAATCACATCAGAAACGAGGTGATCCGACAAAGAACCAGGATCATCGACGTAGCCCACAGGATTAGCAAGCTGAAGTGGCAGTGGGCTGGCCACATTTGCCGAAGAACCGATAACCGTTGGGGTAAACGAGTTCTTGAGTGGAGACCGCGTCTCGGCAAACGTAGTGTAGGACGTCCACAGGCCAGGTGAAGCGATGATTTGCGCAAGATGGCTGGCAGGAGCTGGATGCGAGAAGCCATAGATCGAACTAAGTGGCGTGAAATTGGAGAGGCCTATGTCCAGCAGTGGACTGCGATAGGCCGATGATGATGCTGATATAATCAATACACACCAGAAAGGCTAAACGATCTAATTGCAATTTAGTATAAAAATAGAGTATATTGTAGAATAACTTACAACCTTAAGCATTTATTGATAAATTCGTTGACGCGAGTGTAGTCACATGGTAGTGTGAACGTAATATTATAAAATATGTAATCCGTTTTGTCTGTTTTCAGCGGGATATATACACATGGGCGCTAGACCACCGGGTTCATCACAAATATGCAGAAACTGCAGCAGACCCTCATGACATAAGGCGAGGGTTTTTGTTTGCGCATGTTGGCTGGCTATTTCTTACTCCTCATCCAGCAGTAGAAAACCGCAGAGAAGCTTTGCGTAAGACTTCTCTAGATCTATTAGCCGATCCCGTTGTGAGATTTCAAAAACTGTAAGTAATTTGACTTTTATGTATTGTTAGCAGTAAGTTTAATTTAGTTATAATTGCACCATAAAAAAGCTTTTTAAATAGCACTATAATATATTTTCAAAGGAAAACCTCACGCCTAGGAACTGCAAAACTCTATTTTCATTAAATTCTGCACTAATTAACTATTAAGGACTTGAGTGGTCAATGCAAGCATAACTTGTAAAATCATCTGTTTAGAATTTAACTACTATATAAAAATAAACGAACTAATCGTCGGAGAAACTTTACCTTTGAGAAATTTCATGCAAAAATTTTCTAACTTAATAAAATACTTCAGCAATATATGAATTAATAAATGGATAAAATATATAAAATACACAGCGAACTATGTTAAATTTGAAAGGTCTTGATTGGAAATGAAGCCAGTTTCTAGGTACTTCTAAATTAAATCATTTGATAGAAAATACTAACATCAATGAAAGTAATTTATGTCACAAAATAAAGCCATAATTAACTGTCACTAACAAAAAGCTACTAGGTTTTTCATATTACTATTGATTCTATTTTGTTCTAGGTTTTTCATACCAATGTTTGCAATTTTGAACATTGCGCTTCCAATCTGGATTCCATGGTACTTTTGGCGGGAAACGCTTGTGAATGCTTTCATTGTGAGCTTCGTAACTAGATTTACGACCACTTTGAACATAGCTTTTAGTGTGAACAGTTTTGCTCATTTATGCGGCAACAAACCTTATGACAGGTAAGATTCACAATGTCTAAATCTTTAAATCGTTTTAAATCTTTAAGTTGTAAATAAGAACAACTTTACTAGGTATAATGATTCAAAAAAATTTACCAAAAAAAAAGTACCGAGTAAAGCTCGGTCATCCAGGTATAATATTTTATGGCACTTTTAATCTTTTGTAAACTAAAATGGTTTTGATTATAGTTTGATGTCCTGCATAGGGGACTACATCTGCATATCTCTAACAGGCTCTAAGTTTTTTGGTTCATAATTCAATACATTTTACTTAATATATTTGCATTTTTCTTTATTATTCCATCAAATGAAAAATTTATGAACGTATGTACCTAATCATAATTTAAGTAATACTATTGAGAAAGATGAATGACTTATTTATATTTTTTAGATTTATAAAATCTGTAGAAAATAGGGTAGTAAGTCTGGCGGCGCTTGGTGAAGGTTGGCACAACTATCATCACGTATTTCCTTGGGATTATAGAACTTCCGAACTTGGTAGGCTGAATATATCCACAAACTTTATCGACATGTTCGCCAAAATTGGATGGGCTTATGACCGTAAGTATAACCTGTTAATTACGTTCTTCTCGAGATTTCATAATAGCATAATACTTTGGTACAATCTACATCCTTCTTTCTTTTGCTTAGCATTTGAAACGTGAAAAATTCATTTAATTAATGACAAATCTTAAAGAGACTTGTGATTTAATCAACACTAAAACCTTCATATAAATAAACGCTACAATGTTAGGACATTACAATAAGTGAAAGAGGAGTAACTCAGCTCCATATTAATTATAAGTAAACAAATAAAATTAAATTACTTTAAAATGACAACAAGAAAAAAATTATGAAAAAATTTCAATATTTACAACTACACACAACGTTCGCATCATAATGCAAACTGTCAAGACGATGGCAGTTCGGTGGATGGTTGACGCTCCTTGGGGGAGAACTTTGTTCAGCACTGGACAGCGGTAAGATCGATTTGGTTTTACGAGCGTCAGAAAATAAATAACATATACTAGTAGCTTAAATGATAAGTATATACTGAAATCATTTTGCACTACATATATTTTTTGCACAACAAAAGGTTGTTGAGTTGACACCCCTATCTCTATTTAAAGAACCTCAAACGTTTCTGAAAATAGAAACACAATCATTTTTGTTTAAACCAAGTTTTTAAATTTGAAATACCTATGTTTATTGTTTCAGTAAAAGCCGCCACTAATGCAATGGTCATACGCAGAGCAAAACGTAGCGGAGATGGTACATTTGGGCATTCGGAGGAACCTGACCCTTCAGCAGACTTTCATTGCGAATGAAGTCTAGATATAAACAGTAATATTCTCACAAGTCCCTGTTACTTTATTTTGTTACGTTATGTTACAAGGACGTTATTAGATTATCGGAACCAGTGATTTTAATGTAAACTAGCGTAAAATACGGTACGGTACGATAAAAACGGAAAAAGTGGTGATTTTCTACCGGAAAACTACACCTTTTTTGAGTAATTAATCTGACATTCCTTATTCGATGACATTGATCACATTGTGAATAACTTATCTATAGCGATACAGAGAACAGCCGACCTTTCATTAATAATAATATATAATTACTTATTTTATTGATAATAATATACAATTAATTGCTTATCGGTAGGCTTTATTCCGGCCACCGATTGTAGACCCGAGTTAGGTATATACCTTGTATATAATTAAATTCTTATAGTTATATTCTGAATCCTTATATAATTAACGGAAGAAAAGTTTCTTATTACACAAACGGAAACGATATATTCAATAAGTTTTTTTGCGAGCAATGGAACCTATCCTTATTTATAAAGTCCTTGGTAGGTAGGGCATGTCTTAAATTCTTAAAACTTATGAAGAAATAATATTTCTTGTTGTATATCTATTTTATAGTAAACCATACGGTTCAAACACTGATCATCGTTTAAATAGGTTTATTAATAATTTGAGATCGATGTGTTTAAAGAATAGAGAGACGTTAATGTGATTTTATCTTTGACATATTTGTACTGCGGAGTAGTACAATATAATATTTATTCATAACAAGTCGAGGCACTCAAACAAGAAAGAGAAAACTATTCTCCTCCATTAGCTGCTTGTTTCTCGTAAAATCTAGATAAGCAGCTAGCTAAGGCAATAGTGAGGAGTATATACATTTCGATTAACTATTTACAGTAACCAGAGTCATGCAATTGAATAAATTATTTATAAAAGTAAATATCATTAAATAGATTGGAATGTCTAAATATTATGCATTGCAAATTGCTCTTTTGACAGTCGATATAAGTAAAATGATTTTGACTCACTCATGAAAGTTATGGTATTTGGAGAAAATCAATTTATCATAAAGGACTGGTTTACCAATTGAACAAAAACAATTTGAATTTGACAATTTGGTTTGAAACCACACTAATTCTCAGTGCTGATAAGTTTAAAGTTGAAAGACTTTAATCATCTTTAGATAAGATTTCATAAAAACAAATATACAAAAGGACCAAAAGTAATATTATAATAGTAATAGTTTTTGATTGTACAATGTAGCAATAGACCTTATGAGGGATAGATATGGAAATGAAAAAATGCCAAATTTAAAGAAGGTATATGGAATAGTGTACAATGTTTGTTGAACCGGACAGAGTAATTTTATGCATAGCTGTTGATCGGTTATTCTCACACGGCGTGTCGTCCTTCTTACTTTGTCACTTAATTTATTTTTACATTGTTTTAGAGATTTTTTTACATTTTGTATTCAATGTAGTCGACAAATTAGAAATCAAAAAGCGTGACGTAAATAAGAATGAGAACACACTACGTGAGAATGACCACTTTCTTCCATATCTTATTGATCACTATCAACTTCAATAAAAACAACCAATTGTGTTTTAAAAAAATGTGTGTGTATGTTCTTATTTACACGCGTTAGAAGTTATACTTCTTTGGCGAAACAAGATAAAAGTTTGAAAAACTAAAATGTTGACTATGCATGGTGTGCGCGCGCAACGTAAAAATTTGCTCTTCAGTTTTTCCTAACGCGCCAAAAGAAGTATAACTTCAAAAAAGGAAGAAAAAACCTGTCTTGGTATCTAAGCACAACTGTGTGCGTAGCAAATAACACAAACTGTCAATAGTAAATAATTGATAGGGAAATCAGATAGAACCACATTTTTGTGGTCTAGAGAGGATCTTTTTTTTAATTTAGAGGAAAAAAGCTAATAATAATTTCAATCGAACGCGTTCGGAATGTTTTTCACTTCAATTAATTTCACCATAATTTTCCTGTGATATTGACCTTCCTGTTTTTAAGCATTGCCAATTTGTTATTCATTGTTGACTTTCCCTATTTTACTTTGTTATTTTTTTATTATTTTTAATGTATTAGTAGTTGTGAAAAAGTTATTAAATTAAGGTTGAATTATGTATATTAAAACCTAAAGAATTATGAAATTTGTTTGCTTAAAAATAACTACATATACAATGAATATAATTCAAATGTTCAATATATTAATAATTTATTTGAAATGTTATAGTGAGTACTTACTTAATATAATTGTATTACACAAAAGTTTATAAAAATACAATATTATTTTATACTCATTGAAGGTACTTGAGTATATTTATTTATTGATAATATAAAATATATAACTGTAAACGATTTCATATTATTCAAATATTTACTAAAACTTTCGTTGTAACCAATCTGCGCGTATCCAATCGAGAACAGAATAAATTTAGGTTTTTCTTAAATATTTGAACTAAGTATAGATGTAGGTAACTTTATTGCTGAAGTGGAGAAAATTATTGAAACTTGTAATTTCAACAATTATCTACTTATTTTTATTAGATTTGTAAGCTTTAATATGAGAAGTATATTCACCATCTATACTATAATACTTTTTTTAATATTATATAGCTGAAGAGTTTATTTGTTTGCTTGATTGGTTGAACGTGATAATCCAACGAAGTACGGGTCCATTGCGTGTGGTTCACAAAAATAATGTATATAAGAAGCTTTCCCTTTGAAAGTTTAAAAAAAATCCAATGTATCAATTTTTTAAGGTCGGCTCACTAATCTTTTTTTTTGGATAATAAAATTGTTTACGCTGCCGCGCTGTTACAATAAATATATAGTAGAATGGCAATAAGAGACGCAGACGAGGTTGCGTGGGTCTGCTTGTGTTAATAATATAATTTATATGATGATGCTTGTATGTTACATAATATTTATGCTCCTTAAAATATTTAGTTAAATATCTTTTAATAAATATGCAATAGACATTCCTATTTGTGTGATGACGTTGGATGGTTTAATATTGATATAAGTACAATTCGTTGATTGGCTTTAGATATAATATATTTCTATAAATAAAACTGTTAATACATTATTTTATTAAAACATTAATTCAACCACAATATTTTTGTTTGGTTTTCTTAATATATTGAAATATTTAGAACTATAGTGAAATATAGAAACTCAGTCGTAAATACCAAGAGTTGCCTGGTATTTAATGGGAACAACACAATTGCACTGGGGGTAACTAAGTCGAGTGAATGAAACTACAACTTGTCACTTGTTCTAAAATATTGTATTGTTTTCCTGAGCTGGTTCTCTGGTTCTTTATAATACTGGGCTGACGACAACAATATCGCGATTCAAAGAAAGAATACGCAACGCCCTCTATCGACATTTAAAGAAAACTATCGTTCATTCACTTTGCGGTTCAACACTCAGTATATTCCGAACCAAATACGATTGTTTCGTAACCTACTTGTTTTGTTATTTTCACCAACTTGTTTTATTATTGGCTGTTTTGTATTTTATGTAATCTTTTCGATGATTACAAATTTGCTGAGCCGATTAAAATGCCTTAGGTACTGTATAATCTTCTAAGTAAAAGTTATATATTTCTGTAAATAGGTTTTCACTATCAGTTTTACAAAGCCTACGAAAAATTATATTTTATATGTAAAATTAATACAGGGAATCATTTTTATTTGCCTCGAGCAACATCTCAGAAATAACACTTTTAGGTATATATTATAGATTCAGAAAGGTACCCATTCATATTTTGATAAAATATTGTAGCTTAAACTAAGCACATGTAATATAAAAACGGCTGGCAGGAGCTGGATGCGAGAAGCGTAGAGTATCACTAAAGCGGCCTCACTGAAGCTAGGTGTGTTAAACAGGGTGAGATGGTTCTTCTCGCCCGGGCATCTGTGTCTTCTTTACAAGACCCAGGTTCGCTCGTGCGTGGAGTACTGTTCTCACCTTTGCGAAGGTGCCGCACAGTACCAGTTTGACTCTCTTGACCGGTTGCAGCGGCGAGCAATCCTTATTATCGATAGTCCCGAAGCCACCGAGACCCTTGAGCCTCTACAGTTGCGTAGAGATATCGCCTCCTTGGCAGTCCTCTATCGCCTTTACCATGGTGAGTGTTCTGAAGAGCTCTTCCAATTGATCCCCCCCTCTCCCTTCCTCTACAGAACAACACGTGCCGGCCTTAGAAGTCACCGCTTTAAAGTGGAAGACATACATTCTCGTACTCATCGCTTCGGTAATTCCTTCCTGTGCCGAGCGGTCAAAACCTGGAACTCACTACCAGCGCACGTGTTTCCTTCCCACTATGATCCCGGGTCCTTCAAGCGGGGCGTGAAGAAGCATCTCACCAGGCCGCCATAGTGTGGGTCACCATGCTGCATTGTTCTTTTTCGCATTGAGGATGGTGACCACCACTCTTGGATTCTGCTCATGCTTTCCATCAGGCAGGGCAGAGTCATTTTGGCAGCTTAAATATAAAAAAAAAAGCCATAGATCGAACTAAGTGGCGTGAAATTGGAGAGGCCCATGTCCAGCAGGGGACTGCGATAGGCTGATGATGATGATGATATAAAAACAGATTTAATATTTTATTTTTATCCACTTACTATACGAATATTTTTGACAA
Source organism: Hyphantria cunea (assembly GCA_003709505.1). Lineage (NCBI taxonomy): Eukaryota > Metazoa > Arthropoda > Insecta > Lepidoptera > Erebidae > Hyphantria > Hyphantria cunea. The sequence goes on along the minus strand of PKRV01001109.1, from coordinate 488,727 downwards.
TCGTTTAGGAATAGTTGACATTCTTTCTATAAAATTTCGAATTCGCCTAGTGCTTGATTGTAGAGGTCTGATGGCCGTCGTTCAACATGAAAAACAGGAATTCAGCCGTTTTAGGATTGACTTCAGCTTATTGCCATCCTGAACGAAGGCCACTCCCGAAGGGCGCCAACCATTCCGATCCAGGGCATCTCAACTAAAAACTAATTTGGAAAAAAAGGCTTAGAAGAAAAAACCTATTTATTTCATTACATTTTATTTTATTTTTAATTAGATTACCCGATAGACTTCGTTCTGTCAAAAATTATTGACCTATCCCAGGCCAACATAAAAATTAAATAAGTGTTATTTTTACTATTTTCCTTGACATTTTTTATAATAAAAAAAACGAATTAATCGAGTGGTTCTCAGGTTTCGCGATCTTATTTTTATTTCAGGATAATACTAACAGTTTCAAGTCATATGATCATATTAGAAATATATCCTAATTTACATAATTATAAATTCAAGGCCAAATATTTAGTACTACATACAACTATCCGTAATAAGATAAGTTGTTAGGTACTGTGATTGTTGTGAAATTCTCAACCGACAGTAATGCCCGGGAGACATCTATTTATAGTATATTCATAATCTACTTTATATGTCGCCAAAGCCTACTAATCGAGAACGGTTTTAAGATAAGAAATATCACTCTCTTTATAAGACAGAAATATGATTATGATTAACGACAATATAGATGCACCCAATTTAAAAAAAAACACTTTTAGCAGAATGTCGTGTGTTACACTTGTATTCGTGGCATTATATATCAATTATTTCTTTGCACACGAGGACACTCGAGAACGTGTTCACACGTATTGTGACTCAATTGGTGTCAATGATCTATTATCATTTACTGAAAAAACTTTAATTGTATGCTTTTATTAGATGCCTAATTATCTACCTGTAAAATAAAAACCTTCGATGATATAAAGACTTGTCTACTTTATGTACATATATTATACACAGGTGCTAATTCTATACACGTAAAGCTGTTGGTTCTGCGCCTGATCTTTCCCCGATCGTGTCGGTTAACCGTCCTATCGGATTATGAGAGGGAGGGAACCGAGAGTACACCTGTGTTTGCGCACAAGTTGTGCACTATAATATCTCGTAGTTGGCTGGTCTCCGCGACTTGAGACTTGCCGCCATAGCTGTAAGCGGCCAGGAGAATATCAACATAGGTGCTTTTTATTTTTTTTTACATGTGGAAAGCCCCTCGGGCCTTCACCCCACCGGGGTTTGCAGCGGGGCGGTGTGTCGGAATCGAACCGACTAAAACCACACGGTGTGCCACTCTGCGCCTGAGACGGGAGAGATCCGGGAACCGCTTTCTTACGCCATCTGGACCATCATCATAGGTGCTAATTTAACCCCCCCTCTTATTACACCACGATTTTAAAAATTAAAAACAGAGTCGGTACTGGCAAACATTAATTTTTTTATAAACGGATTTTCTTCTCAGCACTTATTGAACTATGATATTTACTTAAATGTACAACAAAAAGGTAAAGCTAAACCCAATGGTGGGTGCACTTTAGCGAGCAGGCACTAAAAAAGGTCCATTTGTCTTCATAAATGCTATTCCCAAATCCCTTCTGTTTCACGCGAATGTGTACATTCATTCATTCATTCACCGAGTAGTTTCAATGGTTCAGTTCTGAAAACACTATGGTGTGACTAATTCTCCACGATAATGTCATAAGAATCTGTTTGTCACAACAACATGTTTAAATTAAATAAATATTAAGCCATTATGTAAGTTTAGTACGCGGACTTGGCAAAGGATTAGGTTTAAAATGTATATGTATCCTAGAAGTGTATATATATACTATAAAGGGGACGAATCAAAAATATATATTATAAGTTTTAAAAAAATGAAAACACCGGCCATATGCGAATGGGACTATTGCACCGAGTTCTGTACAAACTTTCAAACCACCAGATTTAAGTTAACGGCTTAAAAACTAGTTTCCCCATTAATCGACAAAAGAAATGCTTAGTGTACCAACAGCAAGTAAGTTTGTGATCGCTTTTTTGTGATGCAACTATTTCCACTAGGAAAGTTGTCTTATTTGGACACATACCTACAAAAAGGCCCTCAACCTGAATTCCTGAGGTTTTTTAGAAGGAAAAATAACTGGTACAAAGACACCAAGTCGATCACGAAGGAACTGGATAGGTGACATCAAAGTCTGGACTGGACTAAAATATCAGTAGTTAAAAGAGGCTCATGATCGCGAGGGATACCGTCTGCTGGCCTCCAAACTTCAGTTTGAAGATGGCACCCCATGATGATGATGCAACAAAAAAATTAAGTATTTCGTATACGTTCCTTTATTTGGGCTATGCCATTGCACAATGCCAAATTTGATGATTCTAGAACAACGGGATAATAGTCCATATAAAAAAGAGTCTTGACAGACGGACAGCGATGTGATTCTACAAGGGTTCAGTTTTTGGTACATGTTACGGAACCTTAAAAATCCTCATATTCTAACAATACTACGCGGTACGAGACGGTAGCTACTCCCTGATATCAAATAAGTTGTTGAGGTTACTATTCAGACATTACAAATGTCGCTACTTGGCCGCTACGTTAGAAAAGGTCCAAAAAGGTTGATAATCTATTTTATCAATTAGTGAGATGAGAGGAGGTTTCCATATTTATGGAAACCTCCTCTTATCTCACTACCAGGGTTTACGGTAGGTAGGTACCATGCCCATTAAAACCACACAGTTATTCCCGCCACTTTCCCCATGCAATATGAGGGATCTGGTAACAGTATATCTGGACTTCGGTTAGTCTCAGATTTAGTAGTCATCCCTAAATCGAATGTTGCCTCCCTACGGCTGAATATTATTGCAGTATTAGTGTACGGTAAATCCATCCCGCCCATCGGCAGCAACATTCAAAGCAGCAACAGTCACTCCGTCACCCTGTTCTGTCTCCTCTATCTGAGACCTCTTCACCACCTATTTCTGCGAAATGAGGTTTTCGTAGAAAAATGCGACCGCAGTTAAAGATTTATCCCTATTCCGAAATGGAACCTACAGTGGCCGGTCGCAAGAGGTCCCCTCCAATCATTGCAATGAGAAATGAGAATTCAACGCTGCGACGCTCAAGCTGGACAGGTGTTACACCTCTTTACACAAGTACGGCTCTTGTACGAGATGTTTGAATGTCATAATTCTGATTTGCTGTGACTGATTATAATAATAATATTTATTGACATTCAAAGTTTTAACAATCTGACAAGTTTTGTAATATGCAATAAAAATGCATGATTACAGTGTATTAAATGTGTCTTATTAGCCTCCGCTATCGAACAATGTTGGAAACCTGTGCTTCATTATACTGCGTCTCTACCTATCGGCCATGTAGTTTGACTACAGTTTATAACATAGTTCCAATTAATCTAAATAATTATAGCTAATAAAATCAAATTATAATTTCAGATTAATTTGTCCCCAAATGAAAAGAAACAAAAAAAAATAAAACTTTCATTATGCGTTCAAGCAATCATTCATTGCACCTGTTTCGGACTACTATCACTTTTTTCAAATACATATTTTAAAATTTTGCAGAACCAGTCTTATATATTTATAATCGTAAATCCTTATACATTCTTTGCTATCCTTATTTGCCTCACATTGCTTAAAACTTTAATAACATACTTTCCAAACGTTACTTACTTATAAGTATCAACTAAACGGTGTAGCCAGTGACAAATAGTCATATGGTGCGAAATGAAATCTACATACAGATTTCATTAGAAATTTGTTTTTGTGCGACAGTTCATGCATGATATTTGAAGATTACTAGAAACGAAGATTTATTTGTTAGAATACGGTAATGATGTTATCACATTATGATATATTCTACCATTTCTGGTGTACAAATCTTAAATCTTATGAACTAATCTTAGGTCTAGACAATAGCATTATAATCATGTATGAATTTAGTTTAGGTCTAGACAGTAGCATTTAATTCTATTTTTTTATCACTGAGAAATTCGTTAAGTTAATTTGCTTAAGAGTAAGTCGAATAATTTACTTTCAAACTAGTATAAGTTAAAAGATTTAAGGCAATCTATTTAACTTATTGTAGATTCGTATCACCATACAGAAAGATTTTTTGCTGTACATGGCAGTGCGTTGTTTGGGAATCAGCAATGTATTGTCGAACTTCTAATTATTTTTGTGATTGTTATTTTTTTAAAGTGATGAGTTTTTATATACTAACATACAGATTTCCTGAATGTGAAGGCATGGGAGTGGTAATATTTTATATTTCTTAAATAATGGTTTGCAGCTGTTAGTATAGTCTGCATCACTCGTAGTCCTTACACATTTTTTTTCGCTCTGAATGCTTCCAGTATAGCTACTGAATTTCCCTATATACTATTCCGTAACGTAGAACCGAGGAGACATAACCGTGATATCCACACAAGACAGTATCTGGTGTAGTTATTTTTCTTATATTATTTAAAACAAATACGTAACTGTCTACCTTAGAACATATTTTATTAATATTTTTCTAACTACAATGTTTATCAATACCTAATTTTTAGGTATAGGGGGTATCCCTATACCTAAAAATTGATTTTCTAAATCTGATCTCTCTGATCTGATATAATTGAATTTTGATCTAAAAATACATAGACTATTTAAATAGTTTACACATTATTGGAATTAAGGTTACTGGGCGATAGTTACTCATTTTCGTTTTGTTACCCTTTTTATAGAGTGGCTTCACTATTAAATACTTTGGTTGTGTTGGAACCTTACCTTCAAAGGAGGATAGATTAATCAAATAGTATATTGATCCTGAGAGACTTTTAGAGTATTTTTTAAGAACCGTATAATCATAGCCCGTAGAATTTGTATTATTACGTGAATTGAATATTTTATATGTCATTTTTATCGACTGGATTTAAATATGGCATGCCGGTTGTAAGAAATAGTTCTCAGAGTGTCGTTACTATTTGTCCTTGGTTTTTTAGTTTTAGTTACGTTACTAAAAAAATATAAAATTTATCTGCTATTTGTTCTGGTTTAGTATATACTCCGTTTTTATTTTTATAAGATTTAAATCTCATAATTTTTTTTAAACTTTAATTTTATTATTTATAACAATGCTTTGCAAATGTTCTTAGATTTGCAATATCATCATCATCATCAGCCTATCGCAGTCCACTGCTGGACGTAGGCCTCTCCAATTTCACGCCACTTAGTTCGATCTATGCCTTCTCGCATCCAGCTCCTGCCAGCCGTCTTATATAATATACCTAATGTTTTGTATTTTGTGAGCCTGAAGTGTACATTTTTGATATATCTTATGATATTAATTGTATTTTTTTAAATGAACAGCTTTATTTTGTCTTATTTTATTTCAGTTTTCTCTTATTTTTGTATACTTTTCTTAAACGAAGTGATGGATTTACCACTAGGCTGAGTAGACTGGAGCCTAGGCGAATTTATGGGGGGGGGGTGAATTTTGACGATATTTTTTCATACAAAATTAAAAAAAAACAAATATTATTATATAAGCGGAGAAAGCAAGACTTTACATTATAATAAAAAAGAAAAAATGTAACAAGCAGTGTACAAATACTCAACTATTTGAAAAACTACTGAAAACTTGGTCAATAAATCTTTGTAAATAGTTTTCTTAATCACCACTATGGGCGGCATGAGTTATGAAAATACGCCGCGCCGCCTGTTTTAACGGGGGGCGGTGAATTAGGTGTTCGAGTAGAAATTTTCATCTGCACAATGTCATTTTCATAGTAGAGGTAAAACGTCAGCTGCTACCTAACATAGTGCTTAACACGGTTGGCAGCAAGAGATGTTCACTGCAAAATACTCGACACTACGATGCCTGAGTACAGCAAATCGGCTCAGTACATCGGACAGGTAGGATTCAACTCACTCCTAACTTGAGATGTAGTAGCTAACTAGTTAGCACCGAAGCTCACATGCCCGGAAAGAACCGGCGTTACCAGGAACAAATAACACATGAATATTATGGTCTACTCGCACGCTGCATCTTTAGACACATTGCGATAACAGCGTATGGCACTTACCAAAAATAGTCTCTTAGGCTAAAGAGTTTAGGCTAAAGTGTTATCGACAGGATAATTCTGCTTATAGCCTTGTTGTGACGATCGGTTCACCCGAAGTGGGCAAAAGTCGCCGAAAGGCAGACACTGTGCCTACCAGTTTTTGAGCAAGCTATCGAAAGTGGTTATAAAATACCGTTAAGGAACAGGCTTGAATCCATAGTTTGGGATTGCTCCGGTACAAATACCAAGATTTTTTCACAGCAATTGGTGATAACGGCGAATGAAACAAACAACAAAACAAGATTGACCCATCATAAGGACTCATGAAGAGAAGAGACTTATGTTTTTGTAAGGGGCCACCATTAAAATCGCCTCCAGGCTGTAATCGAACTGTCAATGGCATAACAGATTACACCCAGCCCGGATGGGAAGTCTCTTGCGGGGCAGCAGTAGCCTGTATTCCACAGTAGGATGGCGAAAACAGCCCCCTGTAGGACTCATACATAAATCGACGCCTCAGATATCTTGGACCTGGTATGTTTCTCTATATAATCTGTCACTAGTAGCATCAGGTACTCTGACACCCCGTGGTAGTGGAGGTCAATAAATGCATTTGTGGTCTTCTTCAAAAACAATGGCGGTTAGGGGAGTGCGAAGCGTATTCAAGCAATTGCAAGCAAGCCCCTAAATCAAATATCGTAACGAAAATAAAGCATTCTTATAATTTGGATGTGCTCAACATGTATAATTTATTTGTCGTAAAAATGACATCACGTCGATTAGTGAGCGAAAATAAATGCAAACGCTCATGATCTTTACTTTATAAAATCTAATATTTATTTACCTAGTGTTTAGCTTAGCCATGTTCCTATTAATATTTTAAATGCCAAAATTTGTGAGGATGGAGGTATGATATCAGTTACTCTTTCATGCAAAAAGTAACAAACAGATTTAATGAAATTTCTTACATCTGAATAAAAAATAGACTACTTTTTACCTTGTAAGCTTAAGGAATGAAAATGCAAGATTAAGGTTATTGATTAGCGTCAATGTTTGAGATATAAAGAAACTGAGGGTGTTTCTTAGTTTTTAATTACGTTCAATTTAGTATATAATTTAATACTCATGTTAGCGTTTCATTACTCTCTCATTATCTTGCAAAGTAACCATTCTATTATCGAAAATGAAGCCAATTGTAGCGTGGAGTATACTACTGTTCACTATTGTAGAGCAAGTGTTGAGTTTTAAATTCTGTAATGAGTCCATGGCATATGATGCTACTGAACAACAACTTGCTGATTTTAGAAGACGACATCCGGTAACTCTTTCTCTTATCGTTTAGAAAATACGGGTCAAGTAGAGGCGAAACATCAAGACGGCTTTCATTAGCGATTCTCTCACTCAGGTCGAAGTGAAAGAGAGAGCGAATGGTACTGAGAATGATTTAGTCTTAGTGTGTTAGGTCCGTGAATCCGGCTCAGACAGATAATAGACTCAGACCTCGTATAGTTACAGGTAAAGCCATTTATCGTAATAGCAGTAGCAGGCCTGGGTCAGGTCTTTAGAGTCAGTAAGGAGGGATTGTGGTCACCACATACGAGAGGACCATCTGTAAACCGTAGATGACTCAAGATCTGTCAGAGTACCAGAAGTTTTCTTTCTAGATTAAATTGGTCCTAGTATGACATAACTACATCGCCGGTCGTCCGGTAGAGAGGGTATCTGAATGTATTTCGCTTCAACATGGAAGGAAAGACCAACTTTGTTAGCATTGCATTTGTTTGCAGACTTAAGCATGTGTTGGTCCAAAGGCTAGGAGCGTGCCTTTTGTGTCTGGAAACTGTGGTCTTGCCTGTCTCCGAAATAAGAGCCTGATGGCACAGATGACGATAATTGTATATACGGGAATTATGGTGATAATGGCGAATGAGAAAAAATTGAGACACAATCCTATTTAGTTTGTGTATATTATGCTGTTGGAAAGAAAAGATGTGTAAATGATGAATGCAAGAAAAAATATGTGTGTGTAAGAAGATTAAGAACTTAAACTATAATAATACAGCTAGCTTGTCTTGGTGTGTTCATTTAAATATCAATAATTAGTCTCAAATGTTTAAATTTGCGTAACACTTTCTCATCATGCGATTTCAAATCTGCAAGAGTAAACATTTGAAGGTGGTCGTTCCCACCGTTTGACTCGTGTAATAAATAAATTAGTTCAACTTACTACTTACTTGTGAATATTTGCACTAAAAATGGAAAAATATACATATATTTACAAAAAAAAAAACTTACTTCTAAAAACATCCATCCAAAAACACGATTGGAGATCGCCCAGAGGGCTGCGCTTAAGGTCAGTTCTTTCTACTCTTTTATGTTTCCAACGGCTTTACTTTATGACTAACACATCACACTCATAATAAATCTGCATAACTTTTGAACCCACTAAAGCCATTAACCGCAGAAGAAATAGGCTTTGTGAAACCAAAAAAATCCCACGCGTTTCTTTCATCCAAAGATTTTTTTTGTACACTGGGTCCATTTGTTAATAATAAAGTAAATAGCATTATCCTTATTTACCCTCTTAATAAAACAGAATGCAAGATTAAGGTTATTGATTAGCGTCAATGTTTGAGATATAAGGAAACTGAGGGTGTTTCTTAGTTTTTAATTACGTTCAATTCAGTACATAATTTAATACTCATTTTAGCGTTTCATTACTCTTCCATGAATTTTCAACTCTTACAAATACACATCTTTTCATACACACATGCACATATACTCCCACGTACACATACAGACATAGAGAGGTTCATGTTACGCTTTTTTTGTTCTTCTTATTTTAGATTAAGTAACTTTTCTTTTTTAATAAATATTAGTTAAGTTGAATTTTTTGGGAATGGCGCCGTTCGCCAAAATACAGGTTTCTGCCTAGTTTGGCAATGTGGACTGTATCATGTTCCATATAACTTAAACTAGTTTTAAGTTGAACAGATTGTATTTTTTTGTTTTCACACAATATATATTATTATTCTCTGTATTACATTCATATACATATCTTTTACATTTTTAAATACATATAAAGATAGTAGACCAAAGATAAGAACCTCCTCACTATACGTGCCGTGTCTAGGAGGTCTGCCTTTAGCGTCAGACCCTTGATCCAGTCGTCTAACGTGAGCCTCTTAAGGTGTGTCGAGATTCGTGGCTATCAATCCGCGAACAGACACAACTATCGGAATAATGATTACCGAGTCTACATTCCACATACCGACAATCTCGTGAGATAAATCCAAATAGTTCATTTGTTTTTCTTTTTCAACTTTCACGAGATTCTCATCATGAGGAACGGCGATCCTAATATAACGTAGCACGACCATTTTCGAGAACTGGATCGGGCACATACCTGTAGTATGGCATCTCTGAATTCACAAGTTTTGCATTTAAGGGCAAAGTATTGATGTACTATCCTGGTTACTTTGCAATATGCCTGTGCAAATATTCACCGTTAGCAAGACGAGAACAATCAGATTTAAGATGCCTAATAGATTCTCCGGAACGATGACCCACAGATATCAACCGTACCATCCTTTAGGATATACTTCCGATAGTTATTCGTCATTATAGCTTCGTCCATAATCGCACAAACAAAACCTTCGGTTTCTCCAAAGAAATCACAATACCGTAGCCAGGTCGATGCTTTTAAGTATATATCGGGCCCATTAAGAGCCCGATGAAACCGAAAACCGGCCATCCATGGCCAATTATTAACTCCAGTTACTTGCCCTTCTATACCTCCCTGCAATCATTAGTATTAAGTACTACAGGTTTGCGCCAATTCTCTTTAGCCAGAGCAAGTGGAGCGAACCCAATATCCACTGCAACCACACTGCGATGCACTCCCACATCAGTACGTAGAAAATAATCTCTAAGATTGTATATATCGCGATTATGTAGGCTCTTAATATTCAATAGTCCATGACCCCCAAATATTCGCAGGATAAACGCGGGTAGATATGGTGGATTATATAACGTGTGTGGTGCATTCGAAATACAGTCAGCAATGCATGGACTCTTCTATCAAGAACATCTAATTCGGTGTGAGTCCATCTTAGTATACCAAAGGAATACATCAGAACCGGCATGTCCTAACTACTGGAGGCTCGCACCTTATGTTACCCCATGATAAAAGACTTTTTAGCACTTTATTCAGGCGGCCAAAGAAACGTTCTTGCAACGTTTGTTTCATGTTAGATTCTGGTATTCCTAAGGACTGTCATCATCATCATCATCAGCCTATCGCAGTCCACTGCTGGACATAAGCCTCTCCTATTTCACGCCACTTGGTTCGATTTTCCAGTTTCCAGTTCCTGCCAGCCGTTTTGCGCAGATCATCACTCCACCTGGTCTGTGGACGTCCCACATTACGATTACCGAGACGCACTCAAGAACTCGTTGAACCCAACGGTAATCAATTCTGCGGCTAATATAGCCAGCCCACTGCCACTTCAGCTTGCTAATTCTTTAGGCTATATCAATGATCTTGCTTCTTTGCCGGATCACCTCATTCCTGATGCAATCCCTCAGAGAAACGCCGAGCATAGCCCTCTCTATAGCACGCTGAGCGACTTTGAACTTGTAGACCAGTCGTGTCGTAAGTGTCTACGTTTCGGCGACGTATGTCATGACGGGTAGGACGCATTGATTAAAGACTTTCGTCTTTAGGCATTGTGAGATCGACGATGAAAAGACCTGACGAAGTTTCCCAAATGCTGCCCAACGCAGCAGAATTCTCCTAAGGACTCTGAAAATACTTGTAGGTTTCGGTGACAGATAGAGATCGAAGTTTTGTGGAATCTAAAAGCTCTACTCCTTCAGATTCCTCAATCACGCCCTTCTTTATTTGCATGATTGCACATTTGTCTACACTAAATTCCATCTTGATGGAATTACTATAATTTAATTTTCAGTGACCCTTAGTAACGCTGTCAATTGTAATTTAGTGGGGGTGAGTAGTTTCAAATTATCCATATACAGGAGGTGAAATATAACTTGATCATCTTTCTGCAACCCATAGCCTTACCCTGAATCCTCTAATAGAGTACTTAGAGGGTTCAAAGCCAGAAAAAACCACAAAGGACTCAGACTGTCACCTTCAAATATATCCCGCTCAATCTTTATTGATACATCGTTTACCGCAGTCTGCCGACATCCAGGATTGCATAGTACGGTTCTCCATTGCCTCATACATGACTTCAAGAAAGTGCAAAGAGTTGTGTTAATTTTATACTACTCTAGCACCTTCAAAAGTCTCAGAATAGATGTAAGAAGTTTTTATATTCCATGGTTAGGGATCCGTGGTACTACCACCGTATTACCTAATTTAAAAACAATTAATTTGCCGATGAGTATCCTGGAATTAGCAATACAATTTATTTTATACCACCAAGATGGCACAGTATTTTTTGGCTGAGTGATATTTGAATAAATTGAACACCAGCTATTCGACAAACTGCAATAACCGCACAGTTCAAAATATAATGTGTATCACTAAGATTTTAGCTATTACCAAGATAATCCGGTAATAGCGAATCCACCAATGCTAAATTGCGTTTGTGAAAGGGTATACGGTGTATACGAGGTCTGTTATTATAACTAACATACCGGTACTCCTGAATAGCATCTTCCAATGCACTCCTTGTCCTATCATTGGGTACTTACGGATGTAATTTCACTCTCCACTTGTTCGTCAACATCATCATCATTAACCACCACATCTACTGCATGTGACGAAGAAGGGATAGTGAAAGTATTCCGTACGTCCGATCGTATCTTGAGAGGATATGAGCCAGCACCAGCAGGTGACAGCGCTGTATAGCTTGTACTAGATCCGATAACCGTTGTGCGGAAATGTTAACGTTAAAAAAATTACCATAATAAATAAATATAAAAAATACAAAAAAAAATTATATGTTTCAAGTCACTGCTTAGATATAAGTATATATTGTTCCCAGGCATATTATGCATGCATGCCATGTACACAAGTATTGTTAATTAATTATTAATAAGGAACGAAAAAGAAAAAAGGCATGGAGCTGAGGTCCGTGAAATAATGAAGTATTATTAAAAAAAACCTCACTTTTAATAGGGTAGCGCTATTTCGATAATATCTTTTTAATCAAAAGATAATTTCAAAGTTGGTCCCATGTCATTAAAAATATAACCAGATTAGTAGTAAAGAACGGTACTTAAACCCGTTTTGTTACTATCTGTAACCCAATGTATGATGTGATAAAAACCATTTATTTTATTTATAAGATTGGTCTAAAAGTCTAAAAACGGCAACATTATTTTAAATAATTTTCTGCTATCGTATCGTTTTCTTGAGACGGCTGGACTGATTTATGTAACAGTGTGAAAGTTATGGAATAATTATTTAAGAAGTCGGTCGCGGCTCAATAATCAACGGTGCAGAATCAATTTTATAATAAGCCTATTAATACTATTATAAACTCAATTTGAACATTCTCGTTGAGAACAAGTATGAAACATTTGAAAAGCCTTATGGAGTACCATAAGGCTTTTCAAATGTTTGGCTTTGTAATGAGAGCAACCCATGGTTTTCGTCAACCACCTTAATTCTAACATATTCAAGCCAGAGTTGGAATACGCAGTACCTATTTGGAATGCGCACTATGTTTCTTTTTATGGAATAGGGGGCAAACAAGCAGACCTGCACACCGAAAACGTCACTTACCTTCCAAATGGCCATGAAACTGGACCTCACTATATATATCGACGCCAAGTAGAGTAATGTTGGCGGAGGCAGACAAGACCGAGGACATAATATCGTTTTTTAAGCGGTGAACGCGCAAATTTGTGTCTTTATGGGGTTAAATTAGACTAAATTAAGTCTACGCCAATCTAAGACCTTCTCGGAAGCTTAATTTCAGACACTAGTTTCGACTTTAGTCTGTCGAGTCTTCGCGCAAAATGTTTGTGATAACGCTTGAGAACAGCTTGTAGACGTGACTTATAAGGAAATTGGGTCGATAGTTTTTCAACCAGCTTCTTGTTCTTCAAAGAGGTTTGAAGAACAAGATAACCACACTTCAATGATTCTATTTGGCATATGCCGCAATAAATTTTAATACCCACACTGACATACGTCAGTACATTGGTATGTACTGTTAATGGTGAAAGTTCGAATCATCCAATGACAATTTATCTTACTGATTTTCGAACTTTTATCACCGGTCACTTAATAATTATTTGGATTTGCCTCAAGATACCATTAATATCCAAATTAACATGTCACAAGTACATTCTTGTTAAATTTAAAAAGTAGTGGACTGGGCACATTGCCGGCTGGAACGATGACTGATGGGGCCATAAAGTTTTTGAGTGGCAGCTACGTACCAGAAAACGCCTTTGGTAGGCACCACACAAGGTGGCACTACAACTTGGTGAGGGTCGCAAGAAACCGTTGGTTGTGGACAGAATAGAATCCGTCGTTGTTACGAAACTTGGTTAGACTTATGACCAGCAACGGACGTCTTTTGGCTGAGATGACGATGATGATGAATAACATTTGTATTAAATCAAGTAGGTTCGATTAGAACAGAGATCATCAACGCACAAAGATGAGATGTACGTATGTGCGTTGATGATCTCTGAATTGAAAAATATGAAAGTACGTATTCATAATACACATACCCATTAAATTATCTTAGTTACAGCCGCAGCCGCGCCACACCAGTTTGCTTGCTCATCTTTGTGCGTTGATGATCTCTGTTCTAACTGAACCTACTTGATTGTGTATGCGTTAGACTCGGAGAGAGGTGTGCGTCTATTATATGTGTGTAGGAAGTGTGTTGCGAGTGTATGTGGGGTGTGTGTGTGTGTGTGTGTGTGAGTGTGTGTGTGTGTGTGTGTGAGAGTGTGTGTG
>PKRV01001109.1:407434-474455 GCA_003709505.1 Hyphantria cunea | reverse complement strand
ATTCAGTATTCTATTCGCCCTGTTATAGTGTACAGTAGGGCCTAGAAAATAATATTGGCGGTTAAGAACCTGGGTACACACTGTGGGTACCTTACATAAGGTATATAGTCAACAATACAGTAGGTATATAGAATGAGCGAGAGCATAGTAAAGCAGATGTCCGTGGGAGTCCGAAAACAATTATTAATTAAAATTAGAATATGTCTATATGCTACGAATAACCCATAGTTTTCATTTTAATAGTTAACATCAATCTTTTACCAATAGAGTTTGATTGAAAAAAGACCCTCTCCAAAGAGACGATGTCTATAGTTTGACTTGAGAAGGGATAGTTAAAATTAACAGGTACACTTTACATGACAATTGCTACGCTGTATGTACAGATTTGGCAAGGTAAGAATTTGTGATTTTTTTACGTATTGTGTTTTTAATAGAATTGTTTTTTTTTAAAAATTATTTAAAGCTTAAATCAGGAACCTGTTTCGTAATTTTAATATATTCATCTTCTTCAAAAACCAACCTCTTACGGTACATAAGTTGTCAGTCTCTAATATTTTTAACATATTTGAACTAGCTCTTTATTTATTCATCTGTTTTAGTGACTTTTTAAGTTTCGTAGGCCTATGTTGCCCGCGATTATATATTACGACACCGCTTATACTTTCGGCATTAATACAAGTTAGTATTATAATTAACTTTCACTAAGAAAAAATAAACCTACAAAATAAACTTCAAATCTAAAAAGAGAGTTTTAATGACTTTTAAGGAATAAAATTGACTACAAACCTGTTGCTGGTTAAACAAATTTATTTAAAATGGTGGCCAAGTACAGTTTAGAGAATAAGAAGGGCTGTACTATATTTAATAAAAGTAATAATCGTCTACTTGTAAGAACATTTTTAACTATTGTCAAACTACGAAAGGGTAGACCGAGACAATTTATCTCCAATTACTACGATTCTGACATACTTTTCCTTGTGCTTTTTACACGGCCCTTGTTCAGAACATCACCTATTTGGTCTGTAAATGTTCACCGTGGATGACCTCTTCTGACTTTTTCACACACATTTGGTCTATAAATTCCTTTCTTGGGTTCTTATCATTCATCCTCTGTAATTAGCCAAACCATCGAAGCATGTCCATTTCAATCAATTGTCGCTTAATCTTCTTTTAGTTTTCTTCAACAACGTTTCTCGTCACTACATTTTTTATTCTTTCACAAACGTTAAAACGATGTATATTATATGTAAAAGAAACTTTATTTGGTGAAAATCGATATGCGTGTCACGTAAACATTCATTTATTTACATGAATATATTGTTTTACTTTTATACTAAAATTCTATTAGGAGGTACATTCAATTATAATTTGCATCTTAAAGAACAAGAGCCGGTGAAGATCGACTTACACCCATCTGATAACCGGATCATTTTTTTTAATTGAAATTAAATAGTGAACACATCTATGATGCCAGGCCTATCGAAAAACTATGACTATTTTCAAAATTATATTAATGTTTAACATATTTTTATTCTATTAATAACTAACAAAATTTAGTCCCAAATGTTAATTTTCTATATAGAGAATATGCCTAAGTAGGCTTGCTTACTTATTTCTATATATAGCTACCTGGCAACAAGTATGAACAGGTAAACGAATATAGGTAAATACACCGAGTTAATAACTAATCAAAATTGGTAGCAAAATAAAGTACTTATCGTATCAATTGATCTGTAGTAATATAATGGCATAGGCTTGCCTGAAAAAAAATTCATTCAATAAAAATTATTAAAAAAATAGTCATGACAGTTTTGCGATAGGCAAGCTATCATAGATGTTTTCATTTCATAATACAATTTTAAAAAAGTTTGATATGGTTATCAGATGGCAGTAAATCGACCTTCACGAGCTCTAAGACCATAAATATCTGTCATCTCATTTCCACCAACTTTTAGTGTAAAAAGAAATATACAAGGTAATAGAGTGCCTACACATTTCTCTTCAAAAGACAAATACATTAATGTATATCCTGTCCAGGCTGAACATGTATTGACAAATGGTGTATCTCCTTTAGAAAAGGAAGCATATAGTCCAATAAGAAATTCTTGAGAATTTCCTCAGTAAAAATGCAAACAGATCGTTACGATCTGAAATTGTATTGAGAGTTTGAAGCGACAAAAAGACACTTAACAACGGCGGGTGGTACAAAGACTAGCGTTTTGCACCGCTCACCGTAGATGAGAACTGAATATCTTGCGTATACTTTACACCACACACCACCTAGGACACAAAATCTGATCTATCAAATCATCTACTGCTTGATGACTGGGCTATCTATTTTACCACGTAAAACTTAAAAGAAAATAGGCGACTTGTTTCTCTTCGTTTCTCTAATAATATAGTCTAGAGAGTAGGAATTTTATAACCTATCAATTACTACCTACTAGTGAGTTCGTTACTTGACTTGTTTGTGTATATAATACTCACTAGAAAAACTAAACACGTTGCTTTATGGATTTTACAGATTTTTGTACTGAATTTGGTATCTTACTGTAATTTATCTGTTACTTTTTATTGATAAATGTATTTCATATTCAACTTAATAACTATTTTAACTTCCTTTAGTAATATTCACATTCGCAGGCTTCACAGAGTAAAAAGCAAGTTAGAGTTGACGTTAGGACAATTAAGTATTTCAACACCAATGAAAACTTAGGGGATATATATTTGTTTACAGTAATTATAATCCAAATTTACTGCCTCATTGGTCTAGCGGTCAACCGCGAGTATGCGACTGCAAATCAAGAGGTCTCGGAGTCAAATCCAGGGTCAGGCCAAAAGTGTTATTGAGTTTTTCTGATTATGTAAATACTTAATAACAGCTCGGAGTTTGGAAGTTGGGGTCTGAACCCCCGTGGCTCGGAGAGCACGTAAAACTGTCGGTCCTGCGCCTGATCTCACCCTGATCGTGTCGGTTAACCGTCCCATCGGATTATGAGAGTAAGGGATCAGAGAGTGCACTTTTGTTTGCGCACACACTGGTGCACTATAATATCTCCTGCGTAGTTGGCTGGTCTCCGTTGAGACTGGCCGCCGTGGCTGTAATCGGCTAGGAGAACAACATATCAACTACAAAATAGTTTTGATATTTCACTGCTAGGCATAGGCCTCTCTATAAAGAGGTTTAGGGTTTGTTTCAACAGAGTTCCAATTTTCCTTCTCTTTGTAGTGATGTCGTCTTGCAGAGTTTTTGGCCTTAGTCAGCTCTTACGACACGTACGAAACGAATAGAGGTGATAACGATTCGTATTCTTAATCCGTCATTGCAAGGACACTACACTTTAATAGTTGTAATAAAAAATCGCGTTTATTTAAAAGCACCTAAGTAAATACATACACACAGATGAATGTGGACAATTAAACGCACACCTAAACAGATTTACTCGTTCCTCGAACAAATCTGCATATGCATACGTATTATAAACTTAATGTGCCTACTTATAACGTGTTGATGAGAATAGTAGTAATTATGAAGAACTCATCAGACCTCGAAAAACGCTATATGCCTAAAAAATTTTTAAAATGGTAAAGAGTCGTATATATATCTTACTAATAATAACTACAAGTAAATTAAAATTAAAGAATAGTTACTGAAAACTTAATTAATTAATTTATATGATATATATACGCGAATAAAAATGAATATATGCTTAGTAAATTTATATCGTCACGAAAACTTTTGAACTTTCTTTGAGTAAAATTAATTAAATTACACATACTTATAAGACGAAGAGAAATTATTGTAGGCATTTAGACAAATGATTCGATGAAGGATAATTTGAAACGAAACTCTTCGTTCAAATATATATTTAAATATATATTCTCAAAGATGTTATGGGCAACTTTGAAAACACTTAATGTTTATTTTCTCTAGCAGCAAGATGTTTGTGAAAATTATACTCATCACATAAAGTCATACAGTCAACTAGACTGCGCAGCGCGCGCCGCACGTGTCTCGCGGAGCGTATTTGATCGCCAACGTGTTGTCGCGAATTAATATTAAGGTTGTCATTTCTATAATATAATATTAAGGTTAAATACATACTTGTTTTATTTAGTTAAACGAATCAGATGCTGAAATGATTTCAACTTAAGGAAAATTACAGCAGATTAATTTTTGAGGTAAGTTTAAGATAAATTTTCTGTCAATACTGGTAATTAATTGCATTGTTTAAAACAATTTTTGGTGAACCTTTTAGTAATGCAATACATTCTTAATAAATTTAATAATATATAATATTCAGTAAGTGCGTATATATAGAAATTGTTAAATTGTAACGTTAAAATTGATTAAATATTATCAAAATGTATGAATTGAAATATGTAGAAAGCGGTCTATGTATAAAAAACTTGTTTAATTCTTACTACTTAACAATATGTATACAAATAGCACTATATTGCATTGATTGAATCGGCAGCGTATTTGCATAGTTGTAAATTTGATATTGTGTAATATAACTGAATTCGACTCCTTTAAAATGTCAATGATGGGCTAGTCTTTATTCTGTAGGTAATTGTTCAAACTGTGATAGCGATTCAGTTTATCACATTTTTACTATTATTTAAGTGGTCTTTCGAAACATTTTATATGTCGGAAAGTACATATTTCTTTTTTAATATTCGTTTTAGTTTTTTAAAGACTTTCAACATGTTCTTCAACCTTACATTTTTATTTATTGCAAAGTTTAAAAACATATTCATAATCTTAATCATATGAAAACGTTAAGAAGAATACGTTGAGTTAAGGTTGCTCGTGCATGCAATAGGTATAAAAAAACAGCCACGACCAAAGTTAATACAATAAATGTATATTTACGTACATAATTAACTAACGCTAATTAGTATTCTTAAACACACGCCCGATATGTATAGATAATAAACTTTAAACAATAAAGCATAAATTGCCTGAAGTTTAAATTTTTTTTAGTTTGACCCTAGAAATAAAATACCTGTAACGTTATCTTTAAACGAATAATTCTTGTATTTATTATATAACCTGAATCTCGTAAATGGCTCCAACGATTTTCATGAAATTTAGTGAGCAGTTTTTTAGGGTTGACAAATCTATGAAGCTAGGATCCTTTTTTCAAAGATTTATATGTATAAGCCCTAAAAACGAAAACAAAAACAAAACTAGATTACACGCTGATATTGGTCAACTCAACAACTAGTGAACACACATATAAACCAGTTAAATAAATGTAGTTAAAATGTAAATCAATTAATTTCCTACCTTTATGTAATCACTTAATCAATTTATATTTAAAACTGGTTCTACTAACTTAACTTACATTATTGTAACATTTTTCTGTGATGTTTGGCTCTTATTTGTTATAGCGGGATGTTATATACCTTAAAAGATTTTTCTATTTGCATTTACCAACACTTCCTAAAATCAGCTCGTTCAACCGTACCAACCATATATATATATATATATAAGCACCTGAATAGGCGAGTTCTTTTGATTCATTTTATGTTTTTTTCAAGAGATATCTTCAACATTTTAAAAATATTGTCTAATTTCTCCAAAATATTGACTAGTTAGAGGCACTCATCAATTTTATTTGAAATGTCAAATATTAATGCAGTGAAACATGGTTAGGTGGGACCTGGAAAAGTGAGAAACCTCCATAACTGAAACTCATGGTGAGGTCGCAACACTTTGGCACTGAATTACCTCTGCTAGTGGGACGAAGCAATTCGTTCTTTCCATTCAATCGTCATAGTTACTCAGATAACTAAGACAGCGAGTAAATTTTACATCTCCGTAACTGAGATAATATAGATTTGTTTCTTGAAATGGACTCCCAAGTAAATTTAGTAAAAAATTCTACACGCGAAGTAGTAAAAGCAATAGAAACTTTGCACAGTAATTCTGAAATGATAAACTTGATCCCTCGGTAAATGAGACAGATATTTATTACTACTATACCACTTGGATATCTGAGACACCGGGTAAGTGTAATATCTCTATAAGTGATACAAATTCCCTTGATGTCTCATTTAACCAGGTTTCATTGTAATTTGACTACTATTCATATTGCGCATCATACCAAATCAACACACTGACCTACCTTTTAATCCTATATCTTTAAGTAAAATAAGATAGGAAGGAATAACTTTCTTTGTGTCAAACCCCAAACTTACGTATTCATTTAGCACCTTACGTATATAATAAGATAAATGAAATATTGAAAATATATACCGTGTCATATACAAACTGTCATACTCTAGTTGCGAAATGTTTAGGCAAGCTTAAATATGAAGATATAGTTTAGAATATTTCTTAATTTTGAAACATATCATTTTTAACTACAATTAAGTTATTAAAAAGTTACAACTGTAGTGGATGAAATACCATATTCTTATCCTGCAAAAATATTTTCTATTTATTTTAAAATAATAGGTGCTCCCCCGACCTAGGGATGGCGCGGGAAACTGCTGGATGCGGGCAGCACTGGACCCGATCTTATCTTATCTAGATCTTAAAAATAAGAAGATTTGCCGACGTTACGCTACGTAAAAATGTCCATGTTCCCATATCGCCACATTTACCCTCCCAATTTAAACCAATACTAAAACAAAATCTATGAGCATGGTCCATATGCATCCATTTCTCGCGAAATTCACCAACTGAATTTGTAAACATCGTCTGTTAACGTCTTAATATCACCTATATTGAGACGTTAAACATATTTTTGGTTTAATGCTTTCGCAACGACCTTGTTTCTTTACCATATCACTTTATTTTTATGATCTGAGACAGGACCGGTTGATATGGCGAGCCTTGGGGAGGCCTATATCCAGCAGTGGACGTTTTTTCACTGAGACGATAATAACTTAAAATAATTCTTAACGTAGAAAGATCTTTTAGGGCCGATACTACTTCAAAACGATTATTTATATGGCCTGAAGAATAGCCACCCATCGATAGACTGACCTCGCTAGAATTGCTTAAGTTTGAAAAAAATTCTCCTGCTCGATTATCACCAATAACATTTAGTTTTTGAAATGAAAGAGTTATAAGGAGACAACGTTAAAAATAATTGCGTAATAAATCAATTTTACGCATTTGTCCGCATTTGTCATTTACTCTCTTACCATTTTCTAAAATAGAGAGTTTAACAAAAAGGTTACATCTTCGCTACCACAATCAGGCGCTAGAAGGGGTGTGAGGTCTAAATAATAGCTTCGAAGGATCCCTCAGACATACAGTGCGAACCGACTTAAGTAGGTTAATATCTGACCCACTGCCTCATTGTAAATCCCGGTTATGATCCAAGAGGGTTCCCACACGTCGTAAGAAAAAAAAATACATAGAATAAACCTAATGTTTGCGCAAATATTATAATATTATAATATACGCCACTGTCGTCAAATTTTATCCCAAGGTTAAATAACAACTTAAATTTATTTTAACATTAAATCATAATTTGAAACACTTCTTCTCATCACCACTTTACAATTACAAATAAATTTCTGAAATATACTAAAAAGTTACTAAATTGTGGTGTTGCTTTAATAGGGTTGTATCTATTATCATATTATTTTCCAAGGATGGCGATAGTAAAAAAGTTACGTGTAATAAAACTAAATACGAATTTGCACTTTCATAAGAAAGTATGAAATTTTAATAGATTTATCGATAAAATCGACACACTCGCGTACTGAGGGTTCCGTACAAACCTGTGAGTCTCAATGTATTAAGAAAATATCCACCCATCCATAGACTGATTGGCTAGGATTGTCTAAATTTGCAATATGTTACCTACTCTGATACCACATAGCCACGAGCCCCTCATCATCGTCATCATCATCAACAAGCCACAATGTCCCACTGCTGGGCTCGGGTCTCCTCTCAGGAGAGGGTTAAGGCCATACGTCCCCACGCTGGCCAAGTGTGGGTCGGGGACTGGCAAGACTACGTTGTGACCGCGCCCTCATTGCTTACCCTCGGTGATTGTTTCTAATCACCGAGTGCAACTAGGCTATGAGCGCCTCATTTCAAGTACCCCACGAGTCCCTATCGAAACCAAAAAACATTTTCAAAATAAAATAATGTCAATGACTTGTTATACTTCTTCGTAAAGTAGATTGGCAAAGAATAAATAATGTTAAGAGCCCTAATTCAAAAAGTGTTAAGAACAGTCGGAATATTGAATTGAAAGAAAATCGAACTCATGTCTTACTCAAAACAATTGGAACAATAAAACGATTATTAAAGCTTGTAAGGATAAATACGAACTTTTCATGAAATGTAGGAAAGACCCAAATAACTTAATTCTAAAACGGGAGTATAATAAATCAAGAAACTAGACAAACATATTAATCCGTAAAGCTAAAAATAAAACTATGAAGTCAGAAATATTATTAACTAAAACAATCAGTTTGGCAGATCCTGAATTGAATAAGGGGCAGATTAAAAAATCTAATGATGATATAATTTATAATGCCTTTAAAAATAGTGATAATAACAGTAAAGATCTCGTACATAATTTTGCCCTTTTTCCCATACGGGAATCCCCTCGGATACCACCTCCTGAAGCATGTCGGACTCGAACGGGCTAAAACCGCACGCCATCGCGAGCACTAGGAGCTGGAAAACCAGATGTACCCTAGGAAGAAAACCCTGAAACCCTGACGTATCTCGGGCCACCCACTGTTTGTAGGTGGCCCCCTCCTGTGTAGGAAACCTCGCGTCCCTATTTAGTACAGAAAAGGGCGTGAGCACTTCATAGGACTCGCGCCGCCACCCCGGCCTGCTTATGTTAGGGTGATAGGTGGCCTCACTTGTCACCCTCAGCCTTGCGCTTATGGAGGACGGAGATCGTTTAGTGCCCTAACATTTTGTAGAAGCGTAAAGGAAATTAAACATAAATGCTCAAGATCACCATGCGTCTGAAGTTAGATGACCCTAAATCAAAAAAAAATTAGTTCTTTAAATGACAACAAAACTCTCGTAATGTTATATAATTAAAACTTTAATAACAAAAAAAAAATAATTAATTCTGCTAATAAAGAGAACCGGTATCAGTACCTTTGTGAACAATTAAGTTCATTAGTTCCATTAAGCGTAAAAAATATTCTTTGCCATCCTGGTCCTATTCACTATCACGGCTTATTATAAGAACATTCAAAATTTCTAATTTTGATTTAGCTAGTCGTGTATTTATTTGTATTTTCCTGTCGTATTGAATCTGTATCTAATATATTTAATGCAATTATTATATAATAATTTCATGCAATTGTTCGATGTATCATTATACATCGAACAATTGCATAATGATGATCTTTTATTTTTCCAGCATTTTAAAATTGTTCACTACTTTATTTCATATTTTAGTTATAGTTATTATCTCATTCCCTTGATATAATTCAAACATTTCATAATTCAATACTTAAGTAAAAATTTTGTAACCTGGTCATCTTCTCTCAAATTTGCAATGCCTGAAAAAGGCTACTAAGTTGAGACCAACTGTAATATAAGATTACAAAATGTGCCTACACTTAGTTAGCAATAAAGATTTGAATCTAATACTTTTAAACGAGCTTCTGAGATTGAGATTAAAAAAATATAAACTGAATGATTTTAACGAGCAATGCTCGGCCATCCGGTTACTTATTTATTACATACAAAAAGCACTACAAGATAAATAGTAAATTTAGAGTAATAATAATTAATTTTGTTTTTTTCATGTTCTAACTTGTTCTGTTTTTGTATGATTTATCTAAATAATTGGTAAGTAACTTTTGTAATTGTAGAAGTAAGAAATACACAAACTTTCCTGTCTTTTTTTGTTTTCTTGTGCGGACTATTCTACGTTACATTTATTATTATATGATTATTACAATTTTCATAAGCACACAACAGTAACACAGCAGTGCCGAGTATAAACTCTTATGAATAATTTAAATTAATATATACAATAATATAATGTAAATATATTATTTACATACAGACTTACATATAGTCACGAAGCCTAACACGTAAGAATATTATGAGTGTGCATATTCATTAATACTACTAAACATTTGCCTATCTCTATTACTACTTAACTATTTTACATGCTTTGTTATCTGATTTATTTTATTTTTTTGTTTATGCATAACGGCGGGCTTAATACCGTAGGCATTCTCTAACAGGAACATCGACCTTAGGGCGATGCAGAGCCAATCATGGTTGATGCACAGAAATTATGATTGTCGTTTTTGAAGGATAGCATAAAATAAACGTATTAAATACACAGAAAATAATATACCTACATTACATATGTTCATATATTTACATACTTAAATACACATAATACAAATTCTAGGAAGGGAGAGTATAAAATTAAGATGGATCTAATGAAGTGTTTATACATGTTTCCGCACTAGAAATTTGAATATTTGTCGAGTGTTTGCCTTCCTGATCTCGAGAGGGAGCGTGTTCCATAACAGAATAGACTGTACCAAGAAAATAGAATGAACAAAGAGCGGAGAGTGGGACAGTGGAGAAGTAGGTTGTTTGAAGATCTGAGGTTTAAGACGTGATTTGCACCTAAATACTGTCATTAATTTGTTAGGTATGAATGAGAACTTGGTAAAAAGATTAAAGAATAAAGAGTCGTTAATAATAATAATATATATGGCTTAATAGTATGTACAGTAGTAACTTGACTTCCGGATTCTACCTTTGTGAAAGACTGGTGCCTGATCTAGGTCGTAAAAGGTAACCTGTGTTAATTGTAGTTAATGCTCGTATTTGTCTACGTAGGTGAATTGGAATCCATTTCAAATGGGAGCAATACTGGGACACGTGATCATATTTGCGTAACTTGAAAACGAATCGAATGAATTGTTGAGAAGACTTAGTTTCCGATGGAAGGAAATTCTTAAGTCTATGGAGTGCTCGCAAAGAACCTGTGACTTTCTGGCACACGAATGCGACTTGTTTTCGCCAGCTAAAAGTTATGTCAATATACAGTCCGAGGTCTTTTACGCTTTCAAAGTATGGAATAATCATGCCATCGTAAGTGGTGGAAGTATAACTACGTCGAGAGTTTTTACTGGGGTTACTCCTGACTATAATAGCTAGGCATTTATTTGAATTCATCGATACACCAAACATATCGGACCAGTGTTTAATGGTTGCTAGGTCACTATTAACAGCCAAACCGCGGACGATATATTGCACAACTTTATTTGATGGTAAAGGTACAAATCACTGGCTTATCGATGACAGGACATGAACACCAATAAACTGTTAATAAATCAAACTGAATATATATATATATATATAATGTATTTAAACGTATATATTATTTAAATTACGTTCAGATGTTCTGCTGACAAATTGTATCTCTGCAGCACCCGCCAGCTTACATCAAAATAAGTTGAACATGCCTAACTTAGTAGTCTTGGTGTGTGGTCTAATACAAGTCAAGACTATGCAATCCCGCTTGGATGTGTTTAGATAAAACCTCAGAAGGATAGCGATTCGTATTTATTTACATTCTTTCCGAAGTTCAGTTTTATAGTAGTGTTCTGGGTAGGATCAAATAATCTACCTGTGTAAGTGTGTGGGTATTGTGAGAATAGACCAAAAATAATTGCTTCTTGTAATTAATGGCTAACTTAACTACTTTATTTCAAAAACAAATCTCTGAAAGTTCAATGATCTAATATTTTCCACTAATTAAAATATTTTTTTCTGTTTTAAGCAGTACGAACTACTGCTTAGGCTACATGAATTCCGAAAGAATTCTGAAATAAATTAAAACAGTTAAACTTTGGGTATGTATAGCGTAATTTCCAGACGGTCCTTAATCGAACCCTCAATTAGCATCCGTCGTATGCCCTTAGGGTAATTCGTGGTTTCAGCCCAGTTTAATTTAGAATCAGAATTTGTGTGGGAGGTATTTTTCGACCAAATTATAACACAAATAATTGACCCTCGCAACCTCGTCTGCGCCTCCTATTGCCCGTAGCATGTTTTAAGAGCATAAACAAATTTGTTTACCTTAACAAAGTTATAGACAAGAGCTGTTGCGGACGTTTTCTTATAATTTTTAAAAGGAATAAACTTTTCTACTAACAATAAGCCGCTTCTCATCCAGGATTTATAAAATGTGCGTTCCGCAAGAAGGTGTACTAGGGCCCCTTCCTTCTGTTCTTGTTATATTTAAATTACTTACCGAACTACATATGTTATCAAAGTGCCCTCTTTACTGATGATGTGTCGGTGATATTCATGAAACCGACATTGGCAAAGTAGTACAAACTGTACTGAGATGGTTACAACAGAATGATCTTAAGACAATTGTAAAACTTACAAATTAATCTTGAAAATAAACAACGAAACAATCGAGGAAACTGAAAGTATTATATTCTTAAGTATTACGTTAGATAGATTATGTACCTGGAAATTGCATATTACTAGCGTCTGCAGTAGGCTTAGCATATTTGTATGTGCTCCAAGGAAACTTCGGGTTGTGACAGATGAAAAAACAGCAATTATGGCTTACAGAGGCTGCGTTGAATCAGTGCTAAGGTATGGATTAATATTACGGGGTAATTCTAGTGACATAAATGGCGTATTCATTGTTCAGAAGTGGTGAATAAGAACTGCGTGTGATGTTGGCGCCCTTGACTCATGTAAGCCTTCATTTAAAAGACTGAATTGTATTTCAATTTACTTAATAAAATATATTAGTTCTCTAGGTAATCGATAATTGTTAAAAATGCAGTACCAATTTTTACAATTTTATATGATGCTAAAAAATATAATAGCCTATGTTTTTAGTTTTATTTAATATAACTATTTTAAGTTCATAAATTTAATTTAAATTATAAACATTTGTATTTGTATAAGAAGACAGAGTGAGGTATGATCAAAAACCACCAATTTTGAATCTGGTTTTAAACCTATGTTCTATGCAAAAAATTTCATTTCATACATTGTTCTTGTGAATCTTTAACCAATTACGCAGCGAACGCAATAGAAGCTCTCTAAAGAAATGACTTGTTTGTTTTTGCAACAGTTTTTATTAATTGTTTTGATACGAAATTGTATATTTTTTAATCATCCGTATTGCGTATTACTATTACTTTATAAAATATGGATATACACTCCTTTAATATTATTTTCCTGTCAACTTTTTAATACACTAGGCACTATCCTTTACTTTCCACATCTTTCTTTCCATCACATGGTTGCCTGTTACGGATTACCTTCTACAATAAGGCCGCCACTTGTACGTGTAAGCTTTAAGTTACCGTTGCAATTAACCTGGTATACAATTAAGCGATATATTATTATCCTCTTTATAACATTTATGTATACATATCTATTACATTTTTGAATACATAAAAAAATAAACAATAATATACATTTAAAAATATAAAAAATAGTAGATCACCGACCACACACCAACACAGGAATCAAGAAACCGGTGGTTAGGACTCCAAAGACAGGAACCTGTTCACACGTACTTACAGTGTCTAGGAGGACTGCATCAGACCCATGATTCAGTCGTCTAACGTAAGCCTCATAGGCTATCAATCCGTGAACAGATACAACTATTGGAACAATAATGAGATACACTCGTGAGATAAATCCAAATATTTCTTTTCTATTTCAATTTTCACGAGATTCTCGTCATGAGAAACGGCGATATCGACAATCAATGCGCGGTGCTCTAATTAATCTATCACTACAATATCAGGTTTATTGGCAACAATAGTCCTATCTGTAAGTATAGATTAATCCCAATATAATGTAGCACGACTATTCATCAGAACTGGGTCGGGTACATACCTGTAGTATGGCACCTCTGAATTCACAAGTTTGTATTTAATGGCAAGCTGTACGATCCTGTCTACTTGGTTTTGTAAATATTCGCCGTTAGCAAGACCGAAAGTTACTGGGTTATACAACCCGAAATAATTTTTCAAAACAGACCTTCCTGCGATTAACTCTTTCAAATAAACAAACAAACTCTTCTACTTCTCTTCTAAGTATTTTATTACATTTTTCTATTTAATTAAAATGTTCTGCAGTGAACGCAAATTTCACACTGTAAAAATAGTGTATATTTATGATATACACTATTTTTACGGTGTGAAATAAACATAAATTTATCTAGTTTGTTTTTTTGGCCAATCTTGTAAACCAATAAATCTTTAAAAATAAAAATAGAATGAAATTTTACGCTTGACCCAAATAAGTTATCGTAGTGTAAAATAAAGAAATGTACATTTTTTTTCTATTGTTTTCAATACACATAAATTAACAGACATAATGCTGAAGATTATTCATTTTCCATGCATGCATTATAACAGACAATACAAACACACACTCTCCACTGTATTATGATATAAAATCTAAGCGCACCTATAAAATACCTCTACCATCTAATAAAACCTCATTTGCAAAAAGATTTCCAACATAACACCCACACACATACAATAATTTATCAACTAAATGCTCTCTGAAAGACTGCACCATGTACACAGCTAAAATTAAATACGATACTGAGGGGTTATTACATAAATTAACATTCAATATGGACGTAAATCCATGCTATATATCAATCCATGCAATACATAATGATTTTTATGTACATCATTAACAACCTCTAACTCCGTTTATTGTCGTAGGTTTTTGAACCTAAGTTGGAAGGTATGCGGATGAAATCACGCTCAGGTAGTCAAAAGGTTATTTGTATTTGTCGTAGCATTCCTTGCATTGGTTTTTTAATTATGTATAAATTGTAATAACTCTATCGGCCGGTTCAACAAATTACAAATAAGTTATTCTTATTGCTATGATTATAATGTACATGAAGGCCAGACACAGGAAATACCCTCGTTATATAACGTGCGTTCTTTGTAAAGAACAACAACAAGTTGTCTTTGTGATATCTTTGATAATCCTATTATTGTAAAATGCAACCTATATGTACATATAGGTATAAAAATAAATTTGTTCGTTATTCTTATTAAAACTCGAGAACGGTTGGATTGGTGTGGCTAATTTCAATCTTGAAATATTTATAGAAGGCAGGTTTCTAGGGCAAGTTTGAACAGTGAAAAAATACTGAAATTTTAATAACATTTTTTTTACCTAAATTATATACGTCATTTGAATTTTCCCATCTATTAAATATGTTATAAGTATTCGTTAGTAAGATGCGCTTGGATAGTCTCAAATTACATAAGGATTTTTTGAATTAACTTGTATTTGTGGTGACTTCCACATACAACGCAACAACAGAAACACACTACATCGCCATTTACTGAAGATACGTCGAACTGCCAAGTAACGAAGGAAATGAAGAAGCTACTAATCCTAAATCGCGCAATACAAGTTCTCGCGCCGAGTAACATATATACAAACTTCCCAACATCAACCGATGGGTAGTGGCCCACCAGGCATGATCACCTCGCCTGGTCGTTCAAAATAGAAATATGTGGTTCCTCCACATATTTATATTTTGAAAATGGGAATAAGGGAATTGACTATTAACTTGGTCTATTAAGTCTCAGTCTTCATTGGTCAAGCGGTTAGCGTAAGCGCCTAACTAATCTAAAATAAAAGTAATTGCCGAAATATCCTAATGCTATAAGCGTACCCAGAACTGATAAACTACAATCAGCACTTAAAGCCTCATTAGTTTGTATTACATTTTAAAAACCAATAATATTTATAATATTATATATTATTCTTTACAAATATCATACACTAAAACTACAAACACAGGTATTTAAGTACTCTCGACAAATTTGAAATAAAACCCACCATAAGCTTACTTTCTCATAGACATTCAAATACAATTACAATTCAAATACAATATTCGCGTGAATATGCATTTCCATGGTAACGACCTTGTTAACTGTCATTATATAGATAATTGTCTGTTGCAGTGATATGTGAGATATTTCTCGCAACTTGTTCTAAATTATAGTTAAGCAAGCAAGCAAGGAGCTTCAAGAGATTCAAAATATAATTATTACTGTTTTATGTAATATATCATTTTATAACTGCAGTGATAATAAAGGTAAAATTGCATGATCTCCGATCAGTTTGGACATAGTTTACTTAATATTTAAAACGTCATAAGTACTGCATGCACTGTAAAGGAGAGAAATCTTTGTTGTTTTGATGTTTTCAAACGATTTACGGGCAAAGTGGGTCACGTTTTAACTTTGCCGAAAGTACATAACTGTCTTACTCAATCTATAGTGTATATTTAATTTTGTCGCAAGCTAGTCTTAAAAAAGTAGGCTAAGTTACTCCTTATATTATCAGAAGAGAAGGGAACAAACAGAGCGACAAAGAAAAATTTTTAAAATAAAGTTATTTTGGTTTAAGTACCATGTATACATGCATATGCATTTATTAAAAATTGGTTATTTTAATATTACAAACAGACACTCTAATTTTATTTATTTGTATGTATAGATTATCAAATCATGAATTTACAAAACCAAGAGAATATGTTTTTTGTAGTGTTCGACCGAAAAATTTTTCAGCTGAAACAGATATTTCAGCCTGGCTCGTTTGGCTCGCTTTGTTCGTTTGATTGGTTGAACGCGCTAATATCAGGAAGTACTGGTCCGATTTTAAAAATTCTTTCACTGTTAGATATCCCAGTTATCAAAGGCTATAGGCTATATATCATCACGGTACGACTAAAACGAGCAGAGTATCAATGAAATATGTAGCAAAAACGGGAGAAACCTTTTTTGAGAGTTAGAATTGCATGCGCTGTGTTAATAATTAAATTTTCACAAAACAATGTTTGAGAAACCTATTCCTTTTAAAAAGATCTTAACAAAATCTGGGACAGCTTAGGTCGACTTGCACTTTCGACTGTAAGAATGTTCACGTTTTGTATCAGAATTGTGACTCAAGCGACGCCTATCCACAGTATCGTACTCGTTACCAGGTTTTTGACTGCTAACAAATGATCATATTTGTGGACGTGGCGATGGTGTTGCCATATATATTCCATCTCTCCTGCCTTTCTCTATAGTGAATATGTCATCGCACTCATCTCAGCACGCACAAAGGCTAATAGCAAGCATTTATTCATTGAAATCTTTCTCTGAAACATAAAACTGCTTCTCGGTGTATTTTACAGTCCCTCCTTGCGAGTAAATCATTTTTTCACCTTAATTATTGTGTGGAGGAACGGGTGCTATGTCCCTCCAACACAAAGGGAGGATCCTCCGACCAGGCGAGGTGATCATGCCTGGCGGGCCACTGCCCAATGGTTGATGTTGGGAAGCTGTATATATGTTAATCGGCGCGAGAACTTTTATTGCGCGATGCAGGATTGGTAGCTTCTTCGTACACTACGTTACTCCGTAGTACAGTGTATTTTCGGTAGATAGCGTTGTCATATATTTATGTTGACGCTGTATGTGGAAGTCGCTACAATTGTTAGAAAATTTGAGTGACTTTAATACTTGTTTACTGACGTATTCACGTTCTGCCACTCTTCGATCACTTATTCAATCTAGTGATCTATCCATTCTTCCACTAAATCTTACATACAACTTGCCAAGTTGTAAATCATTCAATAACAATATCAATAATAACAAAATCTAATGCGTTTATATGACAAGCAGGCACCGATACGACGAATAAAGGTGAAACATCTTCCTGCTCCCTGCCTTATTGAAGAATTTTTATTGATCACCCTTTTAACAATATCACTACGATTTTTTTTTTATATTAATTTGTTGCGACAGATGACCTTAGTCTATACTAATATTATAAACGCGAAAGTTTGTATGGATGGATGTTTGTTACTCTTTCACGTAAAGACTACTCAACGGATTTAGATGAAACTTTACAGTAATATAGCCGATACATCAGAATAACACATAAGCTACTATTTGCCACGATAACCGACATATATGCGGGCGGTACCGCGGACATAAACTAGTAAGTTATAAAAATAGATAAACAGCAAAATATTTTAAATTACAATGACGTGACTCCGACAATGTTATAAAAACTATAAATTTTAATATACCTTACTTGGTTTAAATGAGGCTTAAACATATTTAAAATTTCTGTAGTATACTGAATTCTAGTTTATATTTTACGCATTTATTTGCATAAATATACAGGCAGTTGGTGTTTAATAAAATGAAAAGACTATATTACAGATTTACAATAAACTTCCAGCAGATGTAAAAGAAGCGAGCTGTTTGAAGTTATTCAAAAATAAATTATTAACTTACATTCGTAATAATGACACTCTCTAAAATATTTTTCTTAAAAATATGTTATTTTGTTCAATATTGTTCTCATGTAAGTGACGATTGTCTTAATGAGAAATAAAGATCTTTGAACCGATATTGTTTAAGTCATGAATATGTACAAACTAAATGTTATTTATAAGTACAACATATTTATTATTAATGAAATGCAAAATATTAACTCAACTCAATGTGATTAGCAATGGACGACAGCGATCTGAGCCGGCAATACAGGGGAGCGAGCACAATAATTCACGATTTCTTCATTCGGTGCGGCCGCAAGTTTCGGCCATTGTTGGCAAAAACTTAAACTAGACTTTTGGCCGAAACTGGCCAAAACAGAAACCAAAACCGAAACTACCGAATTTTATAATACTACTAACCGTACATTATAATAATACTAACCGAAACGTCCGGTCGGTCACTAATATTTTAATAGTTTTCTGCATATATTAGTTGATGATTGATTTCTGTTTAAATAAGCAGGTCAAATTATGTAAATATTTAATTTTTAAACTGTTTGAGGATTGTAAAGTGTCAAGTGATTAGTTCGCAGGTTCGGGGTTGAACAAATCAAGTAAAAGATAAAAATGTTTAAAAGTATATTTATTACCACTTTAAATATTTATAATATAATCATCCCTTTCGTGTGCGGTACGTTGGAGGCACCCTTACCAAATATCTAGGCTTTGCTATATGAATATCTCTTTATTGATATAATATGCCGACACTGAGCCACAAAAAATAAAAATAAATAAGTGAAAAATATTTAGTCAAATTTAAAGCAAATGTAATTTGCCAAAACTGCATACTAACCGAAGTGAACAAAAATTAAAGAATTATTGCTGGCATATCATTCCTAGCCACGTGAAGCATCTGTAATAAACCATGAAAGACGGAAATATTTTAGTACATATTGTTACTGTTAACTTTGAATGTCGTTTTTTAACATAGCTCTAGTTCACTAACAGTCTACTATTTCTGCAATCATGTAATTTGTACAGTATCTCTTGTAGTCTCCTACCTCGCCTAAAATATAAATTGGTTGTTATAAGAAAGTAGAATTGTATTTGATTTGGAGCTTCACTTGTAAAACATATAAAATGTTTAAGAATAGCTCTATTCATGTAATATTTATAGGTACCTACTAATTTAGTACTTTGTATAATATGGACACTGGAGTTGCATGTAACATATTGAAGCTGATCACCAGTCGTTTGTTCCTCAAATTTGAATTTAAACTTGTCTCTTGTACGATAAAGGTTAACGTCGCAATTACGCTTAAATCAAGCTCTAACCGCAGATTATGGTTTTAATGTTAAATAAATTATTATAATTTTTATTTTTTTAACGGAAAGGCTATATTAATTTTTGTTTCTTTATATATAAATGGGATATTTAATTATTTACAATTGGATCAATGGTATAGTCCTTTGTTAGGACATTTATTACTAAGGTTATGATGTTAAAATTTGTACAAAGTTGTCCAACCAAACGCATTTTACAAGTTAGGCCTCTAAAACTCCTGAATATTACAAAGTTATGTATTCAAATTCTAATTCAAAATCATTTATTCAATTAAGACACTAAGTGCCATTTATGAACGTTAAATTGAAGTTACAGATTAAAGTCATAGATGGACACAAACATACGCCAGATGTACTCTATGGTCAAGGTGAATTAGGTGAAAACACCAAAATTCACTGCCTGCCTGTGTCGATCCATAACTATCAGTTTCCGAAATGCGTAGGGCCTTATGAGAAGAAGACTAGCAAAGAAGGCAGATGTTTAGGTACAATACTATTAGTATTACATTAATGGTAAACTGTGTGCAATCTGTTACCAGCTGAATTTCGTTGCATTAAATGCTTCAAAAGCTAAAGTACTAACAAAAAAAAAACAAAAAACACTCAGTGATACCATTAAAGGTCTGAGCCTAAACATAGAAATCATGCAAGGTGCACATCTACTTACATTCAGCTGCAAAATGTACTGTTAAAAATAGTTCGCAACTGGATTGAGAGGTTAAAGTTACAGTTGAACGAACTAAATTAATGGTATTGGCTAAAGCATCGCTGATTAGGCGGACCTGTCACCCCAAGCAGAACCCATTCACGAATATGACGCATGGACCAGCCATCGTCTCTCTCGCCATATCAGAGGGAAAGAAACGACCCGCCCCACGACGACACCGCAAGCAATGACATTTTAGTGAGCATGACAAACCATAGTCGAGATACTGATAAAAATCACTATTAATTAAATTCCCATAATAATTGCCACGTATTATTTTCAACTAACAAAGTTTTCTTAATAGTTAAGCTCAATTACAGGAGAAAGAAGTTAATGTGTATATAGTATCACGACCGATATAATACACGACCCGAATACTGCAGCTAATATATTTAATATTCTAGAATTTTAAGTGACCTTTTGGTTTCTTTTTCCTAATTCTGTTGTTGTCATCATTAATCTAAAATTTGTTATTAGATTATATACTTTACTTCATCCGCTTACAGACTATTTTTAGATATCTCACATCTCAGCTTTCACTATATTTAGTAACAGAAGAATCCAGTTGGGTTGGACAGCTTTTGGGAAGCTTCGTCGGGTCTTCTCATCTTCAATACCACACTGCCTAAAGACGAAAGTCTTCAATGCGTGCGTTCTAACCGTAATGACATACGGAGCCAAAACGTGGATACTTACAGTACGACTCGTCCATATATTTAAAGTCGCTCAGGGTGCTATAGAGAGGGCTATGCTCGGCGTTTCTCTAAGGGATCGCATCAGACATGAGGTAATCCGGTAAAGAACCATTTAAACACCCATGTATAATACTTGGTGATCAAGTATTCCAATAAGATTTAGAGTGCCTTATCTTTGGGCAGATACTACCTGAAGTATCCAGTAGTCAGTAAGTACATACCAGTAAAGAGAGTACCGTGACGCTTATCTTTGCTTAACTATTTTGATCGCAAGAATAATCTCACAATTAGTATAAAAGAGCAAGAATGTTGTCTTCCAAAAGCTGAAAGTGAGGCTAACAATTGCACTAGTTTAAAAAGTTGTATTATTATTTTTCCTTAAAATTAATTGCATCGTCAACTGCTAGTCTTTCCGATACTTTTTGATCCAACCTAAGGTTGCCGGGAAGAGATTCCTTTCGGCAATAAAGCCGCCCTTTGTACATTATATTATATGTTGCTAATTTTACGTACTCACTAAAAATTGTAAAAACGGTGTACAAATAAAGAGTTTTCTACCTGTCTATCTACGATACTATCTTATAACCCTAAGTTGAGCTGATCTCAATCATTGTTGTATTATATCTAAAAACACTGTTTTAAAAAAATTAATATTAATGAGTCATTGTTCCCATTGTGGCAGTCAATAATGTATTCATTAAACTTTAGCATCGTATTCTATTCTCAAGGCAAGGACATAGTAAATTTTGAATTAGAGAAAAAACAAAAACTTGTAGAATCATAACGAATAATAAATATCGCCGACTGGCTAGTACTAAAATATAAATACAATAATTAACATAAGAAAAGTAATGCCAACTTCAATACACTTACTACTTATGAATTACATTAACTTTGTATAGAAGAATAAAATTTTAATAGAATGCGAAACGCGAAAGGACCATCCTGTTCGAATAAAAGAAGAATTTTCCAAATCGGTTCAAAAGCAAAGAGTTCGTCAGCTTCCTAGTTTTCATTATTCCCTATATTATTTGAGATCGACTACCTGTTCAATTGTTTTTTTTATGTGATAGGGGGCAAACGAGCAGACGTATCGCCTGATGGTAAGCGATTACCATGGACACTTGCAACACCAGAGGCGTCACAAGTGCGTTGCCGGCCTTGGAGGATGGGGAGGAGAATGAGGGGAAGGGTTGGATTATGGGCACCCGGTATCCTCACTGACTCGGTGAAACACAGCGCAGGCGCTGTTCACACCGGTTTTCAACGCTGACCATGAGGCACAAATTAAAAAGTGCTGGAGTAAAAATGAACGTGATGTGTTACTAACATACATTTTTTATTTATTTGTGGAAATGGTTTTCTAATCTCATTCAAAATTGTAATATCAGAAAAGAATAAAAGTCAACACCATAACTATTAATAAAGAAATTAATATATTTAATTTCTTTAATAATAGTTCCCTCCTTCCTAGTTTCCCTCAGGGTCAGCGCCGATGGACGTAGTGGTGGCGAAGATCAGTTCAGAGGTTGTAAAAATCCCTAAGCCGTCGCGTTACTCAGAATGCCGGCACTTAGAGCGCCGCCGCCTTTCATCATTTTACTGTATTTCACCAAATGCAGTCGTAGTCTGAAGCACTATAAGTTGAATTTAGATTGTTGCTAAATAACTTTCTTAGCTGCCACTATGTCTGTCGGCGTGGCTTTAACTCCTGAAAGTTCCTTCGATCTCCCTTCCCCTTCTATGATCAGCTCAATGGGTAATAATGACTATCATGCTCAAATTCATTTTTTTGTTGTACTTGCCTGTAATATTTGAGGACTTCAATCGAATCTTTTTTCTTTTTATTATTATTATATCCTGTCTATATGGTAATTACATTTTTGAATATATAAAGAAAGTTGCATAGAAGGAAAATAAAAATTTTATTTAAATGTTAAATACCCATAATGCTTAAGTTACTTACTACGGTATAAAACTTTCGTGGCATTGATTATGGCTTTAAAAATAATCGTTAAATTAAATAGTTTTGTAGAATGTGACATTATAATAAAAAAAAATCGTTACCTTCTAATGAAAGGTACTATAAATATCGTGCAACAAATATTTTCCTGGAAAAATATCATACAATTGACCAAAAGCAACACACGTTGCCATTCTAAAAGCAATTATTTTTTATTGACCATAAAATGAATGTTACTGAAGAACAACCTTCTTTTCCTGACATCACGATATTAGTCTATACAATATCTTGTAAAATGTACGCATACGTGTACATAGGTAAACACATACTATGTATATTTTAGTATCTTACAAAATATGTCATATGCTGTGGAAGAGGCGTATATTCAGCTCTAAACAGCAACGGGCTGACGATGATTTTCATGTTGACATAGTCCTGGTATGTTCCGTAGAATAGGCGACCAAGGAACTTATCTGTTCGCGTAGTAATACAACTGTGTATTTTTCAATTTCACGTATTTTTTTATTCTGTTTTCAGTATTTGTTATAATAGAAAAACAGAAATATCTTATCCGTGTCGAAGAAGATGAGACTAAGGCCTTTCTGTCCGTTGTAATATTTTACAGTAACTGTCCTAGTGTCTTTGTGCCTTTGAATAAATTTAATCATCATAAAAAAGTAAATTTCAAATTTTACCTAAGTATTCGATATACAGGATCATTCATTGGAAGTAGTACAGAGTTTATTACATTATCTTTGCTTTAAAAACCTGTGTTCATGGAATCCATTAGACTCTTTAACGATGTACACATACGTAAAGACCGAAACAACAAAATTAGGGCGCAGGGAAGACATGAACACTATTAAATGTATACACTATTTACATGCGTATATCTACGGAGCCAGGAGGAGACATGAGCAGAAAAACTAGGCCAAGCCCAAGTCAGACTCGCGCAGGAAGGGTTCCATACAATTACTTGTCGTATAGCGGCAGCAGAAATACATCATCTGTAAAAATTTCAGCTGTCTAGCTATCACATTTCATGAAATACAGCCTGATAAAATACACGGTCGGATGGGCAGAGAAACGGACAGCGGAGTTTCAGCCATAGAGTCCTGGTTTTACCCTTTGAGTACAGAACCCTGAAAACGATAAATGATCACAAGTATAAGATGAAGCTAATAAGATCTCTAAAAGTTGTAATTATTTGTATCAGATCTAATTTAACTATTTTTACCGGCCTTCAAAACTTAGGAGGTTCTCAATTCGATTGTACTTTCAGTATGTTACCTCATAACTTGGTTCACTGATTTTGAAGATTCTTTCAATATCCGAAAGGTGGTGCTTCTCATGTGGTCTCATTTGAATTAGAATGAAATTGTTAACACAATCACATACTATAATTTACTCTTTAAAGATGTATGTTAATGTCTGAAACTAAATTAGGTTTAATTAAAAAAGTTTTGTTTGTTTCATAAATCAAAAGTATTTTTGAAAAGATATACCGGTGGTAGAATAGGCCACACATGAGGAAAAGTGTAGATGAAGACGACTGTGGTATACACACATCCAAAAGAAACCTGTTCACTCTATTCTTAAAGGCTCCAGAGTTCAACTTATCAGGAAAATTAGACCCAGGCAGGTCGTTCCAAACCTTGGCGATTCTCACCAAAAACGAGGTATCAAACCGTTTAGTTCGACTTTTGGGTATATCAACAACGTATGGATGAAACTGAAGTATATGGTCTAGCGCAATTGTAAAAACTAAAATACTTTATTTAAATGAATTGGTAATAGGTATATAGAATTGTCACATAATAATTTAATTCAGCCAAATTAAAACTAGTCTAGTTACGTTTTAATCAAGGCAGGAAGTTTCCATTTGACATTTTGAGTCAGTTTAGTTTTTCAATTAAAATATTTATTTTTTTCATTTTAGTAACAACAATCTTAATTAAGTAGTACGTGGGATTACTTCAAGAAGTAGTCACAAGAGTCAACCTAAGGAAACGACGACATTCTAATGTTACCCCTTACTCCTGCTCATGCGAATAACTTTAGTGGTTTAATACATATTAAAACGGAGCATAGGCTACAAAATATTTGTCGTCCAACTCCTAATCGTTAAGGAAATGTATCTTCTAGCTCACTGCTCATCATTACAAGATGACGACTACCAGAATATATATCTTCCTAACCTTTATTATTCCCAAGGTTTTTTGGAGTCGGCTAATGGTAATCAATAGGTTTTACTTGAATATAAGTGTTTCCTCGTAGCGACTGCTATCTGACCTCCGAAACCCTGATAGTAAACTGAATTCGAAGGTTGAACTAGTTGTTAGTATGTTTCAGGGCACTGACTTCTCATTAACGATTATTATAGGAGTTCATGACAACCGGGATCGAGAAAAGTGAGGAAGCATGTGACTGACACTCCAGTCATGAGTTGGAACTGACAAACACACTTTTTAGTGGATAATTTTCGATTAAGGATATCTTCTGTTTGAAGTCGTTTCTTTTATTTTCAATAGTTTTCTTTTTCAACTATCTTACTTCCACTTCCAACCATGCAAACAGTGATACACTGTTGGAAATCAATTGAAGCACTTCTAATTACCATATTGAAGCACCTGAATAAACGGTATAAAATAATATTCATCTTCTGAAATATAAAAATTCAAGGCAACGAGAGATTGAAACCATTGCGAATAAATAGCATATAAATTCATAACACTAAAAAGAATACACACATTAAATAAATTTAAATTATATCTAAAATCCAGTAAATCTCTTCAATTAACGATTTGCATACAATAAGCGCAATTTAAGCAAAGCTATTTTGTTGACAATCCATTGTATCACATCTAAATATGAAAACAATCAAATTCCCTAAATTGGTATAGGAGAGTGTAATCCAATTACAGGTAAAAGGCATATAATGTATTCAAATGTTACCTCTCCACGGATATTATTCCGCTCGTCCTCATTCTGCTACATCTACAATTGTAATTATATACATATCGTCTTACAAATTCTCCTTTGGTTTTACTGGTGCAGTGTTTACGTACAAAATAGAATATCATAACGATCTTCACAGAGAAACGATACGTATCTTACTTTGATAATTTTGCATCAGTAGTAAAAACTATTTACAGACCTAAAATTAAATCATTTATTTGTTTACGAAGCAAGTTTCATTACATTTATGAGTATTCTAAACCACCAGTCAAAGAGCCATTTAATTCATATATGAATTAGCGTTTTCTGAATATTAAAAATAATTACTAGTTAATAACAATGGTTACAATAAAATGTTGTTAGATAATGAACCTTGTGCTCTATAGGTGCGTAGAATTAATGAAGTTAGTTAAACTTAGTTTACATTCAATTTCACAACTGCGACAGAATGCATTTTTATAAATATTGTATAATGAATAGATCGAGTTTCAATTCTATATTATACAGTTGGAATTCATGTATTAAAACTACATAAATCTATCAGGGTATGTTATATAAGCTTTGAACTGTCTTGGTTTAAAATTTAAACTAAATACCAACAATAGCTTTTCAAAATATGGAGGGACACGATTCCTGTTTATCTAATTGCCGTGTAAGTGTCGTAAGAGATGACTAAGAGAGAAAACTGTGTAGGACTACAGCACCTCATCCTACTTACGCGATTTAATAAACCAAAGCCTCCTTTCAAAGGGAGATTTGGGTTCAGCAGTAGATTATAATGACTATTGGTGATATTACAAATGTCTTAACAATAAATTTCAGGACATGTATATATAATATTACGTACTAGCATCCCGCCTGTAGACAAAGGTATTTTATCAAAATTTAAATAATATACATACATAAAACAGACTTGGTCTGTTTGTGATAGTACAAATATGTAATCAAAATCATATGTTTGGGACCTATAATACCGCAATAATCCACAGAGAGATATACTTACAGACACAAAGATTCACTCGTAAACATGTATTTAACATCCCTCACACTCCGCCTCGGAGCTTGATAATAAATAATGAAAGTTATGTTTTTTCATTCATTTATTAATTAACACTTCCTGCATTACATTTTACATGATACAGACTTCATGCATCACCTTCTAATCGTTTGTTATTTGCTAAAGAATTGATACTTTTATTAACATATTATTTACTGTCCTTTGATGTTTAAACCACTTTAACAAAGCTCTCTTATTCGTATTCGTCGTTCTTGCTGGTTCCATTTTCAATAAACTGTTCTAAAAAGTGTTTAATTTTTTTTCTCTCTTTGTTTGAAATTTCAATCGTCCTTTATTTGAAATTGCACTCTCAAGATTTGGTATAATACGTGATTTTTCTTAGTTTTACGAATAACTTAACAATGTGTTTTTGTGCGTCTTGTGTTCAGATAACTAACAAACTGACTGAAAAGAAATGAGACAGCAGGCTTTGGGCTTCGATTATAATGTACAAATGTGTAATTCGTTT
The DNA here is from genome assembly GCA_003709505.1 of Hyphantria cunea. Classification (NCBI taxonomy): domain Eukaryota; kingdom Metazoa; phylum Arthropoda; class Insecta; order Lepidoptera; family Erebidae; genus Hyphantria; species Hyphantria cunea. The sequence goes on along the minus strand of PKRV01001109.1, from coordinate 446,985 downwards.
CTGAGAATTACAACCATAGACTCACACGTTATTGTTTACTTTTGCGATTTAATGACTATTTAGTGTGCCAGATTTGGATATTGTTACCGTCATATACTTCATAACTTTTATATGACATGGCCGAATTGAATGATTCAAAAGTATTGACATACAATAACTATGAAGTGATTTATTCGGATAAGGATTAATAATAATATAACTTCATTCGCTGACATTTTTAGCTAACATTATATTCTTATAAAACAGTATAGATAGTTCAAATCATCTGTGCGCCCGGTGCTAGGTTTGAGTAAACCTTTTATATATACAGTGACTGCGCACACAGCGTGACATGAAGTATGGTAAAGTACAATATACAAAGACCGTTATTTCAAAAATGAAAAATTACAACTTGGTGACAAACATTAACTATTACAAATCAGTTGAGATTATTTAGTTTTTAAGGTAATAGTAACCTGCTGTGATGTTAGATAATAATTATTCCAATATAAAAAAAACAACTTAATTTGTTAAATGCATGTTCATTGAACTATTAATGTGTATTGTTTTACTAGAAGAATCCAATGATGAATTTTCGGATGCGATGTTTTCACAAAGATTAATTATCAATTCAGATTCCATGTCAAAATGTCTATAGTATTTTTCCTTTTTTTTACGCGTCGACAAGGATTACGCCACATCTCTCCATCAATTTGAGTAAAACATGTACTTATTAGTTTCATTATTCCCGTCACATTTTGTTCGACATTATGCGAAGCAAGAAATTTTTTTAAAATTCCGAACTGGTATTCTATCAGGATGATGTGGTGGTAGGCGAAGAACTTTTATGTCATATGGCTGAAGTATGGCATCAATCTTATAAGAACTATGGTTTTCTTTATTTTTTTATCAATCGTACAGTTCTATTTTTTTCATATGTGCATTATAAGCAATGTTGTTTTCTGTCAACTATCTCGGCATTTCAACTTTTTTTGCATTAGAATTCCGAGCTTGTCATTTTGAACATTGTGTCCATTAATATTCATCCCAAAATGTCACCAGTCTAAGTTTCTGAATATACTGTCTAACACTGGTGTAAAGAGTTTTGGGGAAAGTGAACATCTTTTTGAATTCTAAATTCTACGCTTTGTCGTTCTACTTTCTTGCTACTTCTTGGTTATCTAGCGTTTTCCAGATATAGGTATGCCATATAATACAGTTGTCTGTATTCATTGAACTTTTCACTTAATATCTCATTACTTACTTCACTACATAAATATGGTCGATGGTAGAATTATCGGCGCGAAATCCAGGTTGCACCCTCCTTTGTATAGATCGGACATAAGGTTTATAGTTGTATAATATTATAATATTTATTTGATTTTTTGACAACTTTTTTGTGTTGTAGGATGATAGTCAACTGTTTTATACCTCTCTTTAATTCGCCTGTTTTGTCTATTTGCTCTTTCAAAACATCTAGTCTTTCTGCTTTTTTATGTTTTCCATTCCATTAATTTTAATGTGTCTTCTCTTAACTTATGTTCCTTCGCTTTTTTCGTACTGGGATTGTTTATATATATAAATTATTCTTAAAAAAAATACTTATTTGCGTTCCCTATGTTTCATTCCATTTAATATTTTCCCTAGATCATTCAATGTATTTTATGGTTTCGGTGAATAGCTTTTGTGGATAAATCGTCTTTTCAAAAACCCATTGCGTGGATTTTTGCTTCGTGAAAGGATCGTAACTATATAACCATGATTCATCAGTAGTAAGAATATAGGACTCGTTTTGCAAAGTTCCTCCCTCTTACTTTTGTAACACAAATTTCAATCAACACAACGGCATTATTGCTCATCGGTGAGAGAACGAAGTATCCATCGGGAAGCAGGCTTCCTATACCTATTCCTTGTACTTAGAACCGGTAACCGAAGGGGTAAACCGGTTCTTGAGTGGAGACCGCGTCTCGTCAAAAGCAGTTTAGGACGTCCACAGGCTAAGTGAAGTGATGATTTGCGCAAAACAGCTGGCAGAAGCTGGATGCAAGGACCCGAGGATCGAACGAAGTGGCGTGCAATTGGAGAGGCCTATGTCAAGCAGTGGACATTTTAAATTAGAATTTATTTATTTCATTTTCAGTAGTTGAGTTACATTTCTAAAAAAATATTATCTATAGTAAGGTCAAAAGGGTATCGTAGCAATGTTTATACTTCGTTCACAATCATCTATTTATAAAACGCTTCTTTCTTTGCTTTCAGATGGAAAATGTTGTGAAGAAATAATATATAAGGGCGCACCTACATTGGACGAATAACAAGTATTCATAATGAACCTAAGTAATGTGGAAAACTCAACCAGTGGAAATGATTCACTCCAAGTGGATCCGACTAAGATTTTTGGGCCACAAAGAGACTCTCTACTTATAGTGATACCGATAACAATTATATATTCCTTAATTTTTATAACCGGGTTACTGGGTAATATCTTTACATGTTTAGTTATAGTACGTAACAAAAGTATGCACACAGCAACAAATTACTATTTATTTAGTTTAGCGATATCAGATCTCCTTTTATTAATAAGTGGAATGCCTCAAGAGATGTATTCTATATGGTCCAAGTGGCCTTATGTTTTCGGTCATACCTTTTGTGTTATAAGAGGATTAGCTGCTGAAACGTCGACAAATGCTAGTGTTTTAACAATAACTTTGTTCACTGTAGAAAGATATTTGGCCATTTGTCACCCGTTTGTCTCGCATAAAATGTCAAAGCTGTCACGCGCCACAAAACATGTGATACTGTTGTGGATCGTAGCGCTTGGCATGGCGCTTCCACAAGCCCTTCAATTTGGAATCCGAGAAAACAAAGGAGTCGTAATGTGTCTACAAACACGAATTATCATTGAACATTCTTTCGAAATATCCACATTTTTCGTATTTTTCGCGCCAATGGTGTTAATAACTGTCCTATATTCCATGATCGGATTAAAATTGAAAGAAACGAGTATAAGTAAAGAGCAAAATCCAAAACATTTTGAAAGACAAGTCAGACACACACATAAAATACGACGTAAACATAGTCAGTCAACGAGAAGAGTCGTAAAAATGCTAGGTGAGAATCCCTAATTGTTTTTTTGGAATAAAGTTTATATGTTTATGTTTTTTCTTTACATATAGGTAATTGCAATATTTCCATTAGATAAACCAAACAAATAAGTTACATGGACACTTGCAATTTTTCTTGTCATTATTAGGGGTAGTCAAACACCCTTGTGTGGTCTGTAAAAAAGTCCATCGAGATGTCATTATCATGATGAACATACCACGAAGATAATGGTGTGATATAATAAGTCAGCATCAGCTTTTAAAGAGACGTCTATGTACAACAATGGATTATCAAAGTCTGTCGATTAAGATAATGACAGTCGTGTGGACAAACGAACAAACGAAAATAGCAAAACTGTAATGGACCCTCATTAGAACTACGTGAATCCTGACTGATGATGGAATCATTTCTTGTAACTTAAAGTTGATTTTCCATTAAATTCCTCTGAAAACTTTTTAAGTTTAAACAAATAATTGCACTATATTTGTAAAAATTTACTTAAAATGTTTTTATAGTTAATTTATTTTTCAGACAACTTTTAATTTAATTTTCTTTCATTACAGTTGCAGTTGTAGTAGCTTTTTTTGTCTGCTGGGCTCCGTTTCATGCTCAACGGCTTGTGGCAATCTACGGTACAAACGAAAATCATTTAGCGAAGTCACCAATTCTGCTATCCGTGTACTATTTCTTAACGTACACTTCAGGCGTGTTTTACTACATTTCAACCTGTATCAACCCAATATTCTATCATATAATGTCTAATAAGTTTAGAGAGGCATTCAAGGTAAATATTTTTTTTCTTCTTTTTTATGGAATAGAGGGCAAATGAGCAGTCTTATCGCCTGATGGTAAGCGATTTCCTGCACCCATGGACACTTGCAATACGAGAAGCGTCACAAGTGCGGAAGGGTTGGATTATGGGCCTCCGGTGTCCTCACTCATTCGGTGAAACACAGCGCAGGCGCTGTTTCTCACCGGTTTTCTGTGAGGCCATGGTACCACTCAGGTCAAGCCGGCCCATGCATGCCGAAGCGTGGCCCTCCCGCGGTAAAATCATTGATAGTAATTCGTTACAATATAATTGATATAATCTCACTATTTAAAATATGAGGTATAAAGTTTTGGCTAGTAAACTCGTTTGAATATTATTCATTAAGATTTAGAAACTCGTGCTATTACGTAGTGTTGCAAATGATTACTCGAACCAGCTGTGGCCGCTCATAGTTATTGACAGAGCCGATATTAACTTATGGTAATAAGTACATGTATTAATATAAAGCGTAACATTGAACATCAGTAATCTATCAAAATTACAAAGAATTTGAATTACTCGTTTCTTATTTATCTGGCCTCTGGTAACTTTAACAATGTTATGTATACATAGTTTTACTTACTTTCTAAAGATTCTCTAACTCTCAAATGCATGAGTATCCCCTAAATGGATCCATGTGAGGTGAGGACCTAACGATCGAAAAAGTCGAATTATTTATATTCACATGTCAGTTTATATGTTGGCCAATTACCTGAACTATTCCAGAATAAAATTATTGAACCTATTTTATTCATGACAATAGTTAGAAGGTTACTCGAATGTATTCGATATCAAGTCATAATATCACATTTATAAATAAGACTCGACTGAAAATAAAGAATCCCAAGATCTGCTTTTGTGATCATGAATAATTTAAAAATACTCATTGTTCTTATTACCCAGTGTTCTCTGTACTCATGATATTCATAATCTACGGTTAAATCTTAACACTTATAAATTTTCCGTATATTGTAATATGATTCTCATTAATAACTTAATGTAAAAAAATGCAGATAAAAAACAACAGCTTTTCCCGCGGCTCCAGCCGCATATATTTCAGATAGTGCGGTAATATTTTTTCCGGTTAATGGTTAGCCTGCGACCACTCACAAATAATGTTATTTTTTATTGGTAATTTTTTTTACAAATCGGTTTCATAGATCCAGAGTTTAGCTGTTTAAACCTTTCAAACTAACAAAGTTTACCTTTTTCAATATTAATCTATGAAAGTATAGATCATATTCTAGAAATTGCAAGCTCAAACTACAAGTTGTACTAAAAATGCAATCTCTGTAATATAAAACAAATACGATTGGAAATGAATGAGCTCAGAATTCTTCACGTGATCTGCAAACTTTTTTCCATGAATATACGCTAGTATTCTATGGAATTAATTATATAAGTAATAAAAGTTTCAGAAGACAACGCTGTGTTGCTGCCGGTCGAGGGAACAGGCCGTTGGAAAGCGATGCTCCTACACCGCAATGGCTTTCCCACGTAACCCTACATCCAGTACTGTCAACTCAGGTATTTTTGCTACAGGTGTATGTTAATAATTTGCTTATCAGCAGTCTAATTTCAAACCGGTTATGTTACATATTGAAACTATTCTTACTATGCTAAGTAAGCCTCTCCTCAGTATAATACATTAAAGCTAAAATGAAGTTGAAAGTTTTCTAAAAAAACTAAATGTAGGGAACCATGAAGGATTGTCATAACTATAGTCCATCTAATCTAAATAGTAGGAGGAGTAGGTCACGAATCAAATAATACCAATCGCCCGTGTAATGACATCCTTTGCGCTCTTACTGTTATTTTGGTCTTGTAAAACTTATTGAGACGGTATCACAGATAATAATGTAATGTATGTTCTAAAATAATGCAGGCCACAGGCCCAGGCGCACCTTTAATAACCTCTCTGATTTGTGGTTAAAGAAAATATCTATGCAAAAAAGCAAAAATAAAATCTAAGTTATTTACTTTATAGTGAAAAAAATTTTTTAGAAAGATCCTTACTAAATTATACAAATTTCAAATAATAGTTATCTACAAACACATATTTTATACCGATTATAAGATTTCATAACCTTGTGGACTGTTTTATAGGTTTGAATGTCATCAACTGAACCTATAAAACACGTCCGTCCTATAATCTTTATGACAACTGTGAGGTAGTAACATTGAGAAAAAAATTCTTTACATGAACTATTTTAAGTAAGACAAATGCTACATTTACATATATTCAATACTTAAAATAATCCTTAAATAACTTTAGATACAGGTGCAATTTCAAATATATATTAAACGTACCTGTTTCACAATTATATGGCGTTTAATACACACATTGGTCGGTGTAATGTTGTCTCACTGTTAAAGGTAATTAGCGAAAAGCTTCTTGTACTTTAGCAGTTTGAGAAAATAAATAGTACACAGAAGAGAATATCATTCTACAGAAAGGTTTGCCAATCATGGATTTGAGAACTATAAATTCCTAAAGTGATGCATGATTGAGTGTGCGTATGAGGTTCAACCAAAATTAAGAATAATAATTAGATCAAATTATTTAGCAGTAAATGTACGAGTATGTATGTCGGCCAGCAGTTACAACGTAGGTATATTAGTATATAACTATGTTATTTATTCTATATCATTCAGGTTATCCTCATCGTTTAAACAGATTAATAAAGCAGTATAATGGATACAAATGCGCACAATTTTTAACATATAATTTAATAACAATTATTGCTAACTTCAGTTAGTTTAAGTATCCTCTTCCCTTTTATTATAATAAACATTTAGGTTAATAATGAAGAAACAAGTATAGTTACAATGTAATCTTTACACAAAAATATCTTATTTGCAGGTAATTCATTGAAGAACTCAATGCGACGTAACTCAAACCTGGGTCAAAAGTTGAAAAAACAAAACAGTGGGGAGGGAACCATCCCAACTATATACGACTGCCGCAGTGGAAAAACTACTGTAACACCTGTGCAAGCTCATAGAAACCAAAACGTTCATAAAAATGAATTCCAAATTACCAGAAACAATTGTTTAGAATCTCAGCTATGTGCTCATGAAATATCTAAGCGTGTTTGTGCAGTATGCTGCACCTTTCAATTAGCAACTGAAACGACACCTATTTCTCCAGATGCACTAATACCAGAAGGAAGTAAAGACTATATAAGTGACGAACCAGAAAAATATCTTAAAGAAATTAAATTAAGAATATTGCAACGTGAGAAAGAATATGGATAAAAAGAATAATATAGTTATCGTGCAACTAATTTTTATTGTATGAAACTGTAAATAGGGATATAATTGATTGTAAATAAGATTATCCCTATTAATATTTCAGAGCATTTTACTTCGTACAAATATGCTTGCAGTCAACTGACACAAATATTCCTAAAGCATTTAAACATTAAAATAATGCTAAAAAAATTGTCAAACCATATAAATGTATGTATATGTTTCAAGCATTTAAACATTATTTTGGTTATGATATTTTAGTGAATATTAACTGTTTCAAATATTTGAAAAAAAATATTTTTATTTTGACTTGTACCAGTAACTAAATTACGACACGATAGACATCTGCAGCCAAACAGGAATTTTGTATATACATATTTATAATAATAAATATAGGCTTGCATGGTATATTTGAATGCCTCCGTGGCGCAATGTATATGTCTCATATATGCAACGTAGTGTATGCGACTGCTGTGCTTGAGGTCTCGGGTTCAATTCCTGGGTCGGACCAAATATTTGTATGATCTGCAAATATTTGTTTTGGGTGTTTTTTATTTATATTGAGTATGAATTTAAAAATCATAGCTTATATATATATATATATATGTGCGTGTGTATATATATATATGTAATATTTATACGAGTTATCTTGTACCGATAATACAATCTCTGCTTAGTTTGGGACTAGATGGAGTTGTATTTTAGAAGTCCGAAATATTGTAAATGTCTTATTGTTCGAAAATATTTTTAAAACATAACTTTTCCTAGGTAGAGTTTGGAAGAAATTACGAAAGTTTTTACATATGGGTTACTTTAAAGTAAATGTGAGCTATTGGAATTTAACTCTTCAAAGATAATATAAAACATAAGACTGAGATTAAAATACCAATTCATTTCGTTAAGGTCTTTTATGTCTTTCATAACTAAATTAGCTTGGTTTCTATAAAGTTATACTTTAGTTATGTTTATTTTTATATGTACAATAAAAATGAAATTTCAAAAAATAATGTGTTTAGTTTTAGTTGAACTATAGTAGTTATTAAACATTTATAAAACCCCTCATGTCGTTAGACATTTCATAAATATTTTGAATACCTAACGATTGCTACAAATTTTTCTTAAGGATGCAATAAACTCAAAATTTACTTGAAAAAATAGTATTATATTATGACAGTACATGAAATGAATTTAAAAAAAAATATGTGCGTGTACTAGTGTACACACGTAAGAAGTGAAACTTATATCTATATGTATATATATATATATATATACACATAGATAGATAGATAGATATATATACATATATATATCTATCTATCTATATGTATATACTAGATAGTATATATATATAGAGTAGATAGTAATCTACTCTATATATATATATACTCTCTATCCCTACTCCGTTGGAAAAAGTGAAAGTACTCTTCGTCTGAACCAACCGTGGTAGGGGCAAGAAAAAGATGGCGCGTAACGGAAAAATGTGACGCGTAACCGAAAAATGTGACGGTAATTTTTTTTCCAACGCCGATAAAGAAGTTTCACTTCAATAACCACTTTAATTAGATCTTTTAACGACGTGGATGTTGATGAAAACTGCTGGTTCAGATTTTCGGGAAGTCTATGGTACGGAAACTTCAAGAATAATGCTTTGTACAAATCACTTTCAAAAAGACAAATACGAAAACAAATTAATCAATAATCGTCGAGAACGTACATGTTCTTCATTCATTTTATGAAGATGTTGCAATCTGCTATAGAGACAAATACACATCGCACATCGTGCATGACTAATCTTTTAACATAATTTAACATCTGGTATAAAATGATATTGAGAAAAACATATCAGGTTAGTACATGTACGATTTTACAAGCCATTATAATTTCACATACATATACGTAAACATGGATTTCCAAAGCGTGTAAACGTGTCGATTTTATATTATTATATAAGTACGTTCACTGTCATTAAATCTCAATTTATTATTCAATGTCAACGAACTATACTTACAGCTTGCCAAATTCATATGTGCAGCTACTTTTAAGACAGCTAGCTAAATTGTGTAAGCGCTAATCGCTACGCTTTTTTATTTGCTATTAATCAGTTACCAAGGTCAACTAGTTAGCTACCGGTTTAATTAGTAAATTCATTTATTTATTGTTTACTTAATTCTTATCTTATTTTTTTACTAGCTGTGCCAGCGACTTCTTCCGCGTGGAATAGTGATTCTGGGTAGCATTTTTAATTATTTAGGCTAATTATTTTACAAATAAGATACCTACTTGTACATATAAATACTTTAATAAGCTATTTGCAGTGTTTCAATGCAAGGAGCTTATTTAAGTATTTTTGTATAGGTATAAATACTTAAGATTTAAAGTATTTATATGAGCTTATTTAGGTATAGTTTTATAAGCATTTTGCCCGTCTTTTGCCAAAACATAGAGATTTTGCATATTATAGCTAGGATAGGATACATTTCAGGACTTGGACAACCCTGGCCATTGCCCCCAGGGTTGCCTCACGATGCGTCTTGCTGCACGCTGTCACATAACTCTACACGTTGGCTTGTTTCGTTCTAAATTGGTCGTTAGATAAATATGGATGTGGATATGAACACAGCTGCTACTATTCTTACTTCCTTACTAATAACATATTTATGCGAAAGTAACTAATTCTGTCGCGCTTTCATGCCAAAACTACTGAACCGATTTAAATAAAATTGATAATGCGAAAGAAAGGGTTGTAAGAGATTAAAAGGAGTGATGAAAGGTTGTATAGAAGTGTGGCAGTTTATGCGTTACCGTATTTTTATTATCATTTTATTTTTTTATGCGAAACTCCCCTCCTCTGTTACCACCGAGTGGTGGTTATGTGGGGCTCGAACCGACTAAAAACCGTACACCATCTCGGGTACTAGAAGCCGGAGAACCAGGTGTACCCTCGGAAGCAAAACACTGTATACCCCTGTCTCCCAAAATAGAGTTAGCTGTATGTTGGGAGTCAGTTACTTTCAAAAAGAAGAAGAACAGTTGATACAATATAATGGTGAACAAATTAAGTTTTTTTTATTTAGATTTGTATGGGTGTTAGTGTATGTGTGCAAGGTGTGTGTTTGCTGTGTATTTGAGGCTATGAGTCATATTGTGTATGCAGCGGTGTGTGTGGTACTATTCAAGCTTACATTACTTCACTATTAGTAAAAGGCTTTTAACATCATCAAATTCCAGTTCCTCAAGCCACAATTTAATAATTTGTTTAATTTTATAATTAGTTAAGTTTTTAGTTCTATAAGTTAAATTTAATTCATTACACCACTCTTGGTGCAAGGTTACTGTAGTGCTGTTGGGCAAATTTGCACACTACCCTTGGAATTGGACATTTTTCTATCCTTTTGCCTGATGGTTTTAAAAAGGACAGTAGTTTTGTGGTATCTACGTATAATAGTTTTCGCACAGTAAGAACATGAGCTTCTTTATATACTAAAGTGGAGGAATTGTAGACACAGAACAACTTTAAGGACGACACGTTAAGCCCTTTCTAGTTCAATTAATTGTGTCTTGGCCGCTGAACAGTCATAATAACAGCTTCATTTTTATTTAATGTATTTTAAATGCAATTTAAGAAATTTAAATAACTAAGCGGGTTCTTAAAACTGGGTGGGCGATATGTATAGACAATGTATATTAAAAGAAAATGTATATTAAATGGCTATTCGAGAGATTGACTGCAATACAATTTCAATCAGAACAAACTGGTGGGCGTTGCCTCGAAGACTTTTTGTTGCCGAAAGTCCACCACTACCCCGTCATTCTGATTCAGAGATATTCTTGATCTAAATATTTTATAATCATTAATAGATGGCGGTTTAGAGTGTTCATTAGTCCAACATTCTATCAACACCAAAACATCCATCTTTACGCCGAACTTAGTAAGAAGCATGAGAAAAATATCAAAGTTAGCACTTATACTTTGTATGTTTACCGTCAGAATCAATAAAGAATTATTATCAGAGTAGGATATTATCTGTGAACAGTCTGAAGGCTCATTTAATCTTCTGCATACAATGGTTTCGTTATCAACATCATATGCTACTGTAGTATGTAATTGATTAAATTTTGTTTATAAATATAAAAATAACAAGTCTCGATTCAGTAGGAATAAGGAGGGTACTATAATTTATATAATTAAATGTCTGCGAGGGACAATTTATATTACAAATCACAAGTTTTTGTCTCACTAGACATAAAATATTTCCAAACCATTTTATAAACTTAACTATTTGACTATGGTGGGTACATAAATAATGGAAACATGAAAGGTGCGTGTATAAATTGTTTTGTTTATAATACCAATGGAGTAAGTTTGTATGTAGTTTATAATATAGTAGTTTACGAGTATATGGAGTGTCTTGTGAATATTGTATGATATGTGTAGATGAAAGTGGAGTATTATTGTATTTATACTGACGTCGACAAAAGTCAGAATGCATTCAGTTATTACAGACAATAAGTATTGCATACTTAATACTATAACTTTAACACTTAATTTAACTTAAGAAAATATTAAAAGCAAAAGATTATATATTCTACGAAAATACACTCACAAACCAATTACTAACAATGGTTTTTTATGTACGTGTGAATCACAAAACAAACAAAAATCTTGTTACTTGCTTGGAGAAACAGTTACCGTTCTTAGGTACCAACTTAATATCCAAATATACAACAAATAATAATTACATAATAACATCTAACTAAATTTGAAAATTTTAAAAACCCTACACAAATACTAAGAGTTTTATTTGACGAAGAACACTAATTGAATGAATAAAAAAGAAAGTGTAAGCAAATCTAATTGTAATCAATTTGCAGTGAATAATAATTAATTCGCAGTGGAAAAAATCAGTACTCGCATGCATGTGGCACAGTTGCCTGCCCTTACGCGTCTGTTCATTCGGCTACCGGAAAGTACACAAGGATATTTCTTCACCTTCACCGTGTCGCGTCAAGCCAAGCGCCGCGCGGCGACGTAATGCTCATCGTGAACAGTGCGGCGCTTGGCGCCATTTTGTAAAAACAAACAACTAACAACGACCCGTAATGTCCCATTGCTGGGCTCGGGTCTCCTCTCAGGAGTGGGTAAAGGCCATATGTCCCCAAGCTGGCCAAGTGCGGGTTAGGGATGGCAAGACAACGTTGTGGCTACGTAGTCTTACTGTTGGATTTTTAAGCCGTCCAAAGGCCTCCAACTAAGCCTCACGACTGTCATCCTACGATAACAACCGGGACCGACAGCTTAACGTGACTCCGAATCACGGAGACGCTCATGGTAACACGCCACCATCGGTCACCCATCTAGGTACTGACCGCGCCGTCGTTGCTTAGCTTCGGTGATTGTTTCTAACTACTGAGTGCAACTGGGCTATGAGCGCCTGCTATCTTGATTCATTAAAACATAACCTTAGTCAGTTATAAGAAAAATCTAACCAAGATTCCTGAAGTTATTTCTTGGTCAGTTTCCAATTGAGAGTTGAGAGTCTTCTGTGGCAAATTTATGTTTTATGGCGCTTCGAAAAGAAGGAAGTTTGCGATTTAATTGTTTACATATTTGTTTATACCGGGCATAACTCCGTCTTGTATAGACTAGGAAATGGTCCCAAAATGAGTTTCGGAGACAGACAGCAGCCTCGAAAATCGAGTAGGTCCATACATTACAACCTTTACGAAGTTTAGAACTTACGAATATGTTTTCTTACTATAACTTACTACAAAATTTTGTCAAAATGAAAATCACCGTCTATCAATGTGTAAGTATAACAAACGAGGCTCTAGTGACCGACCGATGGCGGTATATCCATCCCAACAGGCGTAACTAAATACAATAGGCCGGTGATGGGCAGCAGCGTCACCGATGCAACAAGTTACGCCGTGCGATCACTAACCCGCCTGCCCAGCGTGGTGATTATGGCAAAAACCTCCATGAGTAAGCAACAGAAGCCACGGACCCCAGTTCCCGGTAGTCCCGCTATTCCTGGTCATGGTGGCGACCACGGTTACGGTGGGACAGGGGGTGCTAAGAATCACCGGGTTACGGGAGGCCACCACAAACGGCTGACCCTGGCAACATTCAACGGCCGCACGTTACGGCTAGACTCGCATCTGGTACAACTTGAGGAGGAACTTGGGAAGATTAGGTGGCACATCTTAGGATTATGTGAAGTCCGAAGAGAGGGGGAGGATATAATCCTCGACTCAGGCCACCTGATGTACTTCCGCGAGGGAGACCAACGATCCCAAGGTGGCGTGGGGTTTCTGGTAAACAAGTCGCTTTCTGGCAATGTTGTGGAAATTTCCAGTGTGTCGAACAGGGTGGCGTACCTCATTGTCAAGCTTACCGAGAGGTATAGCCTCAAGGTAATACAAGTGTATGCACCGACCTCGGCTCACTCGGACGATGAGGTGGAGGATATGTTCGATGACATATCGAGGGCCCTCCATTCCACTACTAAAACCCACAACAACGTTGTTATGGGTGACTTCAACGCCAAAGTGGGAGTACAAACCTGCGGCGAATCGGTAATAGAATCCCATGGATTTGGAATCAGGAATTATAGGGGGCAAATGCTCATCAACTTTCTCGAGCGGGAGGGGCTGTTTTTGATGAACTCATTTTTCGAGAAGCGGCCCCAAAGAAAGTGGACGTGGAAAAGCCCCGACGCTTTGACCAAAAATGAGATCGATTTCATCATGACGGACAGGAAGCACATATTCAGAGACGTCTCAGTGCTCAATAGGATTAACACCGGTAGTGATCACCGTCTGGTCCGAGTTTCTCTTAATGTCAACTTCAAAGTTGAATGTGTCCGCATGATGAAATCCAGGCTCCAACCAACTCTGCTCCAACTCGTGATGGGATCTGAAAAATTCCAGTCTAATCTATAAAACCGATTTGTTGCCATGGAAACCACAAGAGACGTAAACCAGAACCTTGAAAATGTGGTTCGAATCCTCAGGAATGAAGGTACGAGATTTTATCAAATGCAGCGTACAGGCACGAAGTCGAAACTTTCAGAGAGGACACTAGGGTCAATGAAGGAACGACGTGAGAACCCGCCAGTCACTTCATCGGCAAAGCGGACTCTAAACCGAGAGATTAGTAAGCGTGTACGACATGACCTCCGTTGCTCCAACGCTGTTTTGATTGAAAGAGCAATCGAGCAGAATCGGGGGTCAAAATTGTTTGTGAAATCTCTTGGAAGAAGCCATTTGACGAAGCTGACCACAGCAAGCGGAGAAGTCGTTGCTTCCAAGCTGGCCGTCCTTTCGGAAGTAGAAAGCTTCTATGGTGATTTGTACGCTTCGCATGCATCTCGATCTGATCCCGAAAATGAGGACCCTAGAGCCACATTAACACGCCACCATTCTGAAGATCTGCCAGAAGTCACCATTGACGAAATCGAGATGGCTCTTAGACAGCTGAAAAATGGAAAAGCCCCTGGAGAGGATGGCGTTACTACAGAGCTGTTAAACTCTCCGCTGGCGCTCCAAAAGTTTTTCAACGCTATCCTGTTCGAAGGGAAAACTTCAGAGGCATGGAGTAGGAGTGTGGTCGTCCTATTCTTCAAAAAGGGTAATAAAACCACCATCCGAAACGAGGTGATCCGACAAAGAACCAGGGTCATCGTCGACGTAACCCACAAGATTAGCAAGCTGAAGTGGCAGTGGGCTGGTCACATTTGCCGAAGAACCGATAACCGTTGGGATAAACGAATTCTTGAGTGGAGACCGCGTCTCGGCAAACGTAGTGTAGGACGTCTGCAGGCTAGGTGGAGCGATGATTTGCGCGGGACGGCTGGCAGGAGCTGGATTCGGGAAGCCATAGATCGAACTAAGGGGCGTGAAAATGGAGAGGCCTATGTCCAGCAGTGGACTGCGATAGGCTGATGATGAATATGTTGCCAAACTTGAATTAAACCTAAGTGAGTGTAAATGCAAGGTATTTGTATAGAAAAACAAACTTGTATAAAGCAACAGTGTCAAAACACACCAAACTTGCCTTACATGGCCTAATTTAGTACTGAAACGATTATATACGACACAATATAGGGGCGGACTTTACCCAAAGCAGAAACTGCCGGAAACCGAAAATGTCAAAATCTTTCGTTTTCATTTCTTTTGTGACTACTTTACCAGGATAGTTTTTGCATTTTGTGTCAAGCAAAATATGCTCAGTGTATTTTCCTTCATAGTGTTTATATTTCTAGTCACATTTAAATGTTATCTGAAATATAAATACATGAAAGTCATTTTAATGTAATAAAAGGGATAGACTTGTTGTGTAATATTGCATTTTTAATATCTTCATTCCTTAAACTGCATTTAAAAGTGTCCGAGCAAAATGAGCATGGAACATCATTAAGACAATAAATCCAGATTTATTTATTTATTGCTATGGAAGAAATTCGTAAATCACATCTTATAGTTATAATTGTTTGCACGCATGTTGTTAGTTTTCGTTGGGAGGTGGCGTGCTCTCTTCCAGAGGCTGTTGCCTAATTTAGGGATGTCGTAGAAGGAAGTTGGCCACCTCTACTGTGTAAGCTCATTACTGTGGGGCGTCCATAATTGTCAAACACCTATCAGCTTCCTCCCGCTGCCAATCTAAGTTAATTTACGCGCAAAGGGTAGCGGCCGTTCGAATCGTGCCCACACGCACCCAGTCTTATTTAGGTATAGTACAAGAAGTAGTATAGTACAAGGTATAGTATAACAACAAAAAATTACGAATTGCCCCAAGAACCTACTTTAAATTGTTCAACAGCTTTCGGCGTATTATATTTTTTAAAGAAATAAGGTAAATCCTTTTTCGATGAGTGACTATAACAATGTTTTCAATGTGACTAAATAAAAAGTCGTTCTAGAACATAAGAGGATGTTAAACATTATGTGAAGAAGACTTTACTGAACTTATTTATGAAGGAGGCTTAAACTGAAATCTTCGTGAGAGAATTGCAGAATTGCAACGCAAGGCAACGCATCCCCGCGTTACTTGATTTGTAACATGTAGATATAACAAGGTGAGGCAAGAGTTACCGTGCAATTTTCTCACGATGATTTTACCTAATAAACGGCCTGCAACAGCGAATTTCATATTTTTTTCATCATTGTAGTCAAAATCATCCATTACTTTAAGAAAATCTTTAAGCCGTTAATATCGCTGTGTCCATCGAAATAACTTCATCTGTCTCCTTCTTAAAAACGTGAGTTTCACACTCTGACTGACTGAATTTTTTGTTATGAAAAAAATTAAATGTAAACTATTACGTAATATATTTATTTTTTACACAGAAAATATAAAAAAGAGTTACAATATGCAAATGTTTGGCCGAAGAGCTAGGTGGTAAAATGACATCAATAACTTTATTTATGTCCTTTAAAAAATACTACAAACATTTACAAGTCGAAGAAGAGCTGGATAAAACACCGGAGGATGAATCGGTAGATGGTACTTTAGAGGATAAATCACACGTGAGTAGCAGCTCAGTAACTTCGACCCAAACTATTAATGTGTACAACAATCAACATTTTAAACCAAGTGGACAGAGTAAAATATTTTATTTTATCATAGATGTTAATAATAAAAACACATCTCTTATTTCCTACGAGAAAAGAAAAGACGGTTCATTTCGAAGAGTCAGATTTGATTAAATGAAAATATGGCAATATTCAAAATTGCCCTATACCTCCTTCAATCTTTATGTAGACAATCTCCACTTATCTCTCTCAAAAGCATCCTTTTCCAGTGATCACCTGTGTCAGCCGATATGAGAGGGTCCCGTGACGCCTCTCGACCCAATCCTTCATAACGGGTCTTACCGTCGTAATAACGGCGTGCCCAGCGCTCGGATGCCCAGGTCGTCCCCTTCCATTCCTCCACGAGGACCTGGCGGAGTTGGGATTTCTGATCTTCGATTTCTCCAATATCTCAGGACTCCTTACCCAACTCCTGCGCCTTCTTGCGCCACGGATAAAGAGCTGCAAGGGCTTTCGCCTCCAGGTACCATGGTGGAGTTCCGGCCAGGAGACTTACCGCCTTAAAAGATATCGTGGACTCATTGTAGAGATTGTAATTATAATTACTTATTATATATAGTATATATTTTAGACGGTGTATGCATACATGTATATATGTGTAATACAAATTACAAATATATACATGTACGCATATGTACGAGTATATATGTGTAATTTGAATATATGAATATTTATCTATGAATGTTATATATACATTTAAAGGTTAGTGATTGTTTTTATTATTCACATAGAAAAGGTAAAATTTGTGAGTTCTATTGCTACTACCTATTTATTGTCACTTACTCTTATAAACAAAAAAAGGTTATCTACAAGAGGTTGTCCGCCATGAGCGGTAAGATCACACATTATCACGTTTTATATTATAACTCTTCCTTTTCTATCCATTTATGGTTATAAAGATAAATAAAATAAATAAAAAATAAAAAACATATGCTCTTAATTGATTACGCTACAAAATAACTGCGCTGGAAATAGCTTGTAATAGAAACTGATCCATCCTGAAAAAATAAAAAATTATGGCCACCCTTGCCCCGAAATATTCTCGTATAAAACGCAGAATATCAAGTTTCTTTTAAAGTATGGCAGTGAGAAAGAATTGAATTAAAAAATAGTAAAAAACTTAGTCCACTTTTCTTCACTTCACCCATATACATTTTAGACTCGCATACAAAAACCATCACCTTCACTATTAACTCGCATATCAAATAAAACAAAAACATCAGAATTTCACGCACACGTAAATACATTCTGTGTCATATCAGTGTACTGTGTAGACTCATTTAGGCTTATACTTTGACAGAGGGGAACGGAAATGTTTTTTGTTTTTTCAAAAGACGGTGCCCATTTCATTTTTTTTTAAGCTGCCAGAATGACTCTGCCCTGCCTGATGGAAAGCATGAGCAGAATCCAAGAGTGGTGGTCACCATCCTCAATGCGAAAAAGAACAATGCAGCATGGTGACCCACACTATGGCGGCCTGGTGAGATGCTTTTTCACGGCCCGCTTAAAGGACCCGGGATCATAGTGGGAAGGAAACACGTGCGCTGGTAGTGAGTTCCAGGTTTTGGCCGCTCGGCACAGGAAGGAATTACCGAAGCGATGAGTACGAGAATGTACGTCTTCCACTTTAAAGCGGTGACTTCTAAGGCCGGCACGTGTTGTTCTATAGAGGAAGGGAGAGGGGGGGATCAATTGGAAGAGCTCTTCAGAACACTCACCATGGTAAAGGCGATAGAGGACTGCCAAGGAGGCGATATCTCTACGCAACTGTAGAGGCTCAAGGGTCTCGGTTTCATGTCATCCATATGTTTTATCCTGAATTTCATCATGACTTGAAGACTCAAAGACTTAGAATTGAAGACTTTAATACTTGACATTGGCAGAAATAGCTGATACGGCTGGTTACCAACTCATTAAAAGAGGAAGAAGACAGAGGGGAACGCAAGCTTATGACTGCTGTGTCATATTAAATCAGAACTCTCTATTCATTGCATAATCTGAGTTATTATAGTAATAGCAGAGTTGTGTGAACCTGTAATAGATATATAAATCGTGGCTCTTCTCAGATCAGTATAGTTGTTAGCATTAATGATCTCACTTCATCACACTATGTATCAAAATAACCTTACTCTATGTAACCATCTCTTAACCTGAATAGTCCTAAAGATATATGTTAGTCTGAACTGTTGGACTTGAACAACTAAACCTTCGTTTACAGACCTAAGAATAATGTTAAGTGACTAAATCGCGCTCTGCACATAATAATAATAATAATTAAATTTATTGCACGAAAACAAAAAACAATTTGTTCAATTTAAAACGAGTTTAAGTTATATCGAACATGAGATAAGCTCCGTTGCCAATCTAGGTAGAAATCTGTATTTCGGCGCCATTCCCCACAGGAATTTCAACTTAACTAGTATTTATTATAAACGAAGAGATAATTAATCTAAAATAAGAAGAACAAAATAAAAAGTGAACCTCTCGTGTCTGCATGTGGGTGTATGTGGGAGTGTGCATGTGTGTTTGAGATGATGAGGTAAAAATTCATGGAAGAGTAATAAAACGCTAAAAAGAATTTTAAATAGCATACTAAATTGAACGTAATAGAAAAAAAACTTAGAGTCGAAAAAGAATAAGTAAAATGTAAAAACTACGATAGTACCTCCTCAGTTTCCTTATATCTCAAACTTTGAAGCCAATCAGTAACTTAATCTTGCACTCTGTTTTATTAAGAGGGTTTTTAAGAGTAAATAAGGATAATGCTATTTCCCTTATTATATAGTTATTAATTATGAGTAGTTATTTTAACAGAGTCTGGTTTTCTTAATAATTAAACTTTTTAATTACAATTATAATGATTTGTATTGAATTAGCTACACTTTTTCTTATTTTTTAAATCATTTGAATTACTTTATTTTATGTAAAGTCATAACAAGTTAAATGTTAACTGCTTCGTTGGTCTAATGGTTAGCATAAGCGACTAACGATCAAAAGGTCTCGGGTTCGATTCCCGGGTCGGACTTGCTATTGAGTTTTTCTTACAAGAATTTCTTAATAGCAGCCCAAAGTATGGAAGATGGCGGTGTTTTCCCACCCGTGCCTTGGAAAGCAAGGTTGTCATGAACACCTATGACAATAGTTACTGGGAAGTCAGTGTCCTCAAATATACTGACAACTAGAACCTTCTAGACCTTCGAATTCAGTGCAACACAGGGTCTGGGAGGTCCGATGCCAGTCGCTCCGTGGAAAAACTGATTTCAGGTAAAACCGGTTGAACTAGTAGCCGACCCCAATTAATCTTGGGAATAATAAAGGCTGAGATGATGATAAGAAGTTAAATTTTATTTTATTTTTATCATAATACTAGGTATATAGTGGAGCACCACAAGATTGATATCTCGGACTCCAGGGCCAGTCAATGATCTCTATGGAAATTACAAAGTATGCTATGTATTTGTCTCCTCTGATTTATTATACTATTTTCAGTAATACATAGGGATTCTAATGATTTATGATGAATATGCATAAGGTATTCAACTGTAGTTATAAAATCAATGTCTATAAATCACTATTATTATTACACTATATCTTTTTAATTTGTTATTATATTCGTTTCTTTTAAATACGCATAACTATGCCCTTACATTTCTCCACTATCCTCTGTTCACTCAGGGTTTGCTGGCAGAAAACTCAATGTTGGGTTAAGCACGCCTTTTGTACATGACACTTCCTTGTATTTTATTCATACTTATATTTTCAATGTGTACAATAAAGAATAAATACAAATACAAATTTAAAATGCCTTAACTACGAACGTATTATTCTTCAAAAGTGGAAGATTATATCATCAGTTGGTGTTAATTTTTATGTTTTTTGTCACTAACAGAAAAGTTTTAGTTTTGAAATTAGATTGTATGTGTGATAAGCGTAAAAAACAATCCTTCCTTAACAGTCGGGTAAAAATAGAAAACATTATTCATCAAGTGCACATTTATTTGTACAAAATCGTCGTAAAAGTATCTACATAATATTCAGATTAATTACTTTGTTTAAAATAAATCGCAGTTCAACCTAACCTCTACAACTCGACTATATCACAAATATCACCGATGATCTCTACAATATGGCATTCGATCCAATGAATATTTTCCAATACCTTTCAATTTCTTAGATCCGGGTAGTACTGTAATAATACGAACCTTGCTTATGACCGTTTTCACTAACGTCCCCTAAATTTAAGGGACCACTTAGAGAAAGCTAGATAAGCCTTAGAGATTTTTTCGATTTCACCAACCTTAAGGGGATACCTAATTTTGCATTATATGTAAAATGCTGCGTAATAATAATCAATTTATTAATTTAATTTTGCGGAAAATACAATCGACATAAATATACTTGCGCACGTTTATGATTTTGTAAGTCCCTGCAAAATAGGAGACCCTTAGTTATGAAAACGAAATTAGATAAGATTAGTATTGAGGAGCTACCTACGTCAGGGGGTTCCTAGTTAGAATATGGTCTAAGTATAGTTGGTGAAAACGGCTTAGTGCCCGTTTTCACCAACTATACTTTTAGATTGTAATATATCTCGCGAGATTGTAAACTGTCGTAAAATTGTGAACATATTATACATTACAATTTAACGTATTATTTTTAGTTAGCTTATAATCTATCGCTTAAGCTCATAAGTGAAACCGTCAAAATATGGTATGGTCTGCGACGCATCCCGCGCGCTGATTGGTTGAACGGTATATGTCCCATGCTATATTTTTACATTGTTTGTTAATTCGTTTGTTGCACAATGTAAAGCATTTTCGTGATTGTAAATTGATGTCATGTAGAAAATGAATCACAGCTCTAGCTTTTATAAAATTGTTATGGCAGTAAAATGCATTTCTTCAAAGAAGTTCTAACATAACTAATCAATCAGGGACAGTTGACAATTTGACGCGCGAAAGATTGTGATTTAACGTTATTACTTGGATATATTATAATCTAACAAAAAATAGTACTTTAAATTGTAAGCAGTATGTCACAGTTGACAATCTTTCGACAATTTACAATCTCGCTAGGTAGATTATAGTGCCATATATAAGTTCAACCTTATAACTGAATGTTTTATCTTCATGCCAAAATATAAATGCATTTCCCGAAAGATATAAAATTAAACATTGTGTTCTTGGAATTATTGTAGGTAATTAAAGACGTCATTGGCCTCAAGCCTCATTTATGTACAATGATATCAGTAGTTGCTTTGCGTCGTCACTGTGTTGTGTTCTTTGCTAACGGCCGCCCGTGCACGAGGTAAGCGATTTCCTTTTAATTTTATAAACGGTTACTATATACGGATAAAAGCTTACGTATCCTTTAACCTTGTATTTATTTGCTATAGGCTCGTAAGCATACCGGTTTTGTGTCGTGTTCTCTTTCATTATAAATGTATATGAAGAAAATCTTTGATAGTCCATATGAAAAGTTGTAACGCTTTTGCAAACTTACTAAAACATTATTTTGCTGACGTAATAACAAAAATATATTTGTGAACTACGTATTTTTATGTTACACATACATTACTCATTACACCCACCGAGATAATAACAAAAATATATTTGTGAACTACATATTTTTATGTTACACATACATTACTCGTTACACCCAGTAATGATTGTCTCTAAAATAAAAACGTTTTAAAAAAAAAAGTTATACACATTTAAAAATGCAATACTTGCTAATACTTTGTATTATCTAGTGACTCAAAAGTTTCATAATTTATAATACATATAAATTTATAAAAACTAACGCGACATTAACAAAATTAAATGTAAATTATGCAAATTTTTGAATGAGTGCTACAACTATTTTATATCGCATTTCCTCACTTTCACGTATAATATTTGTTCACTATAAATAAACTCTTCCCTTGAATTTCTTTCTACACGCTTTTTATTAGCTTCACTTGTATGTTTGTATGTTTGTATGTATGCATGTTTGTTTGTAACCGACTTCTTTGGACGCGATTTTGAATCACTTTAAACGGCCAGATTTCGTTCAAATTTTGTAGATTTATCGAGGACCGATGACAATACACTAATTTGATAAAATTATTCCATTTTTCAATTTGCAAAATAAATTTTTTGTTAATTTATCACGGAATTAATAGTCGATTAGAACAAATAATAGTTTAAAATTAAAAAAACAAGCTATTATAAATAAACCAAACTAAAAAGTAGAAAATAAATAATAGTTTAAAAAAACTAAAAACACGCTTTTTATAGAAAAGCGAACTAAAAAAATAGAAAATAAGTTTTAATATATTTAAATTGAGAATAGTGTTAAAAATTGCAATAAATATAAATTAATAATAGTGTTAATAAAAAAAATATTTTATTTTCAAAAAAGCGTGAGGTGTTTTTTAAGATATTATCAAAATGATAATTACACTACTCGTGTCTGTCAATAAAATATTTATAACTATTAACACCATCCACCCCACGCTTTTTTTTAAATAAAATATTTTTTTTGTATTATCATTACCTACAGACACCATCAATCATAAAAAATTTCACAAGGCATCCAGTGAAATTATTATTACTTAATACTGAATCTAAATTGATTATATTTTTGTCCTATACTTATCACTGAAACTATAATCATTTCTGTATTTATGAGCAAAGCGGGTAATTTGACCAATTATTTAATTTATACTCTCGACTGTCGGCACTTGATGGAACTTGTTGCAATACATTCTAGAATTAAAATCACAGGATGCTATAAAGTGAAACAGGTCAGGTGTAAACATGAATAAAATAGTGGAGTAAGTACAAGTGATTTTAATTGTAGAATGACTAATTATTGTTACAGTCAGCAAATAAAATAATGGTATGTTATCAGTTTCAATCTCATAATATGCGCTAATAGGGAACTAATGTGTCGCGTCTAGCATGTGATGTATCATCAATTTGAATACAATGAGTAATCATTAATTCCCTACAATTTTCACATTTTTTAAGAACTACTTACTAATACATTAATACTTTGACAAAGAAAAATTAACAAAGTATTGTTTGTGTACACCGGAAGTATTATCAATTTGTTAAGTTATTTTGATTTTTTAACTCTTTTTGTGTAGTCATCACTATTCTACTATGATACTTTGCCACGTGGTTCGTATTAAAGATGTTTAAAAATAACACTATAACATTTTCTTATATTTTTAACAATTACTTAATTTAGGCGCATAACTCTGCTGAAAAAATGAATATCACCTGTAAATTATTTTCAAGCATATGACAAGTCTGTTAAACACAAAAAAACGTCCTTACAGCCCTACAACCATTCACTCCCATTGGAGTTCATTATCAATGAATCAATCAACAACCCATAATATCCCACTGCTGGGCTCGGGTCTCCTCAGGAGAGGGTTAAGGCCATACGTCCCCACGCTGGCCAAGTGCGAGTTGGGGACTGGCAAGAATATGTTGTGGCTACGTAAATCTTGCCGTTGGATGTTTTTAAGCCGCCCGAAGGCCTCCAGCTAAGCTTCACGACTGTTATCCTATGACAACAACCGGGACCGACTGCTTAACGTGACCTCCGAATCACAGAGACGCTCACGGTAACATGCCACCAGCGGTCGGTACCTGGATGGGTCATCCAGGTACCGACCGCGCCGTCGTTGCTTGCCCTCGGTGATTGTTTCTAATCACCGAGTGCAACTGGGCTATGAGCTCCGCGGAGTTCATTATGATATATACTATATTAACCACATAAAGAGCATATACCCACGTTAAGATGTCAACAGTACACAGTAGTGCTAGTACAAGCAGTGGGAAGAATACAATAGTTTACATACCTAACCTAACAGAATTCTTTTTCAAGTAACCTTTGACTGGATTGGAAATTAACAATTACTATTTATTCATTTATTTAATGCCTATTCGTACCCGTATTCGTACGAAGGTATAGAGTATGTATTTGTTTGGTTTGATACGCAAATCGCAGCAACTACTGATTGGAATCTAAAAAACTGGTGTTAGATAATAGCCCATATATTGAGAAAAGCTATATACAAGCTGTGACTAATCGGAGCCCTCCATAAATAAAAAATGTTATAGAAACATGTTATATTATATGTTATAGGTCAGCTGGTTTAAAATAATATGACTCTTGTCTGGCCTTGCGTAAATCCTTGTTTTACTTTCGTTTTAAATTCATTCTGAAATTTATAAACCTGCATGATCTCATAGTTATCAAGAGTAAAGTACTCAGTACTTCTGTTTGTTAAATTATTCTTTCAAAGTTTGAAATCACTTAGAGTGATATAATTCGTTATTTATGAAGGAATGGCAAAAATCTTGGTAAATAATGCTGACGCCAATCATGTTATGTATATTTTAATACAGCTGCTGCACAATAAAAATTCTATATTTTGGTTATTGTTAAAAATACTATAATAATAGACAATAATAAGAATATTCACTCTTTCTTAATGCTATTAAAAATATTAGTGATTGTTATCTTTACATTAGTAAGTTAACGACGGCAGCCATAATAGTCTGACACTGTGCTATAGCTGCCAGGATACTAAATAATACAAACAGTTTTTTATGGACTCTCATTGCCATGCTTTTACTAATAACTTGCCATTCGGAAACAAAAGTGAAACCGCAGTGTAACAGAGCGTAACGTACAGCTTAGTATCTTTTTTCAGAAATAGACCAACCCACAAAGCTAATCAGGCAACACGATTTTGTAATTTATAGATGGCTAAAGCAAGTCAAATACAATCAAGTCAAAGGTTAAAACCGTATTGTATGCAAATTAAGGTTTTAACTTTGTAATAGCTTCCAATAACTGGCATTTAAATTTAAAATTAAATAGCGAGTGAAATTATTGTGAGATTGAATAAAATTATTCGTATATCGTTCCTGAAAAAAATATCCTTGAATTGAATTGAATCAAAATCATTAATAACATTTAAAAAAAGCAGATTATTAATTATAAAATGTGTCTATGCAGTAGTTTAACACCTTTAAATCTCGGCAAATAACTCGACCTGCACTATGATCACAAACAGTGGTCCCACAATTGGAATTCACGTAAACTCGGGGGGAAATTTCTTTTGATACACGTATGCAAGTATAGTTAATGAAATACTTAAGACAGACAAGACTCAAGTAATTACCTACATAGTACGACAATTAATTGTTTTACATGCTGCTGGGAATATATACATAAAAAGCAACCGTAACTGACTGATCCGTCAACGCTCAGCTCAAACCGCTGAACGAATTGCACTAAAATTTGGCACACATACTGTTATTATGAGGTACGCGTGCGTTCATCATAATAACAGTATGTGTGCCAAAAAAAAAGGATTCTTCTAAAGTCAAGCCCTAAGGGGCGAAGTTTGTATGGAGCACCAAGATAACGTAACCTACGTTTACATTTAGAAACTTCGCGAGGTTTATTCTTTAACTAAATAAGCAAATACCTGTTTTAGGGTTTTTCGAAAATCAACTCTCTAAGGGGTAAAATGGTACAACAAAGTTTTAAAAGCAATATGGGGATTTTTTTTAAGATTATTGACCACTGATAACGAAAATGGCATCGGTTTTGAATTTGTACAATGCGGACATGAAATATAATCATCAGTATAATAAATTATTAATATGCCCATCCTACAACCCTCTTTGTGTAGTCGGTTTAAAACGTACTTAAAATCCGTCCGTATTAAAAATTACCGGTGAACTGTTAATTTTCTATTGTTATTTATTTTTGGTACTTTGTGGCGTCTGTCAATATTTTTTATTAAAAAAAAACATGGATACTTCACCCACAGATGTCGTCCAAAAAGTGGCGTTGCTGAATTCTGGGCTTAGTAAACGTGTTGTTGCTGCAAGATTACATCTAAATTTGTCATCTGTGCATAGAGTGAACAAACGCTTTCGGGAAACCGGGCTGGAAAGAACGAGAGTAACTCGATAGTTACGTTTAAGCGAGAAGATCGATTAATTGCTACAATTACTTTGAGAAATCGGCGTCTTAACGTATTTTAACTGCAGCAACAACTTCCTGTTATCTTAAAGGTGTGTTGTGTAGAAGGAACGTAGTTTGGTAGCATGGCAGCTTGCAAATGGGCTGAAATTAATGGAAAACGGCCACCGAAGAAAGCGGCTCAACTTACACGCGAGCACCTTAAATATATTTTTGATCAGTGGAGCAACGTTCTCTTTTCCAATGAGTGTAAAATTATGCTTTATGGTAATAACAGAAGGAACAAAGTATTCAGAAGAGAAGAAGAATGCTATGCGCATTGCTCCATTGAAAAAAAAAATAGATATGGTGCTGATTTGAGGACAGTTTGGGGATATTAGCGCTTACGGTAACACAGAGCTTGTTGTTGTGTCTGGACCGTCTACTGTCATTGAACGGTAAGCGTTATATTGAACAATGTCTAAACGATCATGTGATGCTTTATGTATAATTTATTGTCGAGAAGTTCATATTCATGCATGATAAGGCTTGAGCCCACACTATGGTCCTCGTACGAGATTATCTCTTTGAAGTTGAATCTCGTTTATGGAATGGCCAGTAAGGAGTCCTGATTTGAAGCCCATATAACATCTATTGGATGAACTAAAAAGACGCCTTCAAAGAAAAGATCTGCCCCAGAGACTCTTGGTCAATACAATCCAAGAAGAATAAGAAAACATTCCCCGAATGAAATGGAAGCAGTCATAAGAGCCAGAAGAGGAAATACAAGTTTTTGAGTAAATTGTTTCTAAACTTTCATACTCCATCATAAAAGTAACTCACTAAACAAAGCAGTAATATCTATAAATTTATAATTTGAATTTGTAACATTCTGATTAGGATTTGGAAATCTAATACAGGGGGTATTATTATTATTTATACCATAAAGTAATGTTTAATATTTCTTGTCAATAATAAATATATATCCGATAACCCTTTCAGAACATGAATATGCGTGATATTTAGATTTGTTTGATGTGAAGTGTGTAACAAAATGTAAACAATTGGCACAATTTAACTATTGTTATACGAATTTCAAAATACAATGGTAAGAATAAAATAAACGTAAGTTTCATTTCGAATGTTAAGGAATTCCACCTAATGAAAATGCTAATTTTAAATTTTCGTGTCTTTTTTACAATAAAATTGCAACAGGTCCAATTATGTGAATTAAAGATACTTTGTTTCTGTGTAAACCTCAAAATGGGTAGACGTCATCACTTAATCTGTTTTTTTTTTATTTACCTTATAACTTCGTCTTTATGAACCGGTTTATGTTTTGGTTTGGTTAAACTGTCTCACTCCGTAAAAAACAAACCAAAAAAAATTGTGCGCCAGTTATTATTCAGGCCTTAATAACGTACCAATCATTAAATGAACGGCATAAGAATAGTTATAGGAACCTTAAAAAGTCAGGGTCACACATCATCTATATTAAGAACTAATTTTTGCCGGACACTCAAAGCATTCTAAGCTAAAACTAGTCGGTAAAAATATTGAGAAACAATAAAAAATACCCACTGTTATAATTACTCCACTGTTATAATTATAATAATCATTATATATAATTATAACAGTGGACTATCCTCTGCTGAACATAAGGCTCTCCTTAGAAAAAAAATTTTGGGATATTATATCACGCTATGACACAACTCAAGTTTTCCTTTGCAGAGCTATTGTCCTACGTAATTTTCTTCCTTGGTCGGCCCCTACGTTTCTTGCGGGATGACACTGCGGCACCACGTGGACAATTGCACATAATATCATTCGATTCACATTTATATTAACCAAATAACGATACACTACTTTCCAAATATACTCCTCTCCATCGAATACTCGACCGTAAATATTTTTGCTGCGTCGAATGCATTAAAATTGTGGTAAAGATTTGCCTAAGTTCCATATTATCGAGCTTCTATGTTTATTTGTGGATATTTCAATTAAATTGCATGATACTTATTTAAATCTTTATGCACTAATCATAATATGACAATAAGGGACTCAATGTCACAGGCCTTTTGTTACAGTTTACCCGTTTGGTTATTGGGAAATGTCTGGCTAGATATTAGTCTTGCTGTTTTAAGAATTTATTTTAGTACGTAGAATGTGTTTACTTCTTCCATTCTACTCATTTACTTTTTCCCACGATATATCATATAATTTCTCATGGTTACATTTTGTAATGTTACCGAAACACCTATAGTTTATTCTGTATATGTAATATTATTTGCGTGTTTTAAAAATACTGTGTGATTATTAATACTGATGTAATCTGTTGCAGACTGAAAAAGAAATGGTGGACCCTTCAAAAGATACTCTTCCAAATGAAGAGCCTGAACTCAGCAAGATTAGAGAAACTGACTGGCCAGCTGTACTATTTTTTATCCATATTCACTTACTCTCTCTGTATGGAATATGGCTGCTACTCTTTGGAATCAAACTGCTCACCTTCTTGTTACGTAAGTTTATTGTAAGACTACTTTACACGGATTATGAACCCCAGCTGACAGCTATTAATTATGTATTTAGGTGGAATAATCCAGAAAAATAATGAAAAAATTATGTCACGTCAAATTTTAATACTGAAATAAAAGGGCTAATTTCTGCCTCCTTTGAGTTATATTACTATTTACATTCCAGTTTGCAAATTATGAGTGTTTGTTATCAATACTACTCACTGTTCTGCTTATCCATCCAAAAATAAAGACTTGAATGTCCGTAAATTCTTGTTTTAAAACTGGAAGAGGTCGATCACGTAGAATATGTAAAATCCTTCACCATTTACAAAAAGGTTTATTAAACGACACAAGAGGCAGGTAAAGAAGTTTTTACATTTGAGAATGATAATTTAGGTATAGGTATATTACACATCTATAGACTAAAATGTCTTTATATATAAAACAAAGTCGTGTTAGTTACACTGCTTATAACTTAATAATGGCTGGACAA
The DNA here is from genome assembly GCA_003709505.1 of Hyphantria cunea. Taxonomy (NCBI): domain Eukaryota; kingdom Metazoa; phylum Arthropoda; class Insecta; order Lepidoptera; family Erebidae; genus Hyphantria; species Hyphantria cunea. The sequence continues at coordinate 417,257 of PKRV01001109.1, read as the reverse complement.
TTTTATAATATTTGCGTTTTTGGATCTGTCTTCGTCCGGAATAAGATAATAAGTATCTATTAAAATCTAGTATTTATCAATAAAAAACATCTTTAAAAATCATCATCGAGTCATCAATGAGGTATTTCAAGATCACATTAGAAGTCTGGTCTCACACTCTACCGGCCCGCCGGGTCCGGGAACGGGCCAGGTAGGTGACTCAGGCACCAGAGATCTCGGAACGATCTCCGTCCTCCATAAGCGCAAACCTGAGGGTGACAGAGATGGTCTCATCTGTCACCCTAGTAGCAACAGGCTCAGGTGGAGCCATCTACGAACCGTACGTGGCCCGAGGTAGGGTGGGTTCGCAGGGTTTTCCTTGTTAGGGTGCACCTGATTCCTCGGCTTCTAGTACCTACGACGGCGTGCGGTTATAGTCGGTTTGAGTCCGACATGCCACCAGGATTGGTATCCGAGGGGATTTACGCACAAGGAAAAAAGGCAATGTTTTGGACATTACTGTGGAGGAACGGGCCACATGTTCCTCCAACACAAAGGGAGGATCCTCCGACCAGGCGAGGTGATCATGCCTGGCGGGCCACTGCCCAACGGTTGATGTTGGGAAGTTGTATATATGTTAATCGGCGCGAGAACTTCTATTGCGCGATTTAGGATTGGTGGTTTCTTAGTTTTATTCGTTGCTCCGTAGTTCGATGTTTCTTCGGTAGATGGCGCTGTCATATATTTTATGTTGTTGCGCTGTATGTGGAAGTCGCCACATCACTCCCCTCCAAGACCGGAGGTTGATATCTGGATGAGTCAGCTGTCTGTGCTCTGTTGTGAAGCTTGCCAGTGCCAGGAGTGAGTAGTTCCAGTGAGTCGGAACTGAGTGCCGCAAGTTCCAGTGAGTCGGAACTGAATGCCGCTAGTCCCAGTGAGTCGGGGCTGAAGTCCGCTAATCCCAGTGAGTCGGGATCGCATGCGGTGCGCGGTGCTGCGGTGAGGTCCCCAGTGAGTCGGGGCGGTTGCTGCGTAGTGGCTGGCTGCTGCATAGACGGGAGAGAAATGCTCTGCTTACATGGACCGTAGTTGCAGTGTGCTGTGCCTAGACGCTGTTGAGGCCGTAGGGGTTACCAGGCTGGAGCGGTCGCATCCTGCGTGTGGTGTATCCCTGTCGAGGCCGAAGTTGCTGGCTAGCTGAGACTTGCTGTGGGAGTGAACATGATGGTGGCGCTCTTGCTGTTGATCTGCTCCTACGAAGGCTGCTTCCAATCACGTCGGGGTCACCACTGTGGAGGTGGTGTCATGTGTCCCTCCAACACAAAGGGAGGATCCTCCGACCAGGCGAGGTGATCATGCCTGGCGGGCCACTGCCCAACGGTTGATGTTGGGAAGTTGTATATATGTTAATCGGCGCGAGAACTTCTATTGCGCGATTTAGGATTGGTGGTTTCTTAGTTTTATTCGTTGCTCCGTAGTTCGATGTTTCTTCGGTAGATGGCGCTGTCATATATTTTATGTTGTTGCGCTGTATGTGGAAGTCGCCACATTACTATATCGTCGTCAGGGTTTCTCATCTAGAATAAATAGTATATGATGAGCTGGATGCGAAAAACCCAACATCGATCAGAGTGACGTGGAATAGGAGAGGCCTACGACCAGCAGTGGACTGCAATAGGCTGATGATGATGATAAGCTAAATCGCTAATTCTGCGTCTGGTTGTTAGTCGTGTAAAATACGTACACGTATAGAGCTATTTAAGTATATTACTAGTATAAGTTTTGATTATTATTCCTCTAGACTTGAAGACGTAAGTGCAGGTAAGGGAGTAGTTAAGGATGTTAAGGTGATGATGAGTACAAAACACTACCGTGCTAAACAATCCATAATCCTGATTAAGGTTTTCGATTAAATTTATTACATTATCGTATTGTCATCGATACTTTTATAAGTGTGCGAATGTTTCAATTCAATCCGAAGGTTGAAATTAAGTGAAAATAACGTTTTTTACATTCATAAATACGGGTAAAATTAACAAAAACGAGTTAGAACGTGAATTTAGTTTCAATAACATAAATATATAATAACTTAAATACTACAGCATCAGTCGTTATTTAAAAAATTAAATCAAGTCCAGGCAGTACATTATACATATTACGTCAACGAAACATGCGTAAAAATACTAATAAATACAATTATTAACATAACCTGACTTGTTCTTTTTTTTGATGAGTGATGTTTTTTATTAGTTAAACATTCAATCTAACATATGTAACCTCTCTCTGTTTTGACCAGCCAAGCTATCATTTAGTAACCAGTAAAGCAATACATACCTGGATATATAATAGCTTCAGATTTTCGTCACCAATGCCATATTCAGTGAAATCTGGTCCTACAAAAAACGTTCCAATTTAAATAGATTTTAATGTAGGACACAGCCTGTAATCCATGCGTTAAATTGCTACTAAAAAAAAAGATCACTCGTTTATTTATACATATATATATATATATGTTTATACTAGCTGACGCTGCAAACTTCGTTACGCCTAATCGTCAATGAATAAGCAGATCATGTTTTTAAAGATATTTTTAGTGATAAATACTATATTATAATAGATACTTATTACGACGAAGAGAAATCCAAATACACAAATCTCAAAAAATTGGTCCAACCATCCTTAAGTTATAAGTAGTGTTAATAAAACGACTTTGTTTTATATATACAGACATTTTATATATACCTAAATTATCATTCTCAAATGTAAGAATTTCTTTACCTTTCTGCCTCTTATATCGTTTTATAAACCTTTTTGTAAATGGTGAAGGTTTTGCGTTATATGGACCTTACTTTATAACATTCAACCAAGCATATTCCACGTGATCGGCCTCTTCCGGTTTTAAAACACTTATTTACGGACATTCGGATCTTTATTTTTGAATTTAGCAGAACAGCGAGTAGTATTGAAAACAAACACTCATAACTTGCTTACTGGAATGTAGTTAATAGAAGGCATCCTGATCCATCTGTACCACTGTTTAATAAAATTATTGGTTAGGGAGTTATCTCGATCTAGGTAGATAATATTTGCCTTTGAATTGTCCAACATTTTGATCAGGTCATACTGGCCGTAGTTACGCCCTAATCAGTCTATTACAGTGTGTTTCGTTTACATACAAATACATCAATATAATAATGTATGCTAAAAATCATTTGATATAGAAAACGAAAATTTAAAAATATTTAAGACTTTTATGCACTTTGGGAATTCAAAATGGAGAAACGGAGAAAATTGGACAAGATGAGAAGATCAAGGGAGAACTTTTTTAATGGATAACATGTGGATTCTCTAAGCAAAATCTGAAGGAGGACATAACTAAGTTCACATACTTATGTATCGAAATAGTTATTGCCGGAAAATTGAAACGTTCTTCCTTACTAAATAGAATATTTATTAATGTGACATATAATTCATTCCATTTAATTATATTTTCAGTTGTTACACTCACTTCCGTGGCAATCTTAGGCATGACTACAGGAGCTCATCGGTTATGGGCTCATAAAACATACCAAGCGAGCACTGGTCTTCGAATTATGCTTATGTTTTTCCAAACTTTAGCTGGAATAGTAAGTATCTTGTATATTTCTATTTAAATATATAAAAGTTTGCCATTGAATTTAAATACTACTAGTAATTTTATTTTATTTTATTGGTATGGGTATAGACCTCTCCTGAGAGGAGACTCGAGCCCAGCTGTGGGACTTTATGGGTTGATGGGATGATGAAGTAATTTTATTTAGACACATTCAGACACACACTTTATTTTTAATGTATTGTTTTTTTTTACACGTCAAGACAACATTTAAATTGAAATAAAAAATACAGATTCTGTTTTCTACGACACTCAGATCAGGTCAAATTAATAACTTGCAAACAATATCATGAAATATATAATAATCTTATACCCCGGTCGGCTGCCGCGTCGCATAATATAATTATAAATAAAGATAGTACTAACTAGTATTCCTCATAATGACATATTTTTTCATAATCAATTCGTTCTAATTTTCAGGGTCCGATATATGATTGGGTACAATACCACAGATTCCACCACGCTTACTTCGGTACAGACGATGATCCATACGATTACAATAAAGGTTTTTTGTACTCACACATTCTCACACGCCTTAGTAAACTCAGCCCACACCAGGAAAAGCTCAAGAATTCCATTGATATGTCAGACATTGAAAAAGATTCTGTAGTTATGTTGCAGAAAAGGTAAGTGCTGTCTTATTACCCAAAAAAAAAACTTAGGTTTATAAGAATACTTGAGAATTTGTTTGGTTGAATGCGATAATCTTAGGAAGTACTGGTCCATTTAAAAAAGTATTTCAGTGTCAGAGAGCCCAGTTATCGAGGAAAGCTATATGTCATCACACCATAATTATAATAAAATAATGTATGAAAGGGCGCTCATAGCCTAGTTGCACTCGGTAATTAGAAACAATGGTGGCATGTTACCATGAGCGTCTCCGTGATTCGGAGGTCTCGTTAAGCAGTCGGTCCCGGTTGTTATCATAGGATAACAGTCGTGAAGCTTAGTTGGAGACTTTTGGGCGGCTTAAAAACAAACAACGGCAAGATTACGTAGCCACAACGTAGTCTTGCCAGTCCCCAACCTGCACTTAGCCAGCGTGGGGATGTATGGCCTTAACCCTCTTCTGAGAGGAGACCCGAGCCCAGCAGTGGGACATTATGGGTTGTTGATGATGATGATGATGAATGTATGAAAAAATTGTTCTCTTTCAATAGTTCAAAAAAATTCTATGACAGTATCTATCTACCTCTTAAGACTGGTTCACGATAACCTCTTTTATGGTAAACAAATTTGTACACGCTGTACAAAATCACGTTACGAGCACATAGGAGACCCAGACGATGTTGCGAAGTCAGCTAGTATTTTATAAGGCAACCTGATATTCTTGTAGAGTTATGTATCGCGTAAACTTTTGATAAATTAATGACCACCTTCTGTTTTTTTCATTATAAGTTTATATAGTAAAAAGGTCATTCTTATTCTAAATTTATTATTTATTGCAGATTATACTGGGTTCTATATGGAATATTTTTCCTGTTATTACCCTTAAACGCCCCTCTCGAATATTGGGATGACTCAGTTCTGAGTGCAGTATTTGTAATCGGATTCCTACGCTATTTGATTGTTGTTCATGCCTCGTGGTTAATAGACAGTGCTGTCGGTGTCTGGGGACTAAAACCTGGAGAGAAGTAAGTGCCTGCTTCTTATACACATTTTTATACTAATTTAGGGGCTGTCCGTTGTTTTTGACTGGTATTAAAATAATATTAAAGAAATGGTGTAATCATGCGAAAAATAAATATTGTACTAGTCAATGATAGATTCTGCATAGTGTATTATTCTACTATAGATGAATCTCTCTCGAAAGAAACTGAAAAAATGTGGTATCTTACTAACCAGCCCCCTCCCCCCCCAATTTGTGATATTTGGTGACTTTTGCCAAACCCTTTCCCTCCCTTTCAAGCCTCATGTAAATAATCGACAGCCCCTCAGGTAAACTATATAACCAAGAAATTATCCGTTCTCGTGTCTCGCTTTTAAAGTTTCATGTTCCAATTATAAAGGACTCTTATAGGAACATATCTTTTTAAATTCGTCTACCTGTTAGCCAAGACCCTTTGGAAAAAGTTTTATGTATTTATTTGCTGTTCATTAATCTCTTGGAATGAAAATAAACATTAACATATTCTGCGAGATATTTTCAAAGATTAAAGCTTTAAATTGTTAATTTGTTTTTAAAACCAACTAATAGTTGATTCGACGACTCCATCAACCTTTGATTTATATTAGCACCTTTTAATGAAATATTTTCTACACAAACATAATTTAATAAGATTGAACTACTATAAAATATCAAAACATTCGTACGAGTATATTCGGCAAACGTACCTCAAAATACGTTAAAACAATAGTTTAATTTATGTCAAAGTGTGATAAAGAGATTTGTCTATCTTTGTATTAATTGCATCATTCAAAAAAATTTAAATTCGAAACTACCACAGTTTTTCGAATTAAACTATAACTATGCACCTCAAACAGCATATTATGAAAAAGATTACCAATCTCCATTGTATAGTAGTGTTATGATTGCGAGTTTATTTTACTAATTAATTACTTCTATTTACTAATCAATCCAAAAGCGACTAAAATAATAACACTTACGTCAACATCACTTTTCAAATCAATTTATGATCCGAATATTATTTCGCACTAATTATATAGAATCACACTTCGCAAAAAAATCTCTTAAAATTTTAAACAAAACACTAACGACCAAGAATTATTTTATTAATACAAAAATAAGTTTATATTTATGGCCAATTATAAACCAGTATAATTCTGTCTTATATCTTACTTATTACCTTAAATAAGTATTACTTTCTAAATTTAAATTTTAGGTCTTTCAAAATAACGCTTGAAAGCATTCATTCATTCTAAATCCAGAGACAAATTAAGAGTTAAGAGCTATTTTCTCGTATCTTTTTTTTCTTTAGCAATTTTTTACAGGTTATTGTGAAATAAAGATAATAAAAATAGGGTAACTACTCTTTTAAATGGTGGTTGAAAATTTATCGACTTAATTTTACAATCCATTTTACGTTTTGTACGTAGTGATTTTAACATAAATTTAAATATTTATTGATTGAATGTCGTACACGTTAGTACATTCGCCTTGGAAACTTGCCCGTATGCTTTAAAAAGTTTTGGTAGTATTTTTTTCGCTATCGAAACTGACCAAGCAAGCAATTGACCAAGAATCGTTTTTAAATACATTATACCCAACTCTTTTAATTCAGAGCCTGATCGATAAAATCCAATAAAAATATCAAAGTTAATGAGATGCTGAAGTTTTTCGAGACTAACTGTAAAAAGGACCTATCACTATTGAGTTAAAAACTATTTAAAGTATTTCAAATATATAATATAGTAATATAGTTGTCTCTTGTATGAAATAAAACAATACCAAATGTTATAATTTATTGCATTCAGCAAAATCAGAGCATTTGTGTTCAAGTCACATGTTGTCTTATTAGTTCTTTGTTCAGCAAATTAAATATTTCTTATTAAAAGTATAAATTAATCTAGAACAATTTTTGTTGAGTTATTGATGAATGTTTGATAATCATTTCTTAAGAATCAAAAATGCTAAACGTGAAGATAATATGTAGGTATGTACGTGGTTATAACTGGTTCAGCCATAAAAACGCAAAATGTCTCTGTAGGTATTTTAGTGACTAATGCTTGTAGTTGGATAATTATAATAGTAAAGAACGTGAGGAATTCATATCATATTTCCTTCTTACGTGGGTGTGGGATCAGATTATATTTTTATAGTAGTATTGAAACTATATGATGTAACGTGTTGTGGGAACTAGCTGCAAATTCATCTGTTTAGTGCCATTATGCAAGAAGCTCGAAGTATTTTAGTATTAAGAAATTTACCTACCTTTTTTAATTTCGACAACTACTAACAAAGAGTGAAAAAGTCAAGCGATTCGAATAAATGCATATTTATTCGAATCGCTTGACTGATGACAAACTATATGTGTTTATAGGGCTACCATTTCTAAAATTTGACAACCAGGACAAAAAAGTTTTAATGCTTTTTGTCCTCGTTGTCAAATTGAGTCATCTTTTAAAAAAGTCGGTGACAAAAAGACCCTTCAGTCAGTTTTAAGAAACCATTTAAAAATAGTATATAGACTTCAAATAATTACGTGATGTTAGTACTCTTTTATATGCGTGAAGTAAAAAGCTGTTATTTTGAAATTACAATTAACAGCTTTTCACTTCATAGTTCATACACATTTTATTTATTTGTATAAATAACCACAAGAAACAAAACGATCAGTTCATTTTTAGAGGATAACGAACATAATGAGGAGACATTGTTTGTATACTTAAGCATAGGAGACAAATATTAAGAAAACTCGAGGAGCTTGAAAAGGGATTTTAGGATTTACTAGGGGAATATCTTACAAATACATGACCCTAATTGAAGGGCCTAGCGTATAGGGTATTGTCTGCATTCGCAATGAATATAGCCACCACTCTTGGATTCTGCGTATGCTTTCCATTAGGCAGAGTAGAGTCACTTTGGTAGGCCCATACAATAAAAAAATCGGTTGTCAAAATTACTGGAGCAAATAAGATTAAGATACATTAGGTTAATTACGAAAAGTGTTTGTCTTATTGTAATAATCTTTTTCTTTGTTCTATTTTTCTCTAATTTTCTTACTTTAACCTTATCTAAAAGTTTAAATAATTTTTCATGATTTTATTTGTCACATTTATAATTATAGCAATTTATAAAAAAAAATTTTTTTTGTAACCATCATATTTTAAATACCTTGCAGATTTAATCTGCAACGTATTTAAACGTCATTTCTTTTAAGTTTCAGTATAGTACATGTTTCATCATTAGATAATAATTTTTATATTTGTTTCTTGCCCGCAGATCTCCACCAGATTCCAACTCGGTGTTCATTATTACAAAAACTTTCTGGCCTCATTATCATTATTTAATTCCGTATGATTACAAATCAGGAGAGTACGGTACTTATGGTAAGTGTGTAGCCTACTCATTAGATACATTCTATTAACATATTCTAAAACTATTTACATCTGTTAATATTATTTATACACGCATATTTTAGATTTATAGCATACATAAAATTTAAACAGTTATTCGAGTAAGTTTATTATTCTATTATTAGTATCGTGCATTGGTTGTAGCCTACTGATTTGATACTAAAGAATAACAGAAAATGGTTAATGCTATAAAAGGGTTAAAAAATCACAAAGATTTGAATAAAAATAAAGATCGAGATATGATGAAATACGGGACAAAGATAGACAAATTGATACTAAACATAATTGTGAGGATGATTACATACATATTTATAACTAATACAATTCCTATACATCATCGATGCCTGCGGTTGTTCAATAAACGCAAAATTCATACAAGATTTAATTATCTTTTTGCAGATTGCGGCTGTTCCACTGCATTTATTCGAGTGTGGGCTGCTCTAGGACTTGCCACAAAATTGCGCACTCTTGAAACAAATACCATTCAAAAAGCTTTAATTGATTCAGTTCAAACAAATCAGGATTTGAAGGTCTGCCTTGAATCAGCTTTGCATGAACAGAAACTTCAAGAAGAACATTATTTACAGCGAAATAATTGTTGAATAAGTTAAATATTTTTAACTACAATGAAAAACATTTTTTCTGACTCTGGAAAAATGAAAATTCTGAAGTCGAATCAAAATGTTAGATTTGCAACTTTCGTACTTTCATATGTACTTTCTATATACATGCCATTAGGTAACTAAGACTAATTTAAATAATATTTTAAGTAATTACAAAATAAAAACGACCGACTTGAAAATTTGCAATTGTAAACAGATACAATATTATAGACGAAATTAAACAATGTTCGTTATTTAATTTATAAATAACGATTAAATTAGTCAGGCACTCCAACGACAACCTGAAATATTTTTCCTAGGCAGAAAGCAAAACATGAATATCAGTTCAGAAAATCAGAAAATAATCTGCTCCTCTTATGTCCTTCTCACCATTCAGATTTCATGAACTCTTCTTTCTTTGTCCAAGCAGTAATACTCTGGAATGCTCTCTCACTCGAAATGGGGATGTCCACAAACCGTTTTGCTTTCAAAAAGAAGTTACACGATCTCCTCAGTGAAACGGCAGAAAGTTCCAATCCGTATATATATATAT